>CANHQG010000012.1:0-430561 GCA_947462335.1 Harmothoe impar | reverse complement strand
ACCGCGGCTTATACGCGAGGTTTTACGGTAGATCAGTTTCAAAGGGGGCTGCCTGATTTGGGCTTAGATCAGTTTCAAAGCGGGCTGCCTGATTTGGGCTTAGATCAGTTTCAAAGCGGGCTGCCTGTTTCGGGTTCAGATCGGTCTAAAAGCGGGTTGCACAATTTGGGCTCAGCTCAGTTTCAAAGTGGGCTGTCCATTTCGGGTTCAGGTTGGACAGATGGCTGGGCTGAAATGTGGCCGTGATCGGGCTCCCCTTTAAATCAGTTTCAAAGTGGGGCTGCTCCATATGGGCTGAGGTTGGGTTTGGACAGGGCAACTGGTCTAGTAGTTCTGATCAGTGACGCCAGATGTCACTACTATACAATATATAGAGTTTTCCAACAAAGTCAGATAAAATTGACATTAAACAATAATACAAGAAAAGGTTAGAGTGATGTAGAATAAGAAACAATAAATAGATATTCTCACAGTTTGGAAATAAGATAGACTATATATTTGAATGATGAAAAGCAGGTTCTCTAAGTGGATATCCAGTGTAGATACGTGTTCTGTGGCATTCAAATTTTCTTAACACCAGACTCATATGCTCCATGTAGGTATGAACTATGGATTTGATGGCCAATATACACCATAGACACTTGTATATGCTGCATGTGGCTTAAACCAGATGATATTAGGCCTTCTTGATACTTCTATAATTGTGTAATAAACGATACTTTGCTCCTCTATGATATTGTTATAGTATCAAGTAAAAGAACAAAGTCCACACAGTTTGGATCAAGTGTTACAGGTTGCGAATCAATAGGTTTATTCAGGAACCTAGACAGGCAAAGCTCTAATCGTGCGAACTCCCTATAGAGTTCGGAACGGGTCAGTAGGCTAATATAGCCGCATTGATCTCGGGGGTCTCTTCACCAGCGTGGCTCAAGAGTAACCGACGAGTCCCATCGGATGCTGGGTATATATAGGCAGCCAGCCTGCGCGCACACGCAGACCGGAAGCCTATAGCGACCTCTGTCCATACCCCAAGCCCGAAACAGGTGTCGCCACCTGCCGTCGGACTGAAGGGTTCGGACGGAGTTCGCAACACAGCATCCAACAGAACCCGTCATATAAAACCCAGTATAACCCTAGCCCCTACACTACCCCCTACCAGATAATAACCGGGAGGTAAATAATTAAGGTTAAAGTCCGAAAACACTTCGGACTGGCATTATCTTATAAATACCGCCTTAGGGGCTCTATTAAAGCTACACTTTTAAACAATATGACGTATTCTGATGAACACAATAAGTTATTATTTACACATATTAATATATATAGCCACTGTAATGAAAATTACACTCTACTCCCTTGGATTGATAGAGTTAACCTATATATAGTACAGGAACACTTGAAAAACATGGTATCACAATTTTTTTTTGTCCCTTCAGGACCCCGAGCTATTCAAACTCGTGATTAATATTACTATAAGTGATAAACACAATCACTTTTCTTATTATTTAAGAAACGATAATAATATTATAATATTGAAAAGACATCATACGTGTTCTTCGGTGAAGACCCGGATCCTCCTGGGATGAGTTGTAGCATTCTGCCCGGCTTTCAGAACCTACTTCATTCAGCTCCTACTCACCGGCACAAGAAAGTTCATCGCTCTTACTCGGGAGCGTAGTAGTAATAATATTTTTAAAAAACTCAGTCCTGCCTCCAGGCGATCTTCAGACTGATTACAAGGAGCACTCGGTCCTGATATTAAATGTCAAATATAAAAAAACTGATGTATCAGGTCCTAGGTGTTAAGGTGCTCCAGTCCCGAGTTCTGCTTCCTCCTCCGGATCTCCTCGTATGCTTCTGTCAGTGTTCCTCGACAGACTGGATCCTTGCGTAGCCAGCCTGTCTCGTCCTGCTGTCCGGATACCAGACACCCTAATGTAGAGTGTATTACTGATGGGGACAGTATTTTACAATACTCCCCCCTTCTCTTTCGGATCCGCTATAGGATAGTCCTATGCGGTATCCGAGTCCTCCTTTGCATCAGGTTTAGCCACCGACGCCTCCTCCTCCTCGGAGTCTGACTAAGCCTCTGCCAGAGTCAACGCTTGGAGCCAGGACTCGATCATAGTCCTGGACCCATCCCATTCGTGCATCTCGTGCGCGAAGCAGTCTCTGAACTTGGCGCGCTCGGCGTCCAGTTTCTCCTCGGCGTTCTTAGTCGCCCTCTTTTGCTTTTTCCTATTGGACTTCGCGTTTGCCTGTTCAGCCCGAGCCTTTTCCATCTCGTCCCGAACAGTGTCCACAGCCGCTGTCTTCTGGACAGCGACCTCCCTCTGATGAAGATGATGCACTGTGTTCAGTGACATCATCGCCACCTCCTGACTCAGGTCAGTAAGTAGCTCGTGGAAATTGTCCTGCCACTTGTCCAGAGCCTCTTGTCCGGCTTCGTAGGAAGCGAAGTCGACCAGAGGGAACGAGGGTGGAGCTCGGAGTCGCAACAACAGAGCATCCTTGTCTGGAGTCTCCGGAGGGGGACTCTGTGTCTGGGTAGGTTTCGGTTTTGACTTCACCGAAGTCTTCGTTTTCCCAGTCTGGGTAAAGACTTGAGACTCTTCCCCCGCGACCAGGTTATCACCTGGGAAAGCCTCGTCAAAGCCTTCCGCCGTTCCGGTGTTTGGATCCTCCGGAACGGACCGAGTTGGTCCGCCCTGGGGACCCGACTTCCAGTCAGTCAGGCTAGATGTGAAGGCGGTCCTAGGTATGCCGGATCCACCTTCTCCATTACGGACGGTCTCTCGTCCGTTTTTGCTCTTTTGGCGTCAGTTGGCTCCGAAGACTGGTTTTGTCTTTTCGGAGCTTTCCGGGCCTTCTTGGTACTGGTCCGCGTCCGGTAGGCCTCGAACTCATCATAGAGTGTGCCTTCGGGGATGCGGAGGAAGTTGCCATCCGGGTTCACCTTGTAGAAAACCCGGACTTTCCCTTTCTCGTTGGAACCAAAGTCCACTTTGAGGTTATCCATCTTTTCTAGCTGTCCGAACTTGGAGTAGACCTCCTCATGGGCGAGTTGGATACGCTCCACGGCAGCTTCCAAGGACAAGTTATGTTTCTTGGCCATGTGTCGGATGATGTCCGCTCTATTGAAGAACATCCCTCCATCAGGGCAAGCTTTGCTCCCCCTTGAACCCACGCTCAGGCAGTCATATCGCATAAAATGACACACATGAAATCTTGTTACATGCCGAGCGAACCTCACCTTGGTAGGCCAAGTTCGGGGCGTGTCCCGGGTCTCATCAATGTTTTGACAAGTATCGAAGGGGCAGGGTTGATCTGGAAACCATCTCGACATTGCCCACGACAATTTCGTCTTCTGGAGGTAGGAATGGTACTTCTTGTGTGAAGTCCGGACTTTCTCCAGCAACTCAAAATGGTACAACTGTACCGGCTTATCAAGAGGATCCTCCTTGATCCACTCTTCATCGTCTGAGAGGCCGTCCTGACCAACCGGATCAGGGTGTTGCGAAGAACGGACGTCCTTCATGCAATCCCCCAAGCACATAGGTTTAAAGTACCTATACTTGCTCGCAGCGTTGGCTCGGAGAGCAGTCTTCACCAACTCCTCAAGCTTGGCTTGAGGGATAGTATCCTCCTTCAAACCCTTCATCACGGCTGCTACCTCATCGGGGGATTGACCCGCCTCCAGAGACGTCAGCCGAATGGTCTCCACCAGGATCTGGTCCCGATGGTTGGCCTTCTCCAGTCGGTTAGAGTCAGCACTCCTAACCGCTGCTGTTGTTTGTTGGACGATTTCATCCTCCCGGGTTGCATCCAGGATGGACTCCTTCGTCTTTTGGTGGACTCCCCGAGCCAGCTTCATAGCTGGAGTCAGGAGTCGCCTCTTTTCCCGTTTGCTATAGACGGTCTTGAACTCGGAATATGTTTGCATATCCGAATCCAAGTCCGCAATAGCCTCGGGACGACCCTCGGAGATGGCAACCAGACGTGCCTTCTGGGCCGCCTCTCCAACATTCTCCATAGCCGCTGTTAAGCGGTCCGGGAACCATACAGGGAATCTAGCAGACTGTCTAAACCCCTGAACGTCTTCAGTTGGGCCAAGTTGAATGCCCGAACCTCCTCAGCACTCAACTGGTCGATGATGCCCCCTCTTAGGATGAGTGGGACATCGGAGTCCTCCTTGTCCCAATCATCGTGCTGATGCGGGGCTAGGATGTTTACTCCTGACCCCGACGAACCACCACCCGCAGCTTGGTCCAGCTTGCCGGCCTCGTCCGAAGTATCCATTGCTGGTGTCTCCGGACTCGACTCGGTAGTCTTACGGGGTGGTTCAACTGGGGTAGGTACCTCTTTCAAGGGTTCCAGGATAGCCGGGGCCCTGAAGTGCGGTCCTATCTGGGAGAACAATCCCTGTAGACGCTTTACATGTTCTTCACCGGTAGTGACATCCATGTCCTCGTCTGTCTGAGGCTCCTGCGAGGTAACCGTCGTTTTAGGACGTGCTCCCCCATGTCCTGACCCACCAGCTGAAGAGGGTTGGCCGGCCAGGGCTGCGGCTGAAGCCGCCACGGCTGCACTGTTGTCCAACTCCTGCGAAAAACCCAACAGGTTTATCTTCGGAGCTGAAGGGGCCGGGGTTACAGCCTTCTTGGTACTATCCTTGACCTTTTTGAAGACAGGGATAGTCGAGGAAGTGGTCCGGTGATCCGGTTTTCCTTTCTTGGGAACCGGAGCCTTTGCAGCACTACTGCTGGCAGGCGTCGGACCCTTCTTAGGCGGATCCTTAGCTGCCGTGCTAGCGGTTGGCTTCGGATCCACCTTTGTCACGTCCTTGACGACAGACGTGGGAGTCTTCTTCGGATCCGTCTTCGGATCCGTCTTCTTGGTACTCTGAGTACCACTCTTCTTGGGGTCCGGCTTCTTCGGCTCGACCTTCGATTGAGGCTTCTTACCGGCACCTACGTGCTTGGTAGCCTTTGTGCTGATCCGAGAATCGGACGACTTCGACTAATCCCGGGTTGGTGCCTTTCTCCCACGCGTCCTCGGACGAGTGGTGGTGTCAGTCTCCTCACCACTGTCCATAGACAGCTTTCGGCTTACTGTCTTGACGAGGGTCGGGGAGATACTCAGACTGCACAGCCCCGAGGGTCGGACAGCGCTCTCAGCAGATTCGGGCTCTCTTTCGGAGTGCTCGATTCCGTCCAGTAGGTGGGAATCCTCACTGCCCACGGGCAATGGAGACTTCCTGATCCGGGAGACGGCAGGATCTACAGACATATCCGCCAGACTCGCACTGAGCTCATAACCACTGAGGCTCTGAGCATCTACTAGACCCTTGACGGCCGAAGCCGTCTCGGAGTCTCCGGTAAGTTCGGACTGACGGAGCTGCTGCTCTGCCATCCTTACTTTTGTCAGGGTGTCTTTCGACGAGGAGTTTGACGGGAAACGTAAAGTTTTGTCCCACAGACCACTAGAAAGAGTACTCACTGCTCACAACTCTTTCACTGAACTTTTCCTCTTCTAACTGCTCCAAATCACGAATTCTCTGCTGCCGACTGCCGCTGCTAGTGACTTGGTAGTGAGCCAAAATCAATATGGCGGTTCCCACATTTTTGTTTTCAAAACAAAGCGCATGCGCAGCGTCTCGCGTGATTGGACGCGATCCCGTTATCCGGCGTGACCCAATTATCGGTTAATCAGGTCACGACCTCTCCCGCCCGCCGCTCGGGCTGTAGGGATCACCCTGCCACTAGGGCGGCTCCCAAAAGTCAAATTTACTTCGAATAAAGAGCTCATCGGGAGAATCAGCAGATTTATATGGGAAATCGAAGATTATCCCACCGGATTATCCGTCCACCACCCTCGGGGAACACTCTTACATTCTTTTCCATTGACTCTGAGCGCCCCTGTCGGTAGCACACATATAACATATAGAGACAACACAGGACACCACACTCGTTGTGTAAACAAGCTAGGTTACGGCCCCCCTAGCCACAAGCCTAGGGCTCCTCCGAACGGGTTTACCGTCAGCATCTAGTAACCTGGCCGAAGGACACTCGTTCTTAACTAAAACTCTAGCCCTAATTTTAGTTTTCCGTGCCCTTCTTCCTTCGCCTGCCGAGACTTTCTTTTTCACGGTCTTCCGGAGTTTTCTTTGTACCGGCCTCTTGGGAGTGTCCACTGACACCCCTTCCAAAGGTACAAATTTCAACTCCGAACTCCCCTCCTCCACCTCCGTTTCCGGGGTGAGCTCTCTCCCAGCCCAAGCACGCAACCAACCCACATGGCTCGTCCGGATGCGTCCGGCTGCAGACTGGATCAATACAGTCGTTTGACTGATACATTTGACCACGGTGTGTGGTCCGTCCCAGTTATTCGCCAGCTTGACATTACAGAGCGGTTCATGCAGTCGGATCACTCTATCCCCTACTACGAACCGCCGCAATTTCAATCCGGTATCATAACCCACTTTCTGCCAATTCGCAGCTTTGAGCAAGTGTGCTCTAACTGTTTCATAGGCGAACTTGAATCTCTCCCGGAGAGATTCCACGAACAGCACCGTACAAGGCACCTCAGGACTAATCCCTACCACCCCGAACACTAAGTCAGCGGGCATGATTAAGTCCTCCCCGAACACCAATAAGTTCGGAATGCAGTTTGTCGAAGTGTGTACCGTATTGTTATACGCATGTACCACAAATTCGCACTGATAATCCCAATCATCCATATGGGAGTTCACTAATGGCTTCAGAACCTGGATCAAGGTCCGATTAAACCGCTCCACCTGTCCATCAGACTGTGGTCGGTATGGATTGGTCCGAGTTTTGCATATAGCCAACTGATGGCACATAGCAGCCCATAACTTTGATTCAAATTCCCTCCCTTGATCGCTATGTAACATCAAGGGAGCCCCCAGATGGAGGATCCACCCCTTTACCAATGCTTCCGCACAAGTAGCAGCAGTGTGATCCTCAAGTGGGTACACGCGGGTGTATTTTGTATAGTAATTCGAGACTACCATCATACACGTATTTCCCTTCGGAGTGGGTTTTACCCCACTGATGATGTCTACAGCTATCCGAGCAAACCTTACTCCGAACAGCTCCTGTTGTAATGGTAATTTTCCCAGTCAAGGACCAGGTTTGCCCAAACAACAGGCCGGACATGTCTCGATCCACCTCAAAAGGTCACCAGACATCCCTGGCCAATAATATCTTCTACTCAGCCGTTCTAGAGAGCGTTTCTTTCCGAAATGCCCGTAGAATGGCCGTGGCAATAGTACAGGATATCTTTCCGCATAGCAGCCGGGATTACCATCTGTAACACCCTCCGCTTTCCTGGACAAGACTTCCACCTGCACAACAACGAATCCCGCATCTCCAGTTCATGGAACTGAGCCAGGAAACGTCACATTTCACGGTTTTCCAGTGATATTTCGGGTCGCACTGGACAGACCCCAGTAGGGACCAGCTCCCTCAGTCGTGCTATGGTAGGATCGGCTATCTGGTACGTCCTTATAGTGTCCGTGAACCAATCGAACAGGTTCTGCAACAACCCGTCATAAGGCAAACGCACACTCGCTACCACGGCATTGTGAGCACCACAATCCCCACACTCCGGACGCACACAACGGCGTACCGGACGTCGACTTAGGCAGTCAGCATTGACATGCTTCGTGCCCGCTCGGTGCTGGATATGAGAGTTCTCCAGCCCGAACTCACTGAGGTGATTCAACCACCGACCAATCATCCCCTCCGCGTCCTTAAAATTAAGGAGCCACCTCAAGGCTGAATGATCAGTACGGAGTGTGAAGTTCCCTCCATACAAGAAGTGCCGAAACTTCTTCGTGTACACCACTACTGCAAGCAACTCCCGCTTGGTAGTACAATAATTTCTCTGTGCCTTGTTCATACTGTTACTAGCGAACGCCAGCGGGACCTCTACTCCGTCCTGGATTTGGGACAATGCGGCCCCGATGCTCTCATTGCTCGCATCAGTGTCAAGGATGAAATGCCCCTTCTCCGTAGCACGGGGGTGGTTCGGAACAATGCCTTAATCTCTTTGAAGGCATCATTCTGTTCCCTACCCCAGGGGAAGAGTTCTTTCTTCCTCCACGGAGTCCAATGGCTCAACTTTTGCAAGGGTTGAGACACTCTAGAGAATCCGGGGATGAAGTCCCTATAATAGGAACAGAACCCCAAGAAGGATCTCACATCCTTCGGTCCTTTTGGAACTTCCCAAGTCTCCACAGTCTCCAGTTTAGCCGGATCAGCCTGCACACCCAAATAGGCCATTGACTTCCTAAAAAGCTCACATTTCTTCGGCTTCAACGTCAACCCATTGGACCGAATACGCTCCAACACCTCTCCGAGGTTCAATGCACACTCCTCGAACGTCTTGCCAAAAGCAATGACGTCGTCCAAGTATACCAAGCACTTCCGCCATAACAGATCGCTCAACAGAGTTTCCAACATGGCCTCAAAAGTAGCAGGGGCGTTGCATAACCCGAAAGGCATCAGCTCAAACTGATACAGTCCAATATGACTAGTAAAAGCGTCTTCTCTTTTTCCTCCTCCTTCATCCCAATTTGCCAATACCCGGACTGCAAATCCAGGGTGCAGAACCATTGGTTCCCACCCAACGAGTCCAGAGTCTCATCAATTCGGGGTAGAGGATACGCGTTCTTCTTGGTTACCCCATTCAGACGTCTATAATCGATACAAAATCGGATAGACCCGTCTTTCTTAGTAACCATCTGAACCGGACTAGACCAGGGGCTAGTGCTAGGCACAATCACCTTCTGTTCCAGCATGGTTTTCACTTGTTCTTCAACAACTCTCTTCTTAGCCAATGGCAAGCGTCGGTAAGGCATTTTGAACGGCTGTGCATCTCCGGTATTGATAGAATGCAGCACCTTGTCGGTTCGGCCCAAAGGCTCCCCCTCCACTTGCCATGCATCCTGATACTTCTCTACCAGCCTTCTCAAGGAATCGAGATCCCTCCGATCCGTCAGACCCGTTTCGGAGATCATTTTCTCGAGTCCATCAGTCAAGATAGTCGGAGAAGGGTCACCCTTCATGCTCACATGACCAGCAGGCATCACTGCCTCACTGGTGAACACATTCCCCAACACAGTATCCTTTCTCAGATACTTAGCTTCTAACCCGGGGTTAGAAACCGGCACCACGGTCCAAGCACCATCACCCACCAGGGTGTCCATGCCTATCAGACCAATGCTTCCCAACATAGCCACATCCGGCTCCACAACTGCCTCTTCCTCTCTCCTAAGCCCCTTGCTTCGGACCAGCACGTCACACGTCTGTCCGGGAGGAATCTTTACAGTTTGGACCACCGTTGCCACTGTTGATACTTGTCGGAGCACACACTGCTCCACCGCACGGTACGGGTGCTCTATCTGGAGTACCCCTGTACCAGGATTCAGGACCGCGTCATACAACGCCGCAAAGTCCAACCCTAGTATACCGTCGTCAGCAATTTCCGCGATGATGGGAGAAGCCACATACTCCTTCCCTCCGATCCGGAGCGGTATGAATGCGCGCCCATACGTCTGCATACTCGACCCATCGGCCGAACAGGCGCTTACCTTCGTTTTGAAGTTATCACGACT
Source organism: Harmothoe impar (assembly GCA_947462335.1). Taxonomy (NCBI): domain Eukaryota; kingdom Metazoa; phylum Annelida; class Polychaeta; order Phyllodocida; family Polynoidae; genus Harmothoe; species Harmothoe impar. The sequence continues at coordinate 420,921 of CANHQG010000012.1, read as the reverse complement.
GTCCGGCATAAGAGCATAGAAGTTTGAGGAGATAAAGGAGTGGCTTGCTCCCGTATCTACTAAAAACTCGCCCGCCCTACTGGCCACAGTAACAGACACATACCACCGCCTCCCCCCCAGCGGAGACGGGTTTACAGTGAAGCGTTTAAAGTCCTTAGGAGCAGCCAAATCTAGGCCATTTTTCTTCAAATGGTCGAAACATGGGTGATCTGGGGAAAGCTGGGTACTCCCTACCCACACGGTGTCTGTGACAGCCGCAACTTCCTCGTTTCTATCCGTAATGGGCCTCCCTGCCTCATTGCCGGGAAACTGTTGGACTGGAATGTTAACCAGGCCAGCATCCGAACTCCTCAAGTTCGAAGCCACCCCTGGTTCCCTTTCTGTCTTTTGAACTCCACTAGGCTCTACCTCTCTGGTATGTTGGCGTACTTCATCACCAGGGGCCGTCCGCTCGCCAGCTCGGACCACCCCCTCTAGTTTCCCTCCTTTCCGGGAACTTTCGGACACGGAGCTGTACACTCCGCAGCAAAATGACCCATCTTCAAGCACCTATAGCACTTGGCGGTTCTCCGGTTGATCTTCCTCCTGTTGGGCTGGGTAGCTCCCTGAATGGAAGTCGTCATCTTCTCAAACAATGCTGTGAAGAACGCGGCATCCATCAGCGGAGCCTTCTTATCCGATGATTCCTTCTATGGAGGAGGGTTTCCACCCCCTTCCGGCTTCTTATTCTTCCACGGCGGATTAGAGGAATTTCCATTCCTCTTGAACTGAGCCGCAGAAGCCGTTGCCTCCTCATCGCTGCCTTCATCCTCAGACTGTTCCGGAGAACATTCTATGATGGCAGAGGCCCGGGTCGGCACCCGGTCTCCTAGCAGCGACTTCTTGAGGGCGTGTACATATCGATGGCCTTAAAAAGGTCATCCAATGACGTATCCGCCCTCCACGTATCATACACTGTTTGTTGTACGTCGGGGTCTCTCAATCCGGCGACGAACTGAGAGAACAATTCCTTAGAAAATAAGGCATCGTGGATCCCTGAAGCAGGATGTACCTTCTTCAGGAGTCTCATCAACGCAAGTCCAAAAACCCTCGGGGCCTCTTTCTTGCCTTGCACCCGCTTCTTAAAAGCGACCATCGGATCTATCCGGGCGGAGCCTCCGAACAATATAGTTCCGATCTCCAGCAGCTGTTTGAAAGTACCATGCGGTCCGCATTCGTCTTTCCACTGCTCGACAGCCATCATGCCATCTCCTATGCGCAACCCCTTACAGATATAAGGAATAGCATCCTGTTGGTCCCAGCCACTGAGGTTGATATCCTCCACAGTGGCCATCAGCCAGTCTTCCCACGAGTTTTTCTGCCAGTACGGACTAGGTTCACTAGCAATCCGTCGGGCCGCGTTGGACGATCCCCTAATCGTGATCGACGAGCATTTGGAAATGGCAGTCGAAATGGCAGTCGATCCTAAGGGGTCGACCTGGCGTTGAGGCAGACAAAGCCGACTCTATAGTCATTCCGCGCCCACATGGTAGGTTCGGAGTGTCTGTGAAACTCATGTTATGACCAGCCCTCGGGCTCCCATTATCAGCCGAAGCATACGAGGTACTGCTGTCCTGCATACTATGTCGAGCCTCCAATAAGAATTGCTGTAGAGCATTCTTCTTGGTTCTCAAGATGTCACACTCCGTGTTCAAAGTCTGACGAGCCTCCCTCAGGTCTTCCGTCTCCCAAACATGGTCGGAACGTACTCCCTCTGCTTCTGCTACCACGGCATCCCTGGCAACACAAATCTGGTTCAGTTCCGTGTTTGCAGAAACAAACTCGGCTCGGACCGCGTCCAGGTCGGCCGTCTTCCGGTTGAACTCCGACCGAACCATACTTAGAGACTGTGCCATCTTCTCGTTTTCTTCCAACAAGGTGGACAACCTCGCGTCCTTCTCCTTGATTTTGGAAGTTCGGTGCGTGCATGCGCCTTCCAACGCAATCAAGCTGGTTTTTTGGACTGGGCCTGAATGGTCAACAATTCCCCTTGGGCTACTTGCAGACGTTCCTGCACCCTGGCTTCTCTCATATCGTTGAAGCGACGCTCCTCCGAAATGACAAACCTCCGAGGTGTCGGAGCGGCTGCCCGTGATCCGCCGACTTTAAACATCGACAGATTCATCTCCTCTAATGAACGACTCATTATTTCCGGACCCCTGCATCCCATTAGCACGCCTGCTCCGGGTGGAACATTCGCGCTTCGTGTGGGGGTATCTGCCTCATCTCCGGCATCTAACCCCACCATCGACAAGGCTAACGCCTCATCGGGAGACCTCGCTGCTCTGGCCAGAGCACGAGGTCTGTGCTTTTGCACAGGCTAACCTGCTTTTCACTCAGAACTGGTCACGGCACCAGTGTAATAAACAATACTTTGCTCCTCTATGATATTGTTATAGTATCAAGTAAAAGAACAAAGTCCACACAGTTCGGATCAAGTGTTACAGGTTGCGAATCAATAGGTTTATTCAGGAACCTAGACAGGCAAAGCTCTAATCGTGCGAACTCCCTATAGAGTTCGGAACAGGTCAGTAGGCTAATATAGCCGCAGTGATCTCGGGGGTCTCTTCACCAGCGTGGCTCAAGAGTAACCGACGAGTCCCATCGGATGCTGGGTATATATAGGCAGCCAGCCTGCCCGCGCACACGCAGACCGGAAGCCTATAGCGACCTCTGTCCATACCCCAAGCACGAAGCAGGTGTCGCCACCTGCCGTCGGACTGAAGGGTTTGGACGGAGCAACACAGCATCCAACAGAACCCGTCATATAAAACCCCGTATAACCCTAGCCCCTACATTTGGATAGGAAGAGTATGATTATGCCTAGGGTTGACCAATTAGCCTAGGATATCAAGAAAATGTTGGGCAATGTTTAACCAGCTTTTCTAAAACGCCATAATTATCAGGTGGTGCTGTGGCCAGTTCCCCCAAAACCCAATCTGATCCCAAAGTGGGCAGTCTGTCCAAAACCTGATCTGAGCCCAAAGTTGGCAGCCCGCTTTGGGCCACACCAAAGCCCAGTGCAAAAAAACAACGGTTAGTCCACTCCGGGCCACACTTGCAAACATGGTGTGGCTCCACCCGGGGCACACTATGTTTGCTACAAGGGTTCAAAACTGGGGATGATTGAGGGAAGTCACCAGAATACTAGAAAAGGCACAAGATATACTTGATATTGTGCCTTTTCTGGTATTCTAGTGATTTGCCCCAGTTGTGAACATTCAATTCCAGGGTGCTGTTTGGAGGGATATGTCCATAACATTCACACAATCTTGGACACATTCCAGAGTTATTCCTGAGATTGACACTTGTAGCCTTTTTCCCCAGTCTTATACAAGCCATTAAATTCAGAAACATGTAATTCATTTTTTGCCGATTCAATGTTTTCACACAAAACCAAACACAAGAATTTCTGGTTGACTAGTTTATTCAGCTAAAATCATTCCATTAACACAGAGCCATGACCGACTTAGGGATAAAAAAGAAATAACCAAAATTCCTTTGTCTCCTTTTTGCAGCACAGAATCAAAGATTTCCACCGATTTGTAACCAAGACTTAGCCATGTATGCATAGGGTCATAAAAGACACTGTACCATCAAAACAGTAGTGGTTCATTGATACATCTAAAGGATACATTTTTCAGTAGGTCTATATACTCTTTTAAGAGAGTAGCTCATGGCTTTTAGCAGCGATGCAAACTGTTACAAATTATGCAGAATGCCAAAGTGTGGCAGTTAAAGTGTTAATAGAGGTGGGTAAGCCTATTTAAAATGGAGATATGAACCAGGTGATGTATGCGTAGACCATACCTAATACCTTTAGGTATATGTTGATAGTATAAACATAAGTAATGGAAACACATATATTTAATGTGGCGTAGACATAGTTGTCTAACTATATATGTGAAGGCAAATCTCTTGCAAGTTTGGCTCTGATCTTGGAATTTAGACCAAACCTGTCCCATGAACAGCATTGGTCCAGGTTGAGATGACTAAGCTGCTCCCGGCACCTGAGGTTTCACCCCAAGGCAGGTCTAGCCTGCGGTGTATCACTGTCGTTGTAGCAGAAGTAGCTGCCCTCGGTGTTTACACAGGTCCCGGTGCTACACACCGCAGTAAGACATTCATCCACATCTACGGTAACAAATATACATCGTAAAACATCCCTAAAAATTCTGTAGAAATTATGGTGACTTCTAAAAAAATAGATTTCCCTAAAAAATGTAGATTTCCTGGCTCCCATTGATGCCAGTGATTTTCCAATTTTTCTACAAAATATGTTTTATAGTGCATAGTTAGTATAATAGAGCTTTGTCATTTTCTTTATTCGGGAGTGGTCATTTCTTAAAGCTGCAGCCTCATCTCATAAGACCTCCTCTAGCATAAAGTTAACATCTATGGGACCTCCAGCAATATTCGCATGAGCTCCTCGTGTGAATAACAGCCGCTATTCACACGAGGAACGACGAGAGAGGCGACATGGTGGGAGAGGCGACATGGCGAGAGAGGCGACATGGACTAGGATAATTAGATATGACATATTTTCTATTCTCTTCAGCAAGTGCCACCGTGTTGTAGTGGTGAGAGTGTCTCCCATATGGGGGGGAGCTAGGGTTCGATTCTTGTAATGGGTTTTTCTTTCATGAAACAACTTGATGACAAGAGAGGCGACGTGATGATGAGAGAGGCGACTTGATGACAAGAGAGGCCAAGTGATGACGAGAGAGGCGATGTGATAATGACAGATAACTCCAAGTGCAGAGGGGGAGGGGTGGTAGATTTGTAGTGGGGGGGGGGGGAAGGGTCTGCATGCTGGGGGGGGGGGTAAAAGGTTTCAGTGTTCCCTCAGGCAGGAGCACTGGTTCCTCGTGTGGTCGCAGTGGTGTAGGCAAAGGGGGGGGGGGGGCAGGGGGGTCTAGGCCACCCAATTACAGGGGAGGGGGGCCTGAATATGTTTGGGCCCCCCCCCCAACATATGTCAGGACCCCATACTATACTACACATAATTCCCAATTTTTCCTCTACCATATAGGAAAAAGTGGGGTACAGGGGTCTGGACCCCTAATCAGAATTAACGATGGCTCAAATACTACTTTTCTATGTAACTCCTATACAAGCGTTTATATGCGCAATAATGCATGAAAGCCGATGCTCAAAAACTGGTTGGAGTGGGCCCCCATGGGCCCCCCCAATGAAGATTTGCTTCCTACGCCTCTGGGTCGCCTCTCTTGCCGGTTCCTTGTTTGGTCGCCTCTCTCTCTCCAGTTCCTCGTGTGAATAGTGGCGTTTATTTGCACGAGCTCCTCGTGCAAATAGCGGCCGTTATTTGCACGAGCTTCTCGTGTGGATATCATCGGCCCTATGGGACCATCATTTGTTTTTCCATTATGCAGAACAATATAACATAGTGTAGGGGTCAGATTTATACCCAAATATCTTATATTACTCTGGTCTTTCATACATTAGAACTTTTACTGCATCAAGTGGTTCCTTTGGATCACACACAGAGGTTGCTACCTAGTGTGTGGGATTTGTGGAGCTACTGGTAGGGGGCGAAGTTAGACAGCCATTGGGCTTAATGCACACACAGGCAGGGGTGACCAGGTCCCAATATTAGAGGAGGATGCTGACTGGATCGTTCTCTCAGTCTTCGACTGCGAGCCCAACCCTTCTTGATCGTCTCTATCTATTTTTTGTGACCTGCGGGTTGGCTGTTTGCTGACCATAAGAGTAAACTCGATCCGCACAGTGCTCCATAACTATCTCTGGTGGAGGGGAGGTATTTCCTTGAGCCTGGTGAACCAATAATCAGCCTGTGCGCGCTACCAGATATGATCCTGTATGTACTACAGCAATGGTGTACATTGTCCTAGAATGCACTGCTATCTGTACACCTGAACCTGAGATCATTGCTACAACGAGCTGAATAAAACCTCTGCATACAACCCAATTAGAGCCTTGTTTGTGTTGTTCCGGATGCTAACAAAATAGCCACACTCACAATTAGCAAAAAAATGCCCCTCTATAGCATATTAGAAAGATTTTAAACTACAGATATTCATTACTTCATACTCATCATGCTAATGAATTATAGTAGTATTGTTTGTAGCGCTTTGGGACTATACACAGCACTGGGGTTTACTCATACGACCTGCAGCCAATCAGAGAGCTCCATTTTTGGTGTGAAATTCAAATGGGTCACTTCCGGTCTACCAGCCAATCAGAAGCCTCCATTTGACCGGAAGTGACGTCACATGTCCATATAAGGGCATACCAGAAGTGACGTCATGTGACCTAGTTAGGCTCTCACCCAATCAGAGGCTAGCATTCTAGGTGACCTACTGACCTACTTTTGACCCGAAGTGATGTCACATGCCCATATTAGGGCATACCGGAAGTGACCCCCTCATTTGCATAATAGACCACACCTCCTTTTTGATCACGTGACCGGAAGTGACCTACTTAAGATGACCCGGAGTGACGTCACCCTCTTATTTTGCATAATAGACCACGCCCTCTTTTTGGTCACGTGACAGGAAGCACTCCTTATTTGGAAAATAGAAAATAGACCACACACCCTTTTGGTCACATGACTAGATCAACCAATCAGAGACTGCTATTTTTTGATAGGAGGGGGAGGGGAGGGGTGGGCTGGGTGGGCTGGGTTGGGGTGTATGCATGCATGCATAGGGGGGCACTCTGGGAGGGAGTATGGGGATGGGGGGAGGGGGGCACTCTGGGGGAGGGGGGCACTATGGGGGGCACTCTGGGGGGTCACTCTGGTGGGGTAGGGTGGAGAGGCGGCGGCGGCGGCAGTGGTGATCTCTTAGGGTGGGGTGTTAGTAGTAGAAGACCCACCTCCTCCTGGGTGGAGGAGGAGGCGGGTCTCTTAATCTCTTAATGGTTGACTACTATTATTATTTGATATTAAAAAACAAAATGAATGATGGTGGATGATGGCAGTGTAATGAGATGAGAAAAGGAGGGTGTCCGCGGTTTATCTATGCGAAGACTGAGAGATAACCTTCGACAACCAGCTGAGTTTCCATATAGAAACAGAGACAAAGTCCATATGTGGGGACACTGTCCCAAAAAGCTGGTACTTAAAGTCTAGTGTAACAGTGCATCCCGGTAGTCCAGAGGAAATTAACTTGTCAAAGCCCTGCGTAATTCGCTCCTGTAGATGACTTAACACAATAATGTGGACAGTTGAGGGAAAAGGGTCCTCCAAGGTAAAAACTCAATAATAAAATTGATGTCATCAGCTTTCCAGTGATATCTTTTATAAGCAGGTACCACTTCTAGTTTTTGAGTACTGGCTCTCTGAATATGTGTTGTCACTGTCCAATCTTAAATGCCAATAAGCTCTATCTTCCTTTGTTTCAGAGATATTCCAATCTAATTAGCATAATTATGCTAATTATCAAATATCCAAACTTTTTCAAACAATTGGCCACAGCTTTTGATCTAAAAATGGTATTTGTAACATTCTGTTTTCAGCATAGAAATCGTTTTGGGGCCTTTTTTCATTCAATCCTTTAAAATTTTCGAAATGAATGAAAATCATGTTTCCATGGCAACCAACATGTGCAAAAACACCAATTTAGGCCCAAAAACGTTCTTTTCCATTCCAAATATGGAATGTTTTCACCAAAAATGGAATCTTCTAACGTGGCCTATCATATTCTACATAAAAAAGAGGTATAGATAAGTTTTTGCTATATCTTGGTCCTTTTTGGCTATATGGAGCCCCCTGGTGGCCAAAGTTGGTACTAAAAATCCCCCGCGGAGGTCCCTTTTCCCTTGTTGATCCACTTATGCTCAGTCTTTTAGTGGTGCAGTTATGAATTGGTGCTCCTTTACTGTGTCAGGCACTCTCAGTGTTTTTTGTGGTTTTCAGCTTACACAGTAATATGAAACGAAGAAAAAATCTGTCATTGGCTATGCCAATAAGCTAATTGATTTCAGCACTGAATATAGATCTTATAAATATCAACATCTCCCTTCTCACAGTCCACTCTGTCAGACTGAGTTATCCAGTCATTCTGCAGATCCAGTGATTATCCAGTTTCCACAGTTGCATAAACCCAGGAGGTTCTTGTTTGGTTATAATGGTTATCCTTTTGTTGCCTTAGTTGCCTTCAGTTACACGTGTCGTCATATTATAGGAAAGTAGACCTATATAGTAGCACTAAGTAACTTTGCGGGTTTGTGTGTTGTTGGCGCTAGGGCAGTAACTTTCATCAGTAACCATGGAGTGCCTGGATTGTCGGATAAACCACCCCAGTAAGTACAGGCCAATAAGTCAGGCACTTAGTAGACTAACTTTTAAACATAAGTAAGTTCACAATTATGTACAGTTTATGTACAAATATCAACAAAGTGTTTCAGTATTTAAGAGGCAGATCATGACCCGGTTTGTGTTTTATAACCAGATTGGCCTGTATTGGCTAGGTGCACCTGAAACAGACCTTTTTTTTGTGTTTTAGCGTTTTAAGGCACGTTTCAAATTCCTAGGACACCTTCACCACTCTGGCACCACCACGTACAGTTGTTTCAAGGAGGCGTAGAGCGAGGGTCACCCCTCCCCCCACCTTTTCCACATCTTCTCCATCGTGTTTCAAGGTCCAAGTGCCACTGTGAAACAAACTCTTATAATTATATTGTACATTAAATAACAGAATGTTTAATAAACATATACGCACTGCATGATGGTTTGCATTTTTATGTCTTCCAAACAGTGTAACAGTATGATATTTAGAGAACAGGGCCAATCACATGTCATCAATGTGAATTAATAGGTCAAAAGGGGATCCAATGTGGCTCAACCATGAATCCTTTCTTGTGTATTTTTAATGGCGAATAAAAGAGTTTTTATCAGTAAAATGACCATATATGGGGCAATAAAATCAAATCTGAGGGGGAAGGAGGGGAATGTCCCAAACAGCAGATGTACTAACTTTAAGTATATCTAATTTGAATAAATGCCAAATCAAGCCACTTAAATAACCCTTCTGTGACATTTACATGGAATTACAGAACTCAAAGCTGCTTACAAGTATTCCCTTAACTCTTCCTTTACCAAGGTATTTTTGTGTGATCTATGGACTCTAGGGGATGGGATAACCTTTCCAAAACTGCATCAATCATGTAAATATTCCAAATAGAAGTCAAATGGTGATGCTAGTGGCAGAAGAGCCGGTACGCCAGTTATGTGTATTCATATCAATAAGGGACATAAAGCAGTTTCAACATAATCATTTTTATATTATGGTGAATACTGACTGTCAAGGTTAATCCTATGGGAGTGCTGCCTGTGAGTGAAGCGTGCAATAACCCTGGGGCCGTATTGCATGCTCTGGCCGTATTGCACGCTCAAAATTCAAAATGGCGGCCGACGGAAGTAAACAAACACCGTGGAAGTTAACAAACATCGTGGAAGTAACCAAACATAGACTGAAAATCTATTTTAGATCAAAATACCCCAAAATAAATACAGAGCGTCACTTAAAAGTGACCTCATCAGTGGTATCTCACGAGAGCTGCACTACTGCACTAGGCCTGCGGCCAGCGTGCAGTATGGGGCAGGCAGCTCTTGTGAGATAACCACAGACTCGGTCACTTTAGCGTGAAGCTCTATTTTTTTAAGTAATGAATTCATCAAAGTTCAAACAGTAATTTTTCAGGCCTCCCTTCATCAAATGAGTTGAAATAAAATTCATAGGGTAGGTACCTATAAGTACTTTGGAATATTGTGTATAGAATGAGTATGTTATGCACATTCTATTTGGTTACGATGGCAACCAAAGTCTCACAAAATCGTTATTTTTGATGGATCTGTTGCTATGGCAACCCATAGTTTTGGCAATAATGTACCAAAATGAGTGGGAAATGTTAGGATCATCCTTTTTATTATGAAAACTGCCCAAAGTAGGTTTTCACTAAAAAAATCATCCAAAATCAAAATCGGCCAAAAATTCGCCTAAAGGTGCGATCGGTAAAGGAAGAGTTAAACCATTTTAAATGTGTAACCTACTATAAAGGTAGCTAAACTGACTCGTATAATATAAGGATGTAATTCAATGTTGACTACAATCGCTTTAAATCTTTTAAAGTTTTCTAGGGAATTGGCGAGGGCCTGGGAGAACGTATCTAAAATGAATGCCACCACTGTGTCCATAATAAAATTGAAACTATATCAATATAAGTAAAGTACAAGAGGCAAGCCCATCCAAAATAATGAAGATAAAATGCTATCCATTCTATACACCCTCTTGCAAGCATATCTAGAGCCATGTTGCACCTTCAAACAAGAATTGCGGCTATTGCCGCATAAAAAATGCCTTGTGGGACCATGGATATGTGTGTTGCTAGGCAAATAAACAATAAGAATAGCTGTTGCTAGGCAACCAGCTGTATTAGCAACAAACCAATAGAACCATTGCATTCCTTGGGTCCATATTACGGGGGGTAGGTATGATTATAATCAACCTCAGGACCATGGAAATAAGGGTTGCTAAGCAGATAAACAATAAGAAGAGCCGTTGCTAGGCAACCAGCTGTATTAGCAACAAACCAATAGAACCATTGAATTCCTTGGATTCATATTAGGGGAGTAGGTATGATTATAATCAACATCAGGACATTGGAAATGTGTGTTGCTAGGCAGATAAACAATTAGAATAGCCGTTGCTAGGCAACCAGCTGTATTAGCTACAAACCAATAGAACCATTGAGTTCCTTGGATCCATATTAGGGGGGGCAGGTATGATTTTAATCAACCTCCGGAACTATCAAAGGTTAATTTATATTATTGTTATCACATAGCATTAATTTGTGTTGTGACCTCTTAATCCAAGATGGCTGCGCAATCCAAGATGGCGGCGCCCGTTCTGACTTCTGGTAAAGTGCAAACATCATATACCTTGTTCTGGTGGCTACGCCACCACTTAGGCATTAAAAACACTTTGAAATATGAATGTACCAGGTGTTTGAAATAGCCTTTCTGCATGAGAAACATCCTTACTGCGCATGTGATGTTATCTCCCTCATAGACGGTGATATAGTGCGTCATCAACTTATTTTTTCACAATTATTTACAATGCTTTAAATTATGACTGTATGAATGATATCTTACCAACACTCTATAGGGCCTAATTGAATTGATCATTTAGATCGGATGAGATATTTATCACATCAAAATGCAGAGTGGTCATGCACCTTAATTTGTCATGTCATGCAGTTCTTTATCACATGGTTTATCAATATTCTTTTAACTGCATGCAATGTATTATTAAATTACCACAGAGGCCAGCGTGAGTGAAATAGAATGTTATTTAAAAACACAATACACAATAACAAGGGGCCATTTGGAAGCTTGGGGTCCAGGGGCCATTTTAAAGTTACCCCGGAAAAAGGTGAGCCCGTTCTCACACCAAACTATGGCCCCCTCACACCCCTGTGGTTCATTTTGACTGCACAAATGGACTCTTCTCACGGTATCCTTACATTAGTCAATAAATGAACATGACCTTCTTGAACCTTGAACGAATATAAGGTGGAAACACACTGCAGATAATCACTGCCTTTTACAGCAAACTCTGGCTCATCTTTCCAACAAACTGTAGTCCCCTTTACATGAAAAGTTAATGATGGCCCCTTTTCACTGCAAATTATGGCCCTTTTTCACAACAAAGTATGGTTCCTTTACACAGTAAACTGATGCGACAAAATTGAAACAACACTGCCAATGAAGTGACGTCATTTCTAGGTGACGTTGTAACGTTCCTAGGTAACATAGCAACATTGACTGGTGATATAGCAGCGTTGCTACGGCTGTAATCTTACTTGTAGCAGTTACATGTGATTATTAGGCTCTGCAGTAAATCTTCCTCTTTAGCCCAGTAAACACACATACATAGTTTTATCTCCAAAGGACATCATTTCTAAGGAGTAGTATTGTTTGTATCGGAACGGGACTATGCTTAAGTATTGTTTATTACTCATTGGACTCAGAGGCCTCCATTTGACCGGAAGTGACGTCACATGCCCATATAAGGGCATACCAGAAGTGACGTCACGAAACCTTGACCTACTTAGAGGTCAAGGTCATGACCCAAGCCAATCAGAGGCCTCTATTTGATCGGAAGTGACCCCCTCATTTGCATAGTAGACCACACCCCCGTAACCGGAAGTGACCTACATAAGGTGACCGGAAGTGACGTCACGTGACCTACTTAGGGGGGGATTAGAGATGACCGGAAGTGACAAAAGTGACCCAATTGAAAAAAAAAAGTGGTCACGTGACTGGAAGTGACCACCTAATGAACATGTCTGATGATCACCTGCTGTTTGCTGTATGAAGTTTTTTGTATATGCTCTTTGAACACCTTAATCTCCTAATGACACTTGATCCTCTTATAGATGTAACACACCTCCAGATCAAAAACAAGATTTGAATCCAGGGTGGAAGGTTCCAGCTGAAAAAAGGATTAGCTCACTCTCTCTTAAGCAGCTTATCTCCAGATGTGTGTATACGGGGTGGGGGGAAGAAAATGTCATTCACTCCCCTTTTAGGGTGGGGGGGTCTCTCTCTCGGGCGGGCTGTATGGGGAGAGGGGGAGGGGGGCAGGGGACTCACTTTAGGGGGGAGGGGGCACTTTGGGGGGGGGGCCCTCTTAGGGTGCTAGTAGTGAAGGGAAAACAAAAAAGAAAAAAAAAGAACTTTACTTAATTAAGAGACTCGCCTCCTCTTCGGAGGCGAGCCTCTTAATTTTTTTTCTGTTTAGATTCCGTATGAAAATAAAAACACAACAATTTTCATTTTTTATTTTTTATTTTAATTTTCAATCGTTTGATTAATGTATGTTGACCCCGCGGTGAATCACTTACGACGACCTATCCTATGATGTCCTCGTAAGAAAACGTAGGAAACACCTATCGTTTTCCACTGACAACCCTCTCATCTCCTTTCTGAGAGCTGCTATATCATCGGTCAGCAGGTTTATTGTCTTCAACATTTCCGTCAGTAAAATTCTGCTTTGCGGCGTTATATTCATTGCTTTACACGCCAACTGACAAGTAGGAGAATGTCTGATATGTTCCACTGCGACGTCATCGCTGTCTAACTACGTGTGTATAGTGACTCCACATTGAAAGCATTGAACAACATCCTTACCACCTATGTAAAAGAACCCGTGGGCGGCGAGAGTCTCTGCGAAAAAGCGTCTCTACCACCCAAAGGCGTTGAAAGTGTCCAGTCTCCTCCCTAAACCCGCAAAAGCCTTGTACTTGGCCGAGCTGGTGTCGTCGCACATGATGGTAGTAAGGTGGATAGTCAGTCAGTCAGTAAGTCAGTCAGTTAGTTAGTTGGTCGGGTAGGTAGACAGACACGCAGACAGGTAGGTAGGCGGGTAGGTAGGTAGACAGGCGGGTCGGTGCTTTTTCCCCTGACTGCGCTCCAAATGAGACACTAACCAGTGACGTGACGCGAGTGAGTGCTCTATATGGTTGTGTTTAAACGCCTCTCACGTCGGCTGACTGCACAACCTCTGAAGACGACGACGACGATGATGAGGACTACGATGACGACACCAATGCAGACACACGCTCCTGTGTAGCGACTTAAGATTTGATTGTGCGCCGGTGCAACAGATCCGGTCGAGCGATACCGATGAAGGCGAGGGTGAGCTCTCACCATCTCGCATGAGGTGTAGTTATACGCCACCAAGCTTTAAACATCTCCGTACACATCTCCTCCCTCATCTTTTCACTGTCTACTAGGGTGTCCATATGGGCGGCGGTCATCCCCAAGTAACCCCCCAATGCTCTCCAAGATCCAACTAGTCGCTGACCTATTTCATGAAGCAACTGATCGCTATATGCGAAGCCTGCTACCACCTCTCTTCTCATACCATTACCATCAGTCTCCATATGCACGTCACGCTGCTCTTTACAGGGAGAGAGCGCCTGTGCCATTGCAACAGTTTCATCTCGTCTGTAGGTAAATGACGTGGTGGTGGTGGTGCTACTGCTTGGTGCTGACGCCGGAGGTAGTGGTGGTGGTAGATGTGGTAGGTGTAGTGGTCAGACGTGATATGGGTTTTACAACTGAAAAATCAGAGTTTTTTATACAGAGGATTTTAATCTCATTTCCAACTGAATACCCGACTTATCCACATGAGACTTTTCATCCGCTCATTAAGAGCTTATGAGGAGGGGGAGTGGTATTCGGTTTTCCTTTTCATCTCCATCTGTGGAGGGCAGCTGAAATGTGATTTTTATACTTATACAGAGAATTGTAATCCCGTTTCCAGCTCCATACCCGACTTATCCACATGAGACCTTTCATCCACTCATTAAGAGCTTATGAGGAGGACGAGTGGTATTCGGCTTTCCTTTTCATCTCAATCTGTGGAGGGCAGCTGAAATGCAATTTTTATACAACCCCTACTGAGGGCGGGTTGGTCTTTTTTTTTTCTAAACACATAAAAAAACTGAGCTCTTTTCCCTGAGGACCACTCTCCCTTTTTTGATGTAACAGCGGAGGACAGGGGAAAATCGGATTAATAGACATCATATCGACTAGTTTCCCTGAGAACCACGCTGCCTTTTATGATGTAACAGCAGAGGGCAGGTGAAAAACGGATTAATAGACATCCTACTGTGATAACAACCTTAACGCTCTTTCTTCTAAGAGTCAGCAAAACCAGCAGGTATCCAGAAGCAGTCGTATATAAGGGAGGTGGAAAACCACCATTCACTCACTCACTCTTTTCTCTACACACACCATCATGAACAGAAGACCAACTAAGCTACAGCTACACAAGAAGACGACGAAGAGGGGGCGTTTAGCGTCTTCCCTTGCTACTGAAGATGGTGCTATCACCACAACCTCAATGTCTTATAACCTTCACAGTGTAGCGAGTACTAGTGACGGTAGCACTAGCAGTGGTACTAGTGGTGGTAGTGTTACTACACCTACTACACCTACGCATGCTACTACTGCTACACCTACTGCACCTGCTACACATGCTGCTGCTACGTGTGCTACTGCTACGGCTACAACATCGACAAGGACCCCTACTGTGCACTCCTCGCTTGCCACGGCTACACCTACTGCTGCACCTACAATGCCATACCTAGCTACTGCTGCTAACAACCCTACTGCTGCTGCTACTGCTGCTGCTGCTACTGCTACTGCTGCTGCTGCTGCTGCTGATGTACCTACTGATACACCTACTACGGATGCCCGCCTGCTGCTGCTGCTGCTGCTGCTGCTGCTACTACTACTACCGACGACGGGTCGCCTCTCACAACAGCACCTTACTGGCAACCGGGTTTTTACCTCCCCACCACTGTTGCTGATTTCGATGAAGACCGTCATCAACCGCAGCACATTGGAGAAGGGTCCGCTCCAGCATCCTCAACCGACGCTGAATTCACTAACATTGATTTGAACACTCAGCTCGTGCACCACGTAGTAGGAGTGGGGGAGGAGACAGAGGAGGAGGAGAAGGAGGAGGAGGAGGAGGAGGAGACAGAGGAGGAGGAGGAGGAGGAGGAGGAGGAGGAGGAGGAGGCGGCGGCGGCTGAGACAGAGGACGAGGAGGGGGGTGAGGAGGTGTTTCAGGTTTTTTTTCAGGATCTCCCCTCCTCGACGACTTATGATGTCGCCTTCACGACTACCGGCGCGGACGTTGCTCCTGTTGTTGGCTCTGCTACTGATTCAGCTCACCCTGATGGTGATACTCTTCTTGTCTTGAAACCTTCTAAGAAGGGTCGCAACCCGAGCTCCAAGAAGAGAAAAAGAGAAGAAGAAGAAGGAGCAGAAGAAGCAGAGAAAGATGTCACGGATGTCCGCATGTTAGAGTTGTTCGCTGGTTTGAAGCTCGAGATCTGGTTGGATGAGGTTAGACTGTCCAGGGAGCGCTACAGCATCAAACACACGACTCCAACCCCCACCAAACAAGTACACTGCACCATCAACGGACTGCTCAAGGTAATAGCGAACATCGCCAACATCCAACAGGTGGCACGGATACGCGACGCGGCGGCTACGCAGGGCCTCCCCTTTCACAAACTCTGGTTTATGGTGTTGGACCACGGAAAGGGAAGTGTACGCAGCGGTCAGCTACTACAAGAGTAAGAATGTGATCCATGTGCGCAAGTACGAAGGCGTCGACAAAACCCCCACACTGGAGGGGGTGACGCTGTCCAACAAGGCGCTCAAAGAGTTGGATGACAAAAGAGAGATTATTCGCAAATTTCTCGGTAGAGTTCTGGAATGAGAGGTACGCACGCACACACGCACGCGAGATAGTGTTTGACGGATGCTGCATAGACAGAAAGAATAAGGGAGATAGGTAGATAGGTAGATAGATAGATAGATAGATAGATAGATAGATAGTTAGAAAAAAGATAGCTAGCGATAGATGGTTAGGTAGATGAAAAAAATAATAAGAATAATTTCTCTTCACATAATATATCGGTAACTCAGTGAAAACATGTCGCAGTACGTCTGTGAAAAGTGTTTCAAAAGTTTTAAAAGGTTGTACAATCACGACAGATATGTGGAACAATGTAGGGTAATACCGAGGTTTTGTCCTCTATGCGGCGAAGGTAGTTGTCGAAAAATCACCTGTCGACGTGAATCTCTCAACGGAGTAACTATCCCTCCGATGATATGCGCTATACCGAACGGTGAGGAAATATTCCTCGCGAATCGGTCTGCAATACAAACAGGTGTCAGGGTGCACGGGACTCGCGTGAGTGTGACAAACTTAAGACTACCAACCGGTGAGTTGAGTGACGCTGTAGATACTTTGCGACACATTCACTTGACGCAAAGATTCAGATACAAAGTAGGTTTGTGGCTAGGTTTAATATTACAACACAAAGAGGACAAAAGCAAACTACGCTACTTTCACGCCTCCCAAAACAACGCAACTCTTATACAACCGCTTCCCACCATAACTAATTCATAAACTTTAGAAGAGCTCCTCTCGCTCATGCAAAATACCATCGCTTGCGAAGAAGTACAGAAACTTTGCGACTCTGACACCAAGTGGCACGTTCTTTTCCCCACCAATTTGAACATTTGCGTTCACATGGGACCCGGGAAATTTCCCATAGGCGGTAGGGTTACCACCTCGGGTCGAGTTGGAAAAAGAAGCGGTGTGTTAGATTTTCCCAACGCTGACAAACTGTGCCTCTTTCGCTGCATTTCCTTTCACTTATACAAGACTGGCAAACACGCTTCAGAATTGTTACGTCAGTTCGATCCCACTGCCAAACCTGAAACCTTTCCGGGTTTGAACATCCGCAACTTACCCGTGTTAGAGAACTTGTTTGATATACAAATAGTGCTTTACACCACTCATGCAGTGAGAGGACAGAAGTTGAAAAGACGAGTTAGTCTGATCAGACCACCTTCGAAAACTCAGGCCACCCGAGGTAAAGTCAACCTACACCTGACGGCGAAAGACGGTTTGCACGTGTCTCTGGTTACGGATTTCAACACATACGCAGGCATCTAAGAGTGTTGCAAGTGTAAGGAGGCGTTCACCACCGAAAACGATTTTCGAAGCGCTAGCAGATTTCTCTATTTTTCCCCCTGATGGCGATTCGGAATGTACCTTTACAAGATCACCTTCGATTTCGAGGCTTTCTTCAGAGCGTCCAAAGAACCATCCACCGAACACGTGTCTGTGCTGTGGGATCACGTCCCTTTGTCGGCTAGCGTCTCATCCGACTTTCCCGGGTGGGAGGGTCCGGTCTGCTTCGTGAGAGAATCCGATGCAGCTTCTGACCCTTTGTTGGATAGAGTTTTAAATCACATAAACGACAACGCCAAAGTCATTGGGGCAAGAATGCTAGAAGTTTACCGACCGATGTTAGCGAAATTAGATGCAGCGATAGGTGAAGCTCTCCTGCTAGAGGAGGCAGTGTTCAGACTTTCTCCGGGTACAGGCGACTTCACTGCAACTCGACACAGACACCCGTTAGTTCAACTGAAGCAGAGGTTTTTGAGATATCTCCGTCATGATCCGGTCGTAGGTTTCAACTCGGGGCGCTACGACTTGAACCTGATCAAAATACAGCTTCACGCGCTCTTCTCCTCGAAAGACCGAAATAAAGAAGAATTCAGCATCATAAAGAGAAGTAACCAATACTTGGCAGTTTACACACAGCACACGGTTTTCTTGGACGTAGTAAACTATTTGGCACCGGGTTACAATTACGCGAATTATTTGCTAGCTTTCACCAGAAATCAAGAGAAAGGTCACTTTCCTTACGAATGGATGACGTCTTCCAGGAAACTGGAAAACAGAACACTACCACCGAGATGGGCTTTTGACAGCAAACTGACCGGTACCAAGATGACCGAATCCGACTACGCCAAATGTGGAAAAGTTTGGTCCGAACAGAACATGCAAACTGTGAGAGATTACTTGATCTACTACAACAACAAAGACGTGAAACCTTTCATAGAGGCTCTGAACAATCACACTAAATTTTTCAGAGATCCCGGAATTGACATGTTCAAAGACGGAGTCTCCCTTCCGGGTTTGACTTTACGGTTCTTGTTCCAAAACATAGAGGCGATGTTCGTAACGTTTCCCCAGTTAGACGCCCACCTCCAAACTCTGATCAAAGAAAATCTAGTCGGCGGTCCTTCGATAATCTTCCATAGATTTCACGAGAAGGGTACCACACGGATAAGGGAGCACAAGTACGGCGAAGAAGCTAGAACTTGCGAGCACATCCTAGGAGTAGAGGCTAACTCGCTGTACTTGCGCTGCATGAGCGAAGCGCACTGCACGGGTAATTACGTGGTGAGACCGGGTTCAAAGCTGAAATTAGACAAAAACACTCTAAGAGCGCTTTGGAGTGGCTACGCATTGTAGAGCACGCTCGCGATGTGAAACTATGCCATGCTTTGAACGGCGGTGAGATGATTCTAGGTTGCCGAAGAATTCGTGTCGACGGGTTTCACCCTGTCCCTTTCCAGTTTCATGGGTTTTGGTTCTACGCCCACGAGTGCATACCACTGCAGCGATATCCGCGGGCTTCACTCAGGGATGAGAGACGCGACAGAACGGCTAGAGTAAGCGCTTACTTGAAAGCACTAGGTTACAAGCTGATCGTCGTGTGGGAGTGTGAATGGAGACAGATAAAACGTCAAGATCCACAGGTTAAGGCATCCGAACAACACTGGAAGATTGACGCTTTGAAAGTGTCTCGAAATGGTCTGACTGAGAGCGACATCCTTTCCGCTGTCAAAGATGGGAACATGTTGGGTTTAATTCAAGCTGACATCACTACACCGCCTCACCTAGGAGAATACTTCGAAGAGATGACTTTTCAAGAACGTAAATGTTTCGAAATCCGACATAGGAACTCACATGTCAGACTTTGCCAAGGAAGAAAAGTTGTTGACACCTCAGAGAAGTCTGATAGGGAGTTATCACGGAAAAAATATTCTCTTGGGAACACCACTTCTTCAGTGGTATTTGGATCACGGTTTGATAGTCACCCAAGTACAGCTGTTCGTAGAATACCTTCCTAGATGACCCTTTGCAGGTTATGCAGACGAAGTAACCACAGCGCGAAGACGTGGTGACGTGAACCCGAACGAGAAAATTCTGTCAGACTGTTACAACAAAGACTGTTACAACAAAGAAAGACTGTCGGAATTTCGAATTATTGACCAATTCGTGGCGCTTCAAAAAGGGGGCCGAGTTGACCTCGGATCTCTTTGAAGTCGAACTACAACCAAAAACGGTCAAGAACAACCTCCCTATTCAAATAGGGTTCATGGTGTACCAGTACGCTAAGTTGAAAATGTTCACGTACGACTTTTTGGATAGATTCATCGATCAGCGCGATTATTCTCTTTGTCAAATGGACACGGATAGTCTTTACATGGCTCTCAGCGGTGAAACGTTGGATGACCTGGTAAAACCCGACCTGAGAGAAACGTACTTCAGAGAGAAACGAAAGTGGATTCCAACAGCAGTGTGCGAAGATCACTTAGACTTTTTTGTAAAGATAAAAACTAAAGGCGTGCGAGAATGGCTCCCTCCACCTGGCGGCTGTTGTGAGAGACGTTACGTTCACGATCTGAGAACTTTGGGACTTTTGAAATCCGAGTGGGAAGGTGACGGGATTCTAAGTCTCAACCCTAAGACTTACATTTGCTACGATAAAGACTCGACAGGTGAAAGAAAATGTAAAAAATGGAGTGCAAAAGGTATACAGAAAAAACAAAACCTTAAAGAACCGAAAGACTTCTTGGATGTTCTTTCCAACCGGAAATCTATCCTTACTGTTAATAGAAATTTCAAAGTGGTACTAAACAAAATGATCACTTACACAATAAAGAAAACTGGAGTGAGATACTTATATTTTAAGCGTCGCGTGCATTCTGACGGAGTGACAACGAGTCCTTTAGAGTTATGAAAAAAAATAGGTGTATTGGTGTTGGAAAAAAAAAATCGCAACAAGACAACGTCGCATACTTGTTTGGTTGGTTGGTTGGTTGGTTGTTTGCTTGCTTGCTTGCGATCTCAATTTTTTCACTTGGAAATTAATAGGTGTGTGTTGTTATTGTTATTGTTCTTTAAGATGGTTTGATTCATTAAGTGTGTGTTTTCAAAGAGTGTTTAGTATATCATCAATGCATGTGAGACTGACAAACTGAGACTTTTTTTTGCGGACTGCTTGAGTGTTAAAAAAATGGTTGATTGGAATGAAAAAAATAAAAAATAAAAAATAAAAATTGTTGTGTTTTTATTTTCATACGAAATCTAAACAGAAAAAAAAATTAAGAGACTCGCCTCCTTTTTTTTCTCCCCCTTCACTACTAGCATCCTAAGAGGGCCCCCCCAAAAGTGCCCCCTCCCCCCCAAAGTGCCCCCTCCCCCCCTAAGTAGGTCACGTGACATCACTTCCGGTCACCTTAAGTAGGTCAATTCCGGTCACGGGGTGTGGTCTATTATGCAAATGAGGGGGTCACTTCCGGTCAAATAGAGGCCTCTGATTGGCTGATACACCGGAAGTGACCCATTATGCAAATGAGGGGGTCACTTCCGGTCAAATGGAGGCCTCTGATTGGCTGCAAGTCCAATGAGTAATAAACAGTACTTAAGCATAGTCCCCTTCCGATACAAACAATACTACTCTAAGGGTCTAAGGAGTGGGGGGGGGGGGTCGGCACAAATGAGCCGTTCTTGGGGAACCCTCACCCTGGCCCTACTGAAGCACGTGGCACATGCATATTAATAATGCATAATATAAGAATCAATTCAATATTGACTACAATCCCTTTTTTAAAACATAATCGACATGCAAATGGACAGATTAGCGGGTGCCTGGGAGAACATATTATGAAAATTAAAATAAATGCCTTAAAATTGAAGCAACATTAATAAAGACAATTTTATATAGATACAGACTATAGACCCTCTTCTAAGCATACCTGAACCAAGTCAGGTCATAAATGAGTGATCAGTATATATACATCTTTTTGCCCGCCATTGCTGGCCGTTTTAGGTTTTACATGGACAGTTTACTCCCTACTCAGTCCACCCTCCCTACCCCGTCCCCTCCCTCCCTACCCCGTCCCCTCCCTCCCTACCCCGTCCCCTCCCTCCCTACTCCGTCCCCAGCTTCTGTACTCCGTCCCCACCCTCCCTACTCCGTCCCCACCCTCCCTACTCCGTCCCCTCCCTCCCTACTCCGTCCCCACCCTCCCTACTCCGTCCCCACCCTCCCTACTCCGTCCCCACCCTCCCTACTCCGTCCCCTCCCTCCCTACCCCGTCCCCTCCCTCCCTACTCCGTCCCCACCCTCCCTACTCCGTCCCCACCCTCCCTACTCCGTCCCCACCCTCCCTACTCCGTCCCCTCCCTCCCTACTCCGTCCCCACCCTCCCTACTCCGTCCCCACCCTCCCTACTCCGTCCCCACCCTCCCTACTCCGTCCCCACCCTCCCTACTCCGTCCCCTCCCTCCCTACTCTGTCCCCACCCTCCCTACTCCGTCCCCACCCTCCCTACTCCGTCCCCACCCTCCCTACTCCGTCCCCACCCTCCCTACTCCGTCCCCACCCTCCCTACTCCGTCCACTCTCTCCCTACTCCGTCCCTATCCTCCTATTGTGGCAAAACGTTATTTGGATGTAAGTTGGGTTTACATTTACTGAAATATATCTCATCGGTAATTCCCGCATTTACTAAATTTACCTTGACATTTAAGTTGAAATTTACGTGACATTTACAGACGCATATACTAGACATTTACCCAATTTTACGTTTCCCTATAGGAGGTCGTTCTGTTGTATACTGAGGCAGTAAATCACATGTCTATGTCATATTACTTTCATGTGTAACATGTCAAATGTCATTGTAATAGATTCTGAACCTTTCAGTTTGGAGAAACAAAACGTTTACATCAATTTAGTTTCGATTTTGTAACATGTTAACATGCCAACGATTTGAACTTTAGGTCCTTTTTTATGATGAATAGGCCCCCATGTATCATATGTATGCAGCAGCTTCTCTTTAATCGACAGATTGTTGTTGTCATGCAATTCACCATGATAACATACAATAATCCCAAAATGGTAGCTCAGATTCAGAACTAGGTAATAGTACACTGAAAATAATGAACCTCAAATGTTAGTCCAAAGTTAGTTGGTTTTACTAAGGTTTTACTAACTTTTGTACAATCATTAGCGAAATTTACCGGTATGATTAGTCACAGTTGGTTTATATGTATTACTTAGCTTTATACTAAGCCTACCTGGCCTGCTGGCTCTGTATGTCCCAGGTCAGGGTCAAGGTTTCCTTGTCCACTGGACCATAACCAACTAACAGGGATCCACACCTGTGTTTTTTTTCTTGTTTTACCTTGAGCAGCCACTATGTCAGGTCTGAGGGCATGTAAAACATGCCTACATAGACACAAGCCACCTACTGGCAAAGCCTGTGCTATGTCAGCAATGACTGAAGAGGAGTTAGCAGCTCTAGACCTGGAGAAAGTGGAGCCTGTACCAGGTGGCCAGCAGGCAGGTGGTAGCCAGGAGGGGGCCTATACTACACCCACAGGCAGAGTCACCAGGCATACTGCAAAGGTGTCACAGTCTGCAGGTGCCCTAGGCAGAGACCAGTATGGCTCTCTATTCAGCCTCAACGAGTACGATGACGAGGACTACCAGGAGTCTGAGGATGACGACATCTCAGTGTCTGGGCTAAGGGACTTGGTAGAGGACCAACAACAGGAGTTAACCAGTGTGAGAGAGGACATAGCCAAGTTGTCAGCCTCTGTCCAGGGGCTGAACACTGCTGTGAGTACGGTTTCAAATGCCTGGGAAGTCTTCAAAAGCCGACGACCAAACCCGAGCCCGGGTCCTGTGCCTGGCCACTCGGTGCCTGGCCTCCCAGTGCCTGGCCGCCCTGTGTCGGACAGCTCCCTGTCATCTGAGTTGAGTGGTACCAGGCGCCACCGGAGACGACGGAGGAGGGCCAAGCGTGTGGTTAACATAGATATCACCGGATATCTTCCAGATGGCCAGGATAAGCCCAGGAGCTTTGCGCAGCTCAACTCCTGCCTGTGCATCCTGGAGCGGCATGTGGAGAAGGGCACCGAGGATGCCATTTAGCTGTTGTCCCACATGCGGTACCTGTCGGATCGGTCTGCGGAAGTCATCTACGACCTCAGTTACCTCCTGGAGGAGGAGATTGCTATCCATGCTGGTACTACAACTTCAAGTCTTGTGAGAAGGCCAGTTGCAAGAAGCCCCATGTCTGCTACTCCTGCAGATATGGTGACCATAAGGCCCCCAACTGTCCCAACATCAAGAAGCAGGCTCAGAAGCCTGCAGCCTGACTCCCAGAGTCAGCCCCAACACCTCCAGTAGCAGCGCAGGGAGGATCAACTGGTAAGTCACTGGTGCTACACTGTACAAAGCAGGGAGCAGAGAATCACAGAGGACCAGCAGATCGCAGAGCCCCAGTGTAGCCCTCCACATTCCACACATTCTTTCTCACGAAGACTTCGGCGGTAGCAGAAGCAAAAGCTTCCTACGTTGCCCGCTGGTGTGAGGGGGGCGCCACTGGTCCGCACTCCACTCGATTCGATTCACTTTTTGTCCGAAAACAGCCAAAAACCGGACAATCTGTCCGCAATTAATACTTCTAGGGGTATTTTAGAGTCGTTAGCGTCCAATTCTGTGTGTTTAGCGCCTTATAGCAAAAAAGATTGTCAAAATGTAGCGCCCCGATCCTCGCTGGCTGCCAGCATGCCTTGTTCAAAATGGCGGCAGGGGGACGGTGAGGATCAACAAAGCGCTTCGCTGGAGTGTAAATTCATCAATTCTGACAAAAATGTACTCGGTAAGTCCGCAAAAACCACTGTAAGTGCTTCCCCTTGTCCTGTTATCTCTGCGGGTGAGGTTTTGGACAGCTCAGTGTCCGCGTTAAGTCGCAATCATTCCAATTGTACTTTGTCTTCTGCTGGTCTGGCTGTAAACAGCCCGGACCGGGGCGAAATGTCGCCAATGGCCGATAACTTTGTCGCTGTTGTCGCTCCTGTGGTGGTTGAGGCTCAAAGTGGCGATGAAACTAACCTTGGTTATGATTATGTTGATCCTGTGGAAGGTCTAGACCTTCTACAGGACGCTGTTCAAGATTACAGTACTGTAAGTTCACCCGACGAACATAAGTGTTTGCCCGGCGAACATAAATGTGTTGCCAGTTCACAAGCAAAGTGTGCACTCAGTGAGGTCCCTAGGGACAGAACATTGTTTGGCAAGCTAGAAACTCCATGTGACTTAGTGTCATTCAGGTGTGTGCAGATGGCCTAGGCCTAGATGTTGATGACAGTGTTGATGAACAGGACTTAGGTCCAGACTTTGTTACCCCTACTGGGAGGACTAGTTGTGATGCCCTAGGGCAGGTTCAAAACAGCTCTAGGGCTGTTACTGTAAATGTCAATCCAAATGATACATTGCCCTTAGGGGTGAGAACTCTGGTAGCATGTGTGTGTATTGAAGACTGTGTAGTGGAGGTATTCAGTGATTGTGTATTGGGCACCTGCAGTTGTGTTCACATGATAGGCCCTGTAGTTTCCCTTAAGCCTTGTAGAGTAGCAGCTGAGTATGTCTTGTTCCCGAATGCTATGTGCTCTGAGGATGATTTTGCACTGAGGGGTATAAATACTGGTTTCCATATTGTGGATGATGTCTATATCCCGGGTTATGATCGATCCAATTATAGAAGTACTGTCAGTCGTGAGTTCAATGTCATGATAAGTGAACTTCTGGTTTCTGAGGTGAAGGCAGGCAAGATAACTAAGGCTGTTGGTGCACCTCAGCATGGGAGCCATCAAGAAAAAAGATGGAGGCGTTAGGCCTATTACAGACTGCAAACGTCCACTTCATGCTAGCATTAACAACTTCATGTCCACCACTCGTCAAAAGTTCTCTTACAAAGGATTAGACTATATGGTAGACATGCTACAGCCCAAGGACTATTTAGCGGTCGTTGACTTAGCCAAGGGGTACCGATCTGTGAACATATTGCCTGACCATGTGACATACCAGGGCCTGCATTGGGACTTCGGCGAGGGCCCAGAAGTCTTAGTGGACAGATGCCTGTCATTCGGCTTAGCCTCAGCCCCTTGGCTCTTCACTCAGCTAGGTGACTTTGTGGTGCGGTGTCTCAACCGCCGTGGTGTAGACAGAATATCCAATTACATTGATGACTTTACGGTATTGGGTTCGTCCAAGCAAGACTGTGAGGTCAACATGAACATGCTCATTCTGGTGCTTAGGCGCCTCGGGTTTGACATCAAGTGGGAGAAGGTACTAGGCCCTTCCCAAGTCCTGACTTGTCTGGGAATAGAGGTGAACAGTGTAGACATGGAGTTGAGCCTCCCTGCGGAAAAGCTAGACAACTTGTATTCAACGATAAGTGAGTTTCTGACAAAGACCAGTGCTTCGAAGTTGGAACTCCAACAGCTATCGGGCATCTTGGCACATTGTGCCACAGTGGTGCACGGGGGCAGGACCTTCTCCAGGAGAGTGATTAATCTGACCAATTCCCTGTCAGAATCCGCCGACAGAGCAAGGCTGTCACCCACGTTCAAGGCAGATTTGGAATGGTGGAGGTCATTCGCTAGTGTGTTCAATGGCAAGGCCCGGATACTCCAGCCCTCTAATCCAGTGGCCGAGATATTCTGCGACTCGTCGTCACGGGGCTTTGGCTCTAGTCTCGGTTTGGACTGGTTGTATGGGGTCTGGTTAGACAAGTGGGCTAAGGATCTCCCCTTCTTCCCGGACCACTACTTCCCCCCACCTATGTTTGACAATCTTCTGGAGAACATCAATGTCCAGGAAGTGTGGCCAGTGGTGATTGCCTTGGCTAGGTGGGGTCGCGCGCTCAATAACAATACCATCTTGATCTGGTCTGACAATACTCAAGTGTGCCGTATGCTAGCCACAGGCAGGAGCAAGAATGTCATTGCAATGTCTCTGCTGCGTGAACTGTTCTGGATGTGTTTTGTGTTTAATATTATAATTGTGTGTTGCTACCTTTGCTCCAAGGAGAATGTGTTGGCCAACTTTATTTCAAGGTTGTCCTACCCAGGTGTAGCCCAAATTGATCCGTCTGCTGTTACAGACCGACACCGGCTAGAAGTAGAGCTGGTGCGCTTCCAGGACATGGCACTGGCATCCTCCACGAGACTCACCAGGAAGTCACAGTGGAAACACTTCTATGAGTTCTGCGCTCGCTACAATCTATATAACACATATGTGCCGCAAATTCAAATATTCTTCCATCACACAGTATATTAGTGCGGTAGTATATCTGCAGAAGCTCCATGGCCTTGTACCAGTAACGACCAAGGACTTCTCCATGACCCGCACCATGACCGGGCGCGTAAATCGTTGGATGATGCAGTCAAAGAGGCTGTGCCCTTGTCCCCCAGAGACTTGTCAAGGATGTATGAGTTACTAGACATGTCTTTGACTCGCAATCTGTGTTGGTGGACTGCAGCCATTATGGCTTTCAGAGGAC
This sequence comes from Harmothoe impar, assembly GCA_947462335.1. Lineage (NCBI taxonomy): Eukaryota > Metazoa > Annelida > Polychaeta > Phyllodocida > Polynoidae > Harmothoe > Harmothoe impar. Next base: position 393,801 of record CANHQG010000012.1, on the reverse strand, counting down.
TGTTGAGGAAGGCCCATGTGACCAGGCCGTCTGTGTGTCTGACATCACTTTCAAACCCTGGGGCGTCCTGATGAGGTTGAACAAAACCAAGACTATACAGTATGGGGAGAGGAAGGTTTCCAAAGATAAAACTGTCGTCGACTTTCTAGCAGTTTTCTAGATAATTTCCTTACCCTGTGATATTATGAAGGCTCAAACCGCTATTAATTAACCAAGAATATCATATACGATCGCTTTGTTCCCGCATACAAGCCGAGGACAAAGCACTCGAACACCTGCTACCTAGTACCTACACCCACCACCAGTGGCGCTGCACCACCCTATTGTATATAAGGGGTACACGCTACTAGCCAGGCAGAGAGAGCTGGGTAGGGTACTAGGTGCATACCATCGTAGACCTAATGTACAATAAACCCAAACTACACACCTAACCACTGATTGTAGTGTCACTTACTTTCATGCATATCAAATCTCAGATATTAGTCCAATGCTAATTGACGATGGCCCGATATGACATGTGGTGGAGAACAGATGGTCTTGAGTGCTTCTCATGAAGCAGCGAGGTGAAAAGGTGTCGTTTTTTGTGGGTGTAAACTACCATAGCCGTTGGTGGACATGAACGTCTCCGATGTCCAGAAAGCTTGACTGGAGGTCTCGACAAGATCCAGACTACAAAGACAAGCTCCGGAAGTTGAAGAGCAGACTGCCTGAAGAAGCCTATGAGGGTCTGCAGAATCTAGGACAACTAGTGACTTCATCGCCAATCAGGGGAAGATCGCCGACCGGGGTCAGACAACACCTAACTGACGACGAATACAAGCAACAGATAAGTGACACAACGCGTAGTGTTGTAGAATTTTTGGGTGCATCCAGTGATACATTAACGTTAGACCATAGATGAGGCTAAAGAGGCTAAAGAGCAAATTGCAGCGCTGGCAGCCCAGTTAGAGAAATTACAACAGCGCTATGATGAGCAGAAACATGATAAAGAAGAACAACTAGAAGTAGCTGGCAAAGAAACTATTAGGTTGAGAGCAGATTTATAAAGCATTAAGATCAGGACATGCACCAAAACCTGGTAGTTCAGAGGCTATGTTTGCCAAATATGACCTAGAAATTGACTTTTTAAAGAATAGAGCAGTAATGGCTGAAGATTTAGAAAGTAGACTTTTGGCAAAAATAGATCGTAGAAATGACAGGCCAAACAAAGGTTTAGCTTATAAAAAACATAAAGAAGCAGTAAAACTTTTAGGCAGAAAATTAGATATATTTTCACGACCGACGGTCTTGCTCTCAGCAAAGGACCATATCAACTCTTACATAGAGTATGCACGCAAAATCCATGAAGACTCTAAATATTATCTTGATGGATATGCGCAATACCGAAGCTTTGGATTACTACCAAGCCTATAGAATGGTAGAATCGTCAGAGGACATGGTTAAATGCTATGATGCTTTTGTTGCCCGATTCCAACGCGTCTCCATTGATGAATTAGAAAAAGGTGCTCCCCATCGTAAACAGGGTGAAAAGGAAAAGGTGCGCGATTATGGTACCGACATGATGAACCTGCTAGCGAAAACAAATGTGTCAGGTGATTTTAAAGTAGAGCTATTTATTAGCAATATGCACCACACAATTAAAGAAACGGTCATGGCTTCATACCCTAAGACTGTTGAAGACGCCATTATCGAAGGTGAAAAACAAGAGGCCATTTATAGATCAATACAAAAGCAGCACAATTTTGCATCTTGAGATCTCCAAGAGACAATTCAGCTGCATAAGGCCGAAATCAATGTCTTGCAAATGAGAGTGAAATCTAAGGAGGTGAACTTCGATGACCGCTCTAGGAGAAGTTACAAAAATGATAACGGTGTCAGATTACACAAGGGTGCGTCCAGATATGACCTATCTATATCACGGTCAAAATCCAGGTCTAGCAGCCGCGATTCTAACTCATTAAGATCAGGAAGGGACTCTTCAGCATCGCCTTCTCGCGACAACTATAATCGAAGTTACTCACGAGATAATTACAATAAGAAATCTTATAGTAAAAATTTGTCTTCAAAAAGCTGCAAAGGCAACAGTTCAAATAAATATGACAGCAGCGGCGATTTGATAACAATGCCAACTGCTAATCACGCAAAGAGTCAGTTAAACTCTCAGAGTCTAGAGATCAGAGCAGGTCCTCTAGACGTAGTCATAGAGATGCTGGTATTAAAAAGCCAAATGTAATTAATTGTAAATTAGAAAATGGAGCTTTAAATGTTGTGATTGTAGTTACAAAATACCAGCGTTAGTCGATACAGGTGCGTCAATTAGTGTAATCTCGCACGGGTTCTATAGGGCTTTATTGGATAAATCTAAGTTTAAGACTGATCGATGTCATGTTAGAGTATTTTTTGCTGATGGGGCATCACAAGTTGCTAGGCTCAGAATAGAAATCCCAATGACTGTGTCGAATGTGTCTTTAAAACATGTATTCTACGTTGTGCCTAGATTAAGTAAATCACTAATACTTGGTGTAGATAATACTTGGTGTAGATTTTCTACAAAGTACCAAGTCTAGTATTAAGTTTCATAACCTGGATCAGGATATCCTGACAATCAGGGCTAGTGAAAATATTTCTATCCCGCCTCACGCTTATGTATGTTTTTTTTGTAGTTTCAAATAATTCTATGCATGATACTATTGGTGTTACAGAAACTTTGCGGAGATCAGTTAATGTACCATATTGCGTGAAAAGAGGGGTTGTAACGCCCACTAAAACTAGTAATGAAATACCCATGATGGTATTTAACTCTTCTGATAAGAATTATCAGATTAAAAAGGGTGCCATAATTGGTTTATACTCCCTACGGGTAGAGGACGACTTTATGGGTCCAGATGATTTAAAAGAAGAACCAGTAGATTCCCACGATTGTGATTATATAATCGATGAAAAAGGTCTGACAATTAATCAAAAAGCCGAGTTGAGAAAATTGTTGGATAGGAATAGTGACACTCATGTCATCAAAGATAACCAACTAACGACAACTACGGAATATACCCACCGAATAAATTTTAAAAGAGATTATACGCCAGTGAATATAATGGCCTATTGAACCTTGCCAGGTTGTAAAGAAATCATGGAAAATCCATTAAAGGGTCAAAAGGAAGCTGGGGTAATAGAAAGATGTCCAGGACATACTGAATGGTGTAGTCCCGCATTCTTAGTGGAGAAAGGCAAGGCTGTTAACGGTAAAAGATCCTTTAGGATAGTGGTTGATTTCAGACATTTAAACCAACAAATTAAAAACCAAGCTTTCAATTTTCCAAGAATTGATTACACTTTAAATAAGGTCGGAAACTTGAAGGCAAAATATTTCTCAATGTTCGATGCCTACTCAGGATTTTTCCAAATACCTTTAAGAAAAAGAGATAGAAATCTAACAGCTTTTGCCACGCTGGCAAAAACTTGGCGTTATAGAACCATGCCGATGGGATTATCTACATCACTGAAGGCGTTCCGCAATGTTATTGCAAATGTTGTGCAATATTTACCAGGTCCGGGAAATGAAGGGAAACCCTCCCCAGAGCCGTTCTTTACACCAGGGTTATTTTTCACAACGCAGGTAGGTGTGAAAACACTGCAGGGCTAGAATTAGCAACGGTTTTGCTTGTAGCATAAACACTACAGGGCTAAAATTAGCAATGGTTTTCTTATAACCCATTTGCTGAATTTTCTATCAATTTGCTGTTAAATGTACATATCCCATAAGATAGATTAGTGTATTCTCTTGAATCATACATGGGGAATAGTGAATCATACATGGGATTGCCATGAAATCACATATAAATAAGCTTTTTCTATAGACTTTCCCTCTGTGCTCCTCCACTTCACCCTGTAGGCAGTGAACCCTGCAGTGTTTTCACACCTACCTGCGTTGTGAAAATTAACCCTGGTGTAAAGAACGGCTCTGGGGAGGGTTTCCCTTCATTTCCCGGACCTGTTTACCTTCTACCCAGGGGGCCAGGGGGGGTTAGGGGTGTTGGCTCTGCTGTGTAAGGTTGGTGTATTTTTTCAATAACTAGGACCTATACTGAGTTGATTCTATGTGGACAACCTTTCTGGAAATCCACACAGGCCGTGTGGCGGCCATTTTGAATTTCCGGGAGGGTGAAAATATAGATAATCTATAAATATGGTTATCTCTGCTTCTAATTAACATAGAGACACAAAATTAGATTCAAAATATACATTTTGGAGGTCAAGGAATGCAATGGAATAGTTTTTGAAAAGGTCAGTGGCAGCTATTTTGAATTATTAATGAGATTCTCTATAAAATGTGATTCAAATTTCACTAATATCCTTGTAAAATGTAATTAACAATAACATGTTATAGACACATCATTGGATAACATTCGAATACATATTAAGTAAATGAATCATTAATACTATTTCTACGATAATAGTTGGCAGCTATTTTGAATTTTAATGGAGATTCAGTGATGCATATGCTGTATTTGCTATATCCTGCAAGGGGAGACACTAACTTTCTCCGATGTGTGCCACCCGGGCCCGCAGCTCCAAAGATTTATGGGCTCAGACTTTCAGCTACTTTCCCAAAGAGAAATTCATATAGATTCCTGATTTATCTATGTTAAAAGGAGACCAGATTGCCTCATTTATTCACATTTTTCTCTTTTCAACGACATATTACATGACCATACTTATCAACTACGGCCCGGACCCAAAATTCTAGGCCATTGGCTCCTGGGCAAGAGTTGGTGTCTACCCCTCACCCGGATACACATGTATTTGCCTTATTGCACTGATAAATCTCCATCTAAAGAGAGACAAACCTTTAGATCCACAGGCACTATCATTAATTATTTCAAAAATCATCAACAGAGAGACATCATATTCAATTGAAATTATACCCTGCTTTGTTTGCCAAATGGAGGGCATTTTGTCATAAAGATTGCATATACATATAGCTTACCCATGGCATACAGCAATACAAGTGCAAACAACCCTGAAACCATGTCAATACACTGCTTCTGATTCCCAAAATCATAAAAGGTGGCAAAACTGAGGAATGAATTTTAGTCAGACAGAGCTAATGAATTACCAAACAAAGTTGTTTTGGGAATAGTCCTTGATATGCTTAGAATACTATTAGATGAGGCTCCTACATGCACAGCATCAAGGGAAATGGATAGAGCATCTCTCAGAAGCAGGCAGTTTGCGGCCATATGTTCTTACAGAAGGACATCTCAAATATGGTGTCTTCTCATTATTCCTCATTGAAATGTGGCACTTGAGGTCCATTAAAGATTTCTTCTACATGGGGATTTCACAGTCAGGCGCACTGATGGAAGGCACAATGGTGTGTTCCCAGATGTACTTCCTGAGTAAATTTATAATGCAGATGTGAAGGAGAAGTCCTCAGGATTGAGTGGCATCACTCTGAAACCAGCACCCAGGGCCAAGGGGTTATATACAAAGCCAATTGTCCGCAGGAATCAGTGGTGAACATAAGGATGCGCTGCACATGACTTCAACACTAGAAACTTGAAGCTGGCAGTTCAGCAAATGCATGGGATCAAGCATTTATTGACAAAGCATTGTCTGTTGTTAAAGATTGCATGATCAATCCCTTTCAGACAGAGGCTTCTGATCTTGCTAAACATTGCTTCTGGTGAAATCTCCCCCCCCCCCCCCCACCTTGAAGTTACACAGTGCCTCACATGTGTCAAAAAGCTTTTAAAAAACACTGCAGAATTGTCTCAGACAACGTGGAACCAGCCTGGTTTGTCCTAAGCCATTCCCTCTTTGAAACCAACACAAACAAGAAGAAGACCAAAGTAGCCACACTTTACAGATTGTCTCAGTTAATTGCCAGTGGAGATGAAGTTGACACAAAGGAATCAGTCTGAGCCATGTGAGAAATTTGAGAAATACCCACCTCTCTGTCTAAAGGAAGAATGCAACATATTTATATGTATTTTAGTTCTGATTTATCATTTGAGGATATGAGACCAACTGCTATCATTGTGGATGCCATGCACATGATACAAAGGTGGTCATTATTTAAAGGAGAAACTTTTGATGACATCTCAAAACGATATAATCAAAACCTCTTCTGGAGTCTTCCCAATGGTACAGAAAGTGTTTACTTTTGCTGTGACTACCCAGCCTCAAGTCCTCTGAGGGACAACAGAGACAATCAAGAAAAACACTGAAACAGTATCATGTCAAGGGCATTCTGCATCCTTTCGGGAGTTTTTTGTTGCACCAGAAAACAATTCATCCCTACAACCATTTCTATGTCAAAGTTGGTCAAAACCTCATGCCTCACCTTTGGAAACATCAAAGAGCTTAATCTCTCAGGTGGATTCAACAACGAGTTCAAGACTGAGGTTGTAACTGAAATAGATACACAGGTTGTCTCACAAGTATAATCCAACCATTAAGAGGCTGACACTAGGATCCTCCTGCATACCACCTTTAGTGCTGTATCTCTTGGCGCTGAATGTATTGTTGTCTACACGAATGGCACAGATATCATTGTTATGTATATCTATGATACAAACAAATGTCTGTGCATCAAAGAGTTGTAGGTCAAGACTGAAGCAGGTGGATACTTAACCATGCACTCAATAGGTGAAGCACTTTGGGAAAAGGAATGTCAGCTTTTGCCATACCTTCATGCCCTTCCGGAAAGGATGACATGTACATCTTTGAGAAAAGGTGATGTGGAAAGCAGACAAACATGTAGACTGTACTTTGTTGGCAGAATTTGCAGATAATTTGCCATAACAAGTACCAGGTCAGACAGATGATGTATATGAACCGGCCAGACAAATTGCCCTGGGAACTTGCAAATGATTGCAGTTCTCTGATCTGACAAGTCTGAGAGCCCACAGATTTCCCAATGGAAGGGGGATATTGTTCATATCTCCATAGCCTGCCAACCTCCAAACCATGGTTAACTGCAAAAATAAAGGGATGTTCAAGGAACTGCTCATGCTGGAAAAAAATTGGTAATGCTACATCATTTGTCGCTGTTAGGGAAGTGACAGAAACTGTCAGTGGACCAGTAGCTTAGATGACAATGAAAGTAGCTCTTCCGACCAGAAAGATTGAACATTATAAGCAGTCCTTGTCCTGCATTATAATTTGTTTTACCTTGCCATCTCTCTCTAGCAATGGTTCTTAGATCAGTTATGGGTATCTATCATTTGAAGCTCTCATAGTATAGACTGCCATGCAAATATATATCAGAATGGGATTTCAAAACCAAACAAAAAACACTTTTAAGCAGTTTTAGATGGTGATGTTTCACATTAGCAATAGATGATGCTTTAAGCTTCTCAAAAACACCCTTCAAATTAAAAAAGGCCATCCCCTTATCATGATAATTAATCATCTATGACTTCATAATTACATAATAGAGCCAATGAATCTAAAGGTTTGTCGCTCTGTACAGTTATCAGTTCAAGGCCAATGCTTGTAATCTCGGGATTTAGCAGCTACTACGCACTGTCTTGTCACTTATCCCTGTCAAAATTCAAGATGGCTGCCAATTACTATTCTAGAAATAGTATCAATGATTCATTTACTCAATATGTATATGAATGTTACATAATGATATGTCTATAACGTGTTATTTACACTTTACAAGGATGTTAGTGACAATTGAGACACATTTTATAGAGAATATCATTAATAATTCAAAATGGCGGCCACTGACCTGTTCGAAAACTATTCCATTGCATTCCTTGACCTCCAAAATGTATATTTGGAATCTAATTTTGTGTCTCTATGTTAATTAGAAGCAGAAATAACCATATTTATTATCCAGATTCCTATTATTAACGTCTTCGAAATTTCACTAATTTGCAGGCGAGTCAGCGAGTTCACTGACTCGTCTCGCTTGAAGTCCATTTTCCACGAGTTATCATTGTTTCTCCTGCCTTAAAAGGTAACAACTTAAAGAAAACATATTATTCTTTGATAATCCGCAATAATTTACTACTTACATGGCCAAATTAAGGAGGATTGATTGATTTTCGGCCAAGTTAAGTCGCCGAAACTTGACTCGTCGGATTCTTGAGAAAAGGTTTCCCGTTCTACGACAATGATCGCTTCCGGTTATGGTGCGCTCGATAAACAAATTATTTATTGATAAAGACGGTTAAACTGTCCAAAATGTCCGCAAATGCCACTATATTACCTGTAGGAGTAATAATATTACCTTCAAAGTCCGCAATTAGCTGTATTTCGGAAGATAATGTCCGTGCCAGATTTCGGCAATCGCTGGCGGGTTCAAAACCGACGCACGGTCTGCGAGGGATGGTCTAAAGGCGACAGTGCGCCGCGGTCGACGAGAATGGTGAATTTTCATCGATTACAGCTAAAATATGCAAGGTAAGTCTGCAATTTCTGTTGATATTGATAGATTAGGCTCCTCTTTTATGGGGGTTGAAATTGCGGACAGCTCAGTGGCCGGGCTATTCCGCAAAATGACGAAGACCGGCCCTTAAACTTGACAAGACCAAAAAACAGAGCCAATGATCAAATGATAGAAGTTGGAATGACAGCGTGGCTGGGCGCCCCTGTTTGAAAATGCTTCAACCTAATTTTCTGGGGGGGTAGGGCCTAATTCAGCTATTGTACGTCCAAATATAGTATGTTTTGTAACGCTTAGGCTTTGTTTCCATTAAAAATAAGGTATTTTAACCACATTTTATGGCGAAGTTTTCACTCGTGAGACGCTACCCGGTACGGCGGTAGTGAGTCTATGGGTGCCGAGTGACAGTGGCTCGATGCAAACATGAAAACTGCTCTTAAAAATTGTACAAGGGGGGGGAGCCCCAACATATTTTTTTCTGAACTCTCCTGTATTAGGCCTTTCTAATGATACGATTCATTAAGAAATCCAACATGTAGAAGTGACTAAACCCAAAAGCGGCACGACCCTCAAACATGAATACTACTAGAATAACTTGAAAATTTGCTCAACGATTTTTTTTTGTTTGGGGGGGTTAGAGCAATTTTTGGGATCTGCCCTTAATATGTGGCAAAGATGACATGTTAAATATCCCAGATTGCGATATCCCATTAAAAAAAAAAATCTTTATGACCCCCCAAGCCCCCCTGAGTTTGGGTCAATTCACCAACCCAACCCTGTTGAAATCCTATATACGGCCTCGTCGCTGCTCAACTTGACTTTGACTTGAGAAATGACAGCGTGGTTTGGCTTAAGGTAGGCTTATTTAATCATGTTTTATATCAGATTAACATACCCTACACATTATATAAACATCTGAAGTATACCAGGACGAGATATTGTGTTTATATTCCGAAAATTGGGGGTGCTTGGGTTGAATTTGTCCCAGAAAATGTTGTTAACTGCGACTTAGACTCTTTTGCTTAGCGCCAAACGAAGCGTCTCGGCGAGAGGAGTTCAGAAATGTTCAATTTATCTCTCTATCATGTTTAGTTCCAGAGCTATGTGCATGTTTGCATTCTATACTAGACACATCTGTGGTAGTCCCCGCAAAAAGAATTTCTCAAATATTGTGTCTAGGTACCTCAAAATTGAACATTTCCAAAGGGCCCATTGGGGGGGGGGGAAATTTGTGCGCGCCCCAGTTAACACCAAACGAGTTCAGTTCATGTTTACTAAATAACTACTGCATATTATGCAATATCTCCCAGAAATTCTCACTCTTTGGACATCTGTGGTAGTCCCAGCAAAAGGAAATTCTCAAATATCATGTCTAGGTACCTCAAAACTTAAAAGAGCAGAACGAAGAATATTGTGAAAATCGAAACTAAAATATGGCATTGTGGGTTTGGGAAGGGGGGCGTAAAAATTTCAGACCCCTCCCGAGGGGGGGGAGGGGCGTAAAAAATTCTGACCCCTCTAGATGGGGGGGGGGGGTATTTTAGCTAAGGGACCCCGCCCCCCCCCCAAATCTTTGGGATAGCGCCAAACGAAGCGTCTCGACGAGAGGAGTTCAGAAATGTTCGATTTATCTCTCTATCATGTATAGTTCCTGAGCTATGTGCATGTTTGCATACTATACTAGACACATCTGTGGTAGTCCCCGCAAAAAGAATTTCTCAAATATTGTGTCTAGGTACCTCAAAATTGAACATTTCCAAAGGGCTGGTGGGGGGGGGGGACTGAAAAAATGTGTGCGCGCCCCTGTTAACACCAACGAGTTCAGTTCATGTTTACTAAATAACTACTGCATATTATGCATTATCTCCCAGAAATTCTCACTCTTTGGACATCTGTGGTAGTCCCAGCAAAAGGAAATTCTCAAATATCATGTCTAGGTACCTCAAAACTTAAAAGAGCAGAATGAAGAATATTGTGAAAATCGAAACTAAAATATGGCATTGTGGGTTTGGGAGGGGGGGGGGCGTAAAAATTTAGACCCCTCCCGAGGGGGGGGAGGGGCGTAAAAAATTCTGACCCCTCTTGATGGGGGGGGGGGGTATTTTAGCTAAGGGACCCCGCCCCCTCCCCCCAAATCTTTGGGATAGCGCCAAACGAAGCGTCTCGGTGAGCGGAGTTCAGAAATGTTCGATTTATCTCTCTATCATGTTTAGTTCCAGAGCTATGTGCATGTTTGCATTCTATACTATACACATGTGTGGTAGTCCTCGCAAAAAGAATTTCTCAAATATTGTGTCTAAGTACCTCAAAATTGAACATTTCCAAAGGGCCCATGGGGGGGGGGGCGAAAAATTTGCGCGCGCCCCAGTTAACACCAAACGAGTTCAGTTCATGTTTACTAAATAATTACTGCATATTATGCAATATCTCCGAGAAATTCTCATTCTTTGGACATTAGTGGTAGTCCCAGCAAAAGGAAATTCTCAAATATCATGTGTAGGTACCTCAAAATTTAAAAGAGCAGAATGAAGAATATTGTGAAAATCGAGACTAAATTATGGCTCCAAATGATGCGTCTTGGTCAGAGGAGTTCAGAAATGTTCGATTTATCTCTCTATCATGTTTAGTTCCAGAGCTATGGGCATGTTTGCATTCTATACTATACACATGTGTGGTAGTCCTCGCAAAAAGAATTTCTCAAATATTGTGTCTAAGTACCTCAAAATTGAACATTTCCAAAGGGCCCATGGGGGGGGGGTGGCGAAAAATTTGCGCGCGCCCCAGTTAACACCAAACGAGTTCAATTCATGTTTACTAAATAACTACTGCATATTATGCAATATCTCCTAGAAATTCTCATTCTTTGGACATTAGTGGTAGTCCCAGCAAAAGGAAATTCTCAAATATCATGTCTAGGTACCTCAAAATTTAAAAGAGCAGAATGAAGAATATTGTGAAAATCGAAACTAAAATATGGCTCCAAATGATGCTTCTCGGTGAGAGGAGTTCAGAAATGTTCGATTTATCTCTCTATCATGTATAGTTCCAGAGCTATGGACATGTTTGCATTCTATACTATACACATCTATGGTAGTCCTCGCGAAAAGAATTTCTCAAATATTGTGTCTAAGTACCTCAAAATTGAACATTTCCAAAGGGCCCATGGGGGGGGGGGGCGAAAAAATTTGTGCGCTCCCCAGTTAACACCAAACGAGTTCAGTTCATGTTTACTAAATAACTACTGCATATTATGCAATATCTCCGAGAAATTCTCATTCTTTGGACATTAGTGGTAGTCCCAGCAAAAGGAAATTCTCAAATATCATGTCCAGGTACCTCAAAATTTAAAAGAGCAGAATGAAGAATATTGTGAAAATCGAAATTAAAATATGGCATGGTGGGTTTGGGAGGGGGGGGGGGCATAAAAATTTTCGACCCCTCCCGAGGGGGGGGGGCCGTAAAAAATTCTGACCCCTCTTGAGGGGGGGTGGCATTTAGCTAAGGGACCCCGCCCCCCCCCCCCCCCAAATCGTTGGGATAGCGCCAAACGAAGCGTCTCGGCGAGAGGAGTTCAGAAATGTTCGATTTATCTCTCTATCATGTATAGTTCCAGAGCTATGGGAATGTTTGCATACTATACTAGACACATCTGTGGTAGTCCCCGCAAAAAGAATTTCTCAAATATTGTGTCTAGATACCTCAAAATTGTCCATTTCCAAAGGGCTGGTGGGGGGGGGGGCTGAAAAAATGTGCGCGCGCCACAGTTAACACCAAACGAGTTCAGTTCATGTTTACTAAATAACTACTGCATATTATGCAATATCTTCCACAAATTCTCATTCTTTGGACATCTGTGGTAGTCCCAGCAAAAGGAAATTCTCAAATATCATGTCTAGGTTCCTCAAAATTTAAAAGAGCAAAATGAAGAATATTGTGAAAATTGAAACTAAAATATGGCTCCAAATGATGCGTCTCGGTGAGAGGAGTTCAGAAATGTTCAATTTATCAATCTATCGTGTTTAGTTCCAGAGCTAGGTGAATATTAGTAACCTTTTGTCCCCCCCCCCCTGGAGCTGTCTGTGGTTTAATACATGTAAATACCCGGTATTTAACACTCAGAAAGGTTATTAGAGTTGCCTGTGCTTTAATACATGTAAATACCCGGTATTTAACACCCAGAAAGGTTAATAGAGCTGTCTGTGGTTTAATACATGTAAATACCCGGTAGTGACTTTAAATAAAAGGCCATGGTTCTTCAGAAGTTAAAGTTCTTTTTCTGCCATTTTACATGTAAATTCTCATATTTTCCAGTGAACATGAGCGGTACGAGCAGGAGTCGCACAAACGGGAGCCACGGGAGCGGGAGTCGCCGGAGTCGCAGGAGCGGGAGCCTTGGCCACGTGGACACAGCACTCAGAACCTTGATCAGGGGCTCTTCAACACGTCTAGGGGCTCCAACCACTCCTCCTTGGGTCAGCATTTTGCATGAATGCTGATTAGGACCCAAATTGTGAGTAGCACAGCTCATGTCGTTTAACCCAGTTAGGCTCCATCCCTCAACCCCAAATTTTAGCCAAGGGACCCAAATTTTATACAGATCTGTGGTAGTCCACGCAAAAAGAATTTCTCAAATATTGTGTCTTAGTACCTCAAAATTGAACATTTCCAAAGGGCCCATGGGGGGGGGGCGAAAAAATTTGCGCGCGCCCCAGTTAACACCAAACAGGTTAAGTTCAGGTTTACAGAAATAACTACTGCATATTATGCAATATCTTCCACAAATTCTCATTCTCTGGACATCTGTGGTAGTCCCAGCAAAAGGAAATTCTCAAATATCATGTCTAGGTTCCTCAAAATTTAAAAGAGCAAAATGAAGAATATTGTGAAAATCGAAACTAAAATATGGCTCCAAATGATGCGTCTCGGTGAGAGGAGTTCAGAAATGTTCAATTTATCAATTTATCATGTTTAGTTCCAGAGCAAGGTGAATATTAGTAACCTTTTGTCCCCCCCCCCTGGAGCTGTCTGTGGTTTAATACATGTAAATACCCGGTATTTAACACTCAGAAAGGTTATTAGAGTTGCCTGTGCTTTAATACATGTAAATACCCGGTAGTTCTTTTTCTGCCATTTTATATGTAAATTCTCATATTTTCCAGTGAACATTCATGAGCGGTACGAGCAGGAGTCGCACAAACGGGAGCCACGGGAGCGGGAGTCGCCCGAGTTGCAGGAGCGGGAGCCTTGGCCACGTGGACACAGCACTCAGAACCTTGATCAGGGGCTCTTCAACACGTCTAGGGGCTCCAACCACTCCTCCTTGGGTCAGCATTTTACATGAATGCTGATTAGGACCCAAATTGTGAGTAGCACAGCTCATGTCGTTTAACCCAGTTAGAAATTCCTTTAAATCCCTCAACCCCAAATTTTAGCCAAGGGACCCAAATTTTATACAGATCTGTGGTAGTCCACGCAAAAAGAATTTCTCAAATATTGTGTCTAAGTACCTCAAAATTGAACATTTCCAAAGTGCCCATGGGGTGGGGGGCTGAAAAAATTTGCGCGCGCCCCAGTTAACACCAAACGGGTTCAGTTCAGGTTTACAGAAATAACTACTGCATATTTTGCAATATCTTTCACAAATTCTCATTCTTTGGACATTAGTGGTAGTCCCAGCAAAACGAAATTCTCAAATATCATGTCTAGGTTCCTCAAAATTTAAAAGAGCAAAATGAAGAATATTGTGAAAATCGAAACTAAAATATGGCTCCAAATGATGCGTCTCGGTGAGAGGAGTTCAGAAATGTTCAATTTATCTCTCTATCATGTTTAGTTCCGGAGCTAGGTGAATATTAGTAACCTTTTGTCCCCCCCCCCCCCCTGGAGCTGTCTGTGGTTTAATACATGTAAATACCCGGTATTTAACACTCAGAAAGGTTATTAGAGTTGCCTGTGCTTTAATACATGTAAATACCCGGTATTTAACACTCAGAAAAGTTATTAGAGTTGCCTGTGCTTTAATACATGTAAATACCCGGTAGTTCTTTTTCTGCCATTTTATATGTAAATTCTCATATTTTCCAGTGAACATTCATGAGCGGTACGAGCAGGAGTCGCACAAACGGGAGCCACGGGAGCGGGAGTCGCCCGAGTTGCAGGAGCGGGAGCCTTGGCCACGTGGACACAGCACTCAGAACCTTGATCAGGGGCTCTTCAACACGTCTAGGGGCTCCAACCACTCCTCCTTGGGTCAGCATTTTACATGAATGCTGATTAGGACCCAAATTGTGAGTAGCACAGCTCATGTCGTTTAACCCAGTTAGAAATTCCTTTAAATCCCTCAACCCCAAATTTTAGCCAAGGGACCCAAATTTTATACAGATCTGTGGTAGTCCACGCAAAAAGAATTTCTCAAATATTGTGTCTAAGTACCTCAAAATTGAACATTTCCAAAGTGCCCATGGGGGGGGGGCTGAAAAAATTTGCGCGCGCCCCAGTTAACACCAAACGGGTTCAGTTCAGGTTTACAGAAATAACTACTGCATATTTTGCAATATCTTCCACAAATTCTCATTCTTTGGACATTAGTGGTAGTCCCAGCAAAACGAAATTCTCAAATATCATGTCTAGGTTCCTCAAAATTTAAAAGAGCAAAATGAAGAATATTGTGAAAATCGAAACTAAAATATGGCTCCAAATGATGCGTCTCGGTGAGAGGAGTTCAGAAATGTTCAATTTATCTCTCTATCATGTTTAGTTCCGGAGCTAGGTGAATATTAGTAACCTTTTGTCCCCCCCCCTGGAGCTGTCTGTGGTTTAATACATGTAAATACCCGGTATTTAACACTCAGAAAGGTTATTAGAGTTGCCTGTGCTTTAATACATGTAAATACCCGGTATTTAACACTCAGAAAAGTTAATGGAGCTGTCTGTGGTTTAATACATGTAAATACCCAGTAGTGACTTTAAATAAGAGGCCATGGTTCTTCAGAAGTTAAAGTTCTTTTTCTGCCATTTTATATGTTAATTCTTACATTTTCCAGTGAGCGGTACAAGCGGGAGTCGCACAGACGTGAGCCACGGGAGCGGGAGTCGCCGGAGTCGCAGGAGCGGGAGCCTTGGCCACGTGGACACAGCACTCAGAACCTTGATCAGGGGCCCCACAACACATGTAGGGGCTCCACAACATGTGTAGGGGCTCAACAACATGACTACGGGCTCCGCAACACGTGTAGGGGCTCCATACCACGCCTAGGGGCTTCACAACACGCCTAGGGGCTCCACAACACGTGTAGGGGCTCCACAACACGTGTAGGGGCTCCACAACTCGTGTAGGGGCTCCACAACACGTGTAGGGGCCCCACAACAAGTGTAGGGGCTCCACAACACGTGTAGGGGCTCCACAACACGTGTAGGGGCTCCACAACTCGTGTAGGGGCTCCACAACACGTGTAGGGGCTCCACAACACGTGTAGGGGCCCCACAACAAGTGTAGGGGCTCCACAACACGTGTAGGGGATCCACAACACGTGTAGGGGCTCCACAACACGCCTAGGGGCTCCACAACATGACTTGGGGCTCCACAACACGTGTAGGGGCTCCATACCACGCCTAGGGGCTCCACAACACGTGTAGGGGCTCCACAAAACGTGTAGGGGCTCCATACCACGCCTAGGGGCTCCACAACATGACTAGGGGCTTCACAACACGTGTAGGAGCTCCACAACCTGTGTAGGGGCTCCATACCACGCCTAGGGGCTCCACAACATGACTAGGGGCTCCACAACATGTGTAGGGGCTCCACAACATGACTAGGGGCTCCACAACACGTGTAGGGGCTCCATACTACGTCTAGGGGCTCCACAACATGACTAGGGGCCCCACAACACTCATACTAGCCCTTTAAATATGGACTGCATGAGAGGGTATTTCGGATACAAGTCGGGCGTGAAACCCATCTAGAAACTGTTCCACATATCTAGGAAACTCATCCACATGTTTAGGAACTCTTCAACATGTGTATCTAAACTCATCAATGGGTTTAGAAACTCTATATCTAGGAATTCCACTAGACATTTAGAAAGTCTAGGAACTCTTCAATATATCAATCTTCATCCAAGTCAATTGATTGCTGCCCTTTCAATTATTAATAAAATCAGTTTCCATTATAACAGAAGGAATTCCTTTGTTGTCATTTATAACCTCTATGTCATCAAGTAAACAAATTTCCTCACCAGTTCTGAAATAAATCCCAAACACACCTCCAAATGCCTAATGCGTTTCCAAACACAACCCCTTCCAAAATAGTAAATCCAGTATCTTCTCAAACAAGTGAGGGCTAGCAAACAGATGGAATCTGTTTGCGCCCTCACTTGTAGATTATCTATATTTTCATTCCTCCCGGAAATTCAAAATGGCCGCCACACGGCCTGTGTGGATTTCCAGAAAGGTTGTCCACATAGAAACAACTCAGTATAGGTCCTAGTTATTGAAAAAATATACCAACCTTACACAGCAGAGCCAACACCCCTACCCCCCAATATGACCTCTTGGCCCCCTGGGTATTCGTGTTTACCCTACGTTGACTACATCATAGTCAGGTCACCAACATTTGAGGATCATATAACTAATTTGAAAGGGTTGTTTTCAGCGTTCAGAAAAGCTAATATAAAATTCAAGAGAGCCAAATGTAATTTTGCTTTTAAAACCATTCCGTTTTTGGGCTTTGTGGTATCTGAACATGGCATACATCCAAACCCAGACAAGGTAAAATTAATTAGGGAATTCCCAATACCAAAAACCCAGAAACACGTGAAATCGTTCAACGGTTGAGCTACATATTATCAGTTGTTTATCCCACATTTTGCAGCGACCATGCAACCTTTGTACGCCTTAACTAAGAAAAACATCCGGTTTGAATGGTTAGATGAACATCAACAGGCATTTGATAAAATCAGAAAATCTATAGCTAAAGATGCAGTGTTGAAATACCCTGATTTCAGTAGGCCGTTCACTTTAGCTACTGACAGTTCAAAGTTTGCAGTAGGATGTTGCATTTCACAGTTTGAAAATAATCTGAGGCTAGTTGCTTTTGCAGGCCGCAAATTAAGCAAAGCTGGAAGAAATTGCTCTGTGACTGATCAGGAATTGGTAGGCATTAAATTTGCTTTAATAAAATTTGAGCACTATATAATTGGCAGAAAATTCGAAATCCTGACCGACCATGCAGCATTAATTGCATTGGGTGGTAAAGTCAAATTGACCGGAAGAATGGCCAAATGGGCAGAAATCAAACATTTCAAAGGAAAATTGAACGTGGTCCCTGACGCATTGTCTAGAATTCCCACTTTTGAAGACATTGGGGACAATGATGGTAGAAAATCATTCAAAAACACACGTTTTAATTCTATTCATGCCATTAAATATTTTGAAAAAGATGAAAATTGTGAAAATTATCCAATTAGAATTTACCCACCAAAATCCATAATGATCAAAGGTGAGACCCTAAATGCTATCACAAGGGCACAATCAAGAAAACAACAAGAAATAGACGATCCTAATGTTACCAAATTATTAGATCAGACACACACTTTCAATGACCCTGTAAAATCCAAAGCGGCGGTAAAATTTAAACCATCAAAAAGGCCGATGGTCACAAGTACTAAGGCTACTAAAAGACGCATTAAAGCCGTAGTAGGTTTATTAAAAGAGTTCAGAGAACCCAATTTTTAAGATGTGTTGTCCATATATAGGACGCCATTTTCTTGTAAAGATTTGGTAATCGCCCAAAAAGAGGATGAATTCTGTTCAGGTCTCATGAATTACATAAATCATAGAAAGCTACCAGAAAATAACAGCGTCGCTAGGAATATCCTACTGACACATGACCAATATTTGTTATACAATAACATCCTGTATAGATACACAGGGAAATTGGACACTGAACACACTTTAGATAGGCAATTGGTAATCCCTCTTGCTTGGACTTCTAAAATGTTACATAATCTACAAGACGGCCCGTTAAAAGCTCATGTAGGTATCACTAAATTAACTAGTGTAATAAAACCACGGATGTATTGGCCAACTATGAATGTGGACATATATAACCATGTGAATACTTGTCACAAATGTTTAGCTTCGAAATATGTGAAAAATCCTTTGACATTACCCATGACATTGCATGAACGGTCACCAGGACCCTTTGCACATGTAGAAATCGATACCATAGGACCGATGCACACATCTAAAAGAGGTTTTAAATATATACAAGTAGTGGTAGATATCTACAGTAGATTTGTAGTGGCATGGCCATCAAAGAAGATCACAGCAGAACAAACAACACATGAGTTTTTTGATAAGTTCATCTGTAGATACGGCCTACCTGCCCGTGTATACAGTGATTAAGGCCTGGCTTTCAAAGGCATGTTCGCCCATGTGTGTACACTTTTTGGCATAGAAAATAGATATTCAAGTCCTTATCAGAGTAGAATGAATGGTTTAGTGGAACGCGCTAACCAATCAGTTGTTCAGTCACTGAGAACATTCACAGATAAAATGCAATCAAATTGGTGTGAATTTGTGCCAGCCATATTATAGAATAATCGGCCACATGTGTAGCAACTAAATAGTAAACAAAAGAATATTGTGTATTCCGCAATGCTAATTCTTTGACAATTTACCACACCGTGCTCAAGGTCAACCCGATGGCCGATAGACATTTTATAGCGTAACATGTAGATAGTAACGGATTATTCTCATACTCGAACAATTACGCATATGTGTTAGGGATAGTCCTTAATCATAAGAAAATCAAAAATAAAATTTTCCTACACTGGCATTTATAGCCTGCAAGTCTATACCTGCATTGTAATGGATGATAATCACATACAATAAATGAGATGTAGTATGTGTTATACTCGACTATATATGTTTATTAATAGCGGTTTGAGCCTTCATAATATCACATTTGTGTTTGGCTGTTGGGTGGTTAATTCTACCCAAATTGGTCAATCAATTATCTATTGTTGTTGTTTATCATCATTGTTCAGTTAGGTCAGCTTTATTGTGTATATAATTACCCAATAATTATATAAGTATAATGCTACCGGTATGATTAGTCACAGTTAGTTTATATGTATTACTTAGGTTTATACTAAGCCTACCTGGCCTGCTGGCTCGGTATGCCCCAGGTCAGGGTCAAGGTCTCCTTGTTCACTGGACCATAACCAACTAACAGGGATCCACACCTGTGTATTTTTTTAATGTTAATAAATAAGGGGTGGTTAATTCTACCCAAATTGGTCAATCAATTATCTTTTGTTGTTGTTTATCATCATCGTTCAGTTAGGTCAGCTTTATGTGCCCAAAGTTCCTATCCTATCTTAGCGTTTTGCTGCTAACCCTTAGCTAAAAGTTAGCATTGCCCTGGTCACCTGAACTTACGAGGCTACCATAAATTCCTGTGTATAGCCGCACTGCACATATAACCCACACCCTGACTTTGAGAGAATCCTATAACCTCTACCTAGGGCTTGAAAATTGTGAATTTAGTACTGTACTATACTTTGAAAAACCTTTGTATTACCCTCCCATAAATCTGAGAATATTATATAACCTGCACTAGAGGTTTGGTTCTAATATAACCCACAGGTTACACACAGGAATTTACAGTAGTCATCCATTGGTGATTAGTACATCTATTACCAGTCAGTGGCATGGCCCTGGTTAATATCCAACAACCACAGCATGAGTTACCTGTGCAATAGTAACTCCATCCATTGAAGCCAGTTTGTCTACATAACAATTATTGTCCTGTAGAAGTGGCCATATATAGACTTGAGTCTGTCTTTGATATATGCATTCATCAAAAACACAAAAAGGTGTCCCATTCAGAAAACCTCATTGGAATAGGTTGATCAGTTTTTAAAAACAAATCTGGCTAAGTAGATATATACATAAATTAAGTTACACCCCATATCATATTCAATATTAGAAAAGGTTACCTCTAAGCATGATAACAAGTGCAATTACAATCTTATCAAATAGATAAATCTCATGATTTGCTTGTGCTGTCACCTGGTGGGGAGTTCCTGTGGATAGCTGGTTAGTAAAATGTTAGTCATAGTTAAGCAAAATCTTAGTTCCATTTAATAATGCTGATAAGTTAGTGGTTTTGACTAAGATATATTAGCATTGACTAACCCCCGGAATTTTCAGTGTATGCTATTTCATATCATTTTTTTGTAAATACAAGATATCCTATGCTTAAGCACTGGCCTGTGGCTTTGTGGGATACTGTCCCCGCTCCCACTTGTGTAATACGACAGAGATGGTATCAATGGGCGTTGGCATTTTTATATAATACCTACAGTATCTATTTCACTTATACTATACAGTATCCCCTGGGTATTGAGCTGGCTGTAAGGTTCTTGAAAGATACAATAAAGTTGCAATCTATTAAATCCTACTCCACTTTCTTCTTGTTGTTGTCTCTTCGTTACACCGACAGCTAAACCAGCTACAGTGCTTTAGATTGGAGGATTTACCCACTAAAATGTATGCTTGTTCCTACTCCCCCAGCCTAGTGCTTATAATCCCCCTCCTCCTCTCAGTTTAGAAGGAGTAGAATAGCATATGTCAAATCCCACATTAACATTAATACATTGGTCTTCTCGTGCGGCCACTGCTGGCATCGGGGCAGTTGGATATATTGCGTAAGGTTAGTCCCACCATCGCTACTGGGCACCTAGAGAGACGCACAGTTGGATTTTTGAAGTTACTTGTATGTTTTTGCACTTACTTGTATGTTGTCTTGTATGTTGGTTGAACTTTTGTCTTTATAATAAAAGGGCGTGTAAGCCAGCCAGACACGTAAGCACCATTATGATATTGCCTTGCTTTCTTACTGTATACCATATATCATTATTATGTAACGTCAGAAACAACATATGACAATTAACCTACAGTAAGAACAATAGGCCCAACACCAAGGCTGTACAAAGACGTTCAAAATGGTGTGGCCACTTGAATATTAACTATTATTCATGAAAATATGGGAGAATCCCCCCTTTTCCAGGTATCTACAACATCGTCCGATCCTTAAACCTGATAAATATATTTTTATCCTATCATCCCATAACTCTGTTCGAATTAGAAATAACCAAAAGAGGAAGTTATGACTTTGTAATGTCATGTGGTCGTACTGTATCTACCTGAAGTATCTACCTGAAAAAAACCTTAATCGATCCAAATTATAATCTTTAAAAAACAGTCATCAACACATTTTTGTATCATTTTAAAATCTAAAAATCTCATATTTTCAAATTTTGTCCTCAAAATCTATCTGAGGTACTCAAAGCCATAAGGCATGAACTTGTGCATGCATCAATGTGTGTGTGAAGGAAGGCTCTGACCATGGACACAGCATACACTGTAAATGGATTCACTGACAACTTTCGCAAAATGACCTTCACCATTTTTTTAATGGTGAACGTCACCGTCAATTTTACATGGAATCACTGTTTATCTTGCATAGAATCCCCTTACTAAATATTCAGATTTTTTCCCAGTGCTAGTACAGTAACTCAGCATTTTAGTTTGACTTGCGATCTGACTTGTGTAGTACCCATGGATTATGTGTGAGTATTTTACGATACTCTATAGGATTGTTACAAAGCACTGTCTGTAGAAGTGGCGATAGTTGTGTATTGAATTTTGTAAAACCTATTATAAGTTTGAATCGTTAAAGGTAGAAAACCAGAGTTCGGTCAATCTTGATCTACCAACAATTTCTCTTAATCACTTCGGACTATTTTAGTTTAAAACATAATGATATGATAAAAGCAAAAAATCAATACTTCATAGTGCTGAGTTGAGTTGAGTTGAGTTAAGTTGAAATTCGTTTATTTAGACTGTATAAGATAGGCCCAGGGCCTGTTTGCTACATACAGTATATGTGTGGGTGCAAGAATGAATTCAAAGATCAGAAATCTTTATAGTGAATAACAAGGTGTGTCCTTAAGGGAGCATTTACATGATAGCTATCAAGTAGTGTACCAGTATATGACTAGCATGAGCTGGCACATCACTTTCATCACAGTATATTATGACATTAATTATCTCTATCTGTCCAGTTTGTGGACAGAGGTTGGAAAGAAAATGTTAGTTTTTGGGGCTTTTGCCCAAATAAGGTGTTAGTCCAGAGCTTATCTCTGGGGTTATAAGTAAACAGAATATAGATCAGGTGGAGGACTAGTACAGCAGTACAGGACGGCCTGCATTAACAGGCTGCCTGTACTTTCAGGCCGCCAAGCCTGTGCATTCAGGTCGCCCCCATACACTCTCCCAGCACAGCAGGCTGGTGTACCAGGCAGGCAGCCTGGTATACCAGGCTGCAGCTCAGGCTTTCACACCTTCTCCAAGCAGAGACTCTGCTGCATGTGTGTCACATTAGATAAAATACTGATTTAAACTCATTATAATTCAGAAATGCAATGGACCATGCACATAATACATCCAAAAGTTGGTAGCTGATATACTCATTTATATACTAGATAGGTTTATAAATTTCGCAAATATCATATAAAAATCGCAAATATGACCATATAAAAGCTATAGTAAGAACACAGTGCTATGCAAGAACGGCCCTACATACCAGGCTGAGCGACCTGCCAAACCAGCCTGGGTGCTTTGTCCAGTCTGTGTTGTAAATCTGGGTAGTCTTCCACCTGTAGATGGGACAGATGTTAATGTCCCGACACAATATTAGTGTGTCAAGGCACGATGTTGGTGTGCCAATATAGTGTGCTAGGATGTTTGTAGCACACTATATATTTTGAGCATATTATGAGATCTTTCCTTACTTTTACTCTTTGTGTAGGGGGGGGGGGGGGGGAGAGAGAGAGAAAACCCCAGCACTGTTCTCTTTGTGCCTGCAGTTACCAGGGTTCAGGTGCATTTGTCCAGAAAGTGTTTTATATTCCACTCCTGGAATTTACCTTTTATGGTTATTTTTCTTGTAGTTAAATCCAGTTCATTCCAGGTAGTAGGCAGTCTGTACTCAAGGCTTTTCCTGTAGAAGGGGTCTTTGGGCCATACAACCTTAAGAAGTTTACCATCATGTGCTCTTGTTCTTATTTCCCTATCATCAATGTTGCTGGGTATAAGAGAAATGTTTAAAGCAGCCAAATTCCTGTGCATTTTACGCCTATCTATCTTTGCCTTGGCCATTAATTTATCCACATTTTTTCTGTCCTCATCCATGTAATAGGAAGTCTTTAAACCCCTTTCAAAAGCTTTTTGCAATTGTGTCATCAACGTTTTGTTGGTGACACTATAGAGGATATCTCCATAATCAATGACAGGAAGAATCATCGAGGTGAGTACCTGAATAGCTGACTCATCAGTTAATTCAGGGTGAGTCCTCCTAAAGAGATATGTCTTGAAATTAACGCTCTTCAGCAGGGTTTTTGTGTGTTCTTTGAAATTTAAGTTGTTGTCTAAAGTCATACCTAAATAACGGTAGGTGTTAGTGGTACATAACTAAGTGTTGTTGATTTTTAATATTGGTTTCTGTGCCTTATTAAGAATAGCCTGTGGTCCAAAATGCATTACTTTAGTCTTTTTGTATTTAACGAAAGTTTATTGCTTTGACACCAGTTATGAACACGTTGCAGATCTGCATTAATGTTAGCCTGTAAATGGGGAGTTTCAAGATTCTGCTCAACAAACAAAACAGTGTCATCAGTGTAATGTTGACTAGAAGGTGACTTTAATATTTCATTTAGGTCATTAATATGAATAATAAAAAGTAGCAGCACCAAGACTGAGCCTTGGGGAACTCCACAAGGCACAGGGTGAAGTGGTGAGGCAATGCCCTTAGCAAAGACCGATTGAACTCTATCAGCTAGGTAGTTCCTGACCAATCGGACAAAGTCATCATGTAGGCCAATTTTACTTAATTTCTGAATTAAGATATTGTGGTTAATGGTATCAAAGGCCTTCCTGAAGTCCAGAAAGATGGCAGTAGTAGCTAGGCCCCGGTTAGCAGAGTTACAAATATTGTTAGTAAATTTCGATGAACTATTAATCGTCGACCTCTGACTCCCAAAGCCATCTTGACTGTCCGTCAGTACATCCTGAGCAGCTAAGTGACTGGATAATTGTCTGTGGATAATTTTTTCCATTATCTTTGTAGCCACTGGTAGTATGGAGATAGGACGGAGATTATTTACATCTGATGGGTCACCACCTTTAGGCAGGGGTTTGACTGTGGCTGTCTTCTAATGGATGGGGTACTGGGCATAGGAGATAACTAGGTTAACAATGAAAGTACATTTATCTGGTAGCGTCAGTAGACAGTCCTTAAGTACCTGGGAGGAGATATGTGGGACACCTGAGGATTTGCTTGTATTAATTTTCATGGCAAGTTTAGTTGCATCATCTACAGCGGCTGGTGTAAGCTTAAAATTACTATTGTTAATTTTTCTATTGTAGGACCAGGGTAAATTTTGAATAAGGGCAAGCTTTTCTCCAGTAGAGGCAAAATATTTATTAATAAAGTGGGATACATCATCGTTAGGGACTGGGGTAGCGGTTGTCATGTCAATAAGACTGAAGCTATTGGATGATGGCTTAGGGTTAACTACTGAGTTGACTGCTCTCCAGTACTTGCGGGCATCATGAATATGACTATCTATAAGGTTTTTGTGAAATCTAGTTTTTGCAATCCTACAATGATTTTTTTGTGTAATTTCTTAAATATATCGCTATATTATAATCATCCACATTAAGAAACAGGACCCTGGGTGCTGTTTCTCCACAAATTTTGAGACGTCCACAAATACACTCTCCATATATTTATGGAGATCCACAAAAATATGTAGATATTTGTAAATATATACTGAAGTCAAAAAGTACCAAAAAACGATTTTATTCATTATTTTTATTTCCTCCACAAATATATGGAATGTGTATTGCAAATTCGTAGAGAAACGGCACTCTGCAGTGCACATTTATAAATATTATTTGTCATGTGGCACCTATAATTTATAAGAGCACAAATCCTGTATGTGGGGGTAAAGGTAAATAAGTCCTCTATGTAATTTTTGTTAGAAAATGGCCATACATGCATGCCACACATGAGAACAATATGTAGGTACGTACTCATCATCTTATGGATCAGGTGCAACGGCTCCCAGATGATACATGAAAAAAATGTGGGTGGAAGCAAAAGCCCCTGATAGATTCAATAGAACTTTATCATGCAGGTACACAGTCGCCCCCTCCTGTCCCTCAGGTACACAGCCGTCTGCTTGTGTCCCTCAGGTACACAGCCGTCCCATTTTGTCCCTCAGGTACAGTGGTCTATTAGGACAGAAAGTTTTAAATTGCTAAAAATGTGATAGGGGAACCTAAACATATATAACTTTATACCCTATGTAGATCTAATATCAGTTCATGCATCAGTTCCATTTAAGTTATTAAGAAAATAAGGTTAGCCTGCATTAAACAACACAGAGAAAAGAAGTAGAAGTACTGTGACTACCGACTTGATCACTGAGGTAACTCTCCCCAGGACTCTGAAGTGACTCCCTAACATGAGCAGGACTCTATAATATCTCTATAATTACTCCTGTTCTAAGACTCCATAATGATTGGGAGTCACTTTAGAGTCCTGGGGTTACCTCCGTGATCAGGGCTGGACTCCCATTTGAGAGTTAGTGATTCTACTTCTTCTCTGTGTGAATACTTAAATGGTTTGAGGCGGTTTGAATAAACCCCCCCCCCTTTGAACTATAGTAACGCGCAGGCTTTTTTGCTAAAAAGGGGCTTAATTTTTTATGCCCCCCCCTTCAATAGGGGTCAGAATTTTTTACACCCCCCCCTCAGGAGGGATTGGAAAACCCACCACCCCCACCCCCCTGTAACTAATAAATGAACACTCCCTTAGGCCTATACCTGATGGATAAAGAAATTATTGTAGTACATGTAGTGATTTTATCATTACTGTTGTGTAATAGGACTTGTATACCGACTGTGTACCTGAGGGATACGTGGGGACTGCTGTGCCCCTGAGGGACACAAGGCAGCCTAGCTCACTAGTACACTAGGACACTGTCAACACTAGTACAATGTGGCCGATTTTCAAGACTGAGATACAGAAAAATGGCAATGGTCATGGTCTTTCCTCATCTCTTTTTCATTCTATTGATATTTTGATGGATAAAATAAGCGCACATGGCATAATTCCACCTAGCTTATGAGCAATTGTGCTTAAATCAGGGTTGAATCGATGTCCATGAACTCCGCCATCTTGGTTTTAGCAGGTGTCAGCCCCATCAGCTGCTGCTGCACAGCTCCACACCTGATTGGTCCATTCGTTGTGTCCCTGAGGGACACTACATAATGAGTTGGCCTTGTGTCCCTGAAAGCTGAACAGCGGCCCTGCTGCGTCTGGCAACCAGGTTGGATGTCAGTCTTTTCATAACATTTCTATACACTTCTATATTCTCATAGATCAGCCATAAATCAGCACTGCATGGCAGCTCCTCATTCACAAATTCATATGGCTATCGAAAAGAATAAAAGCCTTTAATATATGGCATACAGTCATGTTACATAGGGATTCAGTATATGGTTAAAGGAACACTTTCAGTACATTTAATTTGAGTAAATGCCACTTAAAGTCACGTAAATGCCTAAAGCCCTTTACCGAGGGACTTATTCAATACACTGTATCTAAATTTCTATTACACCTCAGTCTGTTCTCAAAATTGGATACAAATTTGTAGGGTTTGCCCTGTTTTGCTAGGTAGGGTACGGTAACCTGAAACACAATTTTATTTTATTTGGCCAAATGATATATGTATACCCTGATACCTTTTCTATAGCAATGCTAGTGAAAGGATATGTTTAGACTACATATGTCTATACTACAGTAGTCAGTTCTCATCAGCCACCTTTATAGCACGGTATATATTTTTATCAAACATCTATCATGTAATGTACAATCTAATTGTAATAGTTAATTTTTCAGATAACAGGCCATGCTGGCCGCTGCCACTTGTGTTGTCTTACTGTTAGTAACCAAAGCAATGTAATTTATACACTTTTCCTTTTACTTTGCATGATGTTATTATATTTGTAACACTATATAGGCACTTGAAACACGATGGTGAAGATGTGGAAAAAGGGGCTGACCCTCGCTCTATGCTTCCTTGAGACAACTATACTAGGTAGTGCTATGTTTGGCTGGTCATCTTTCATATATGTTCTACAGGTAAGTAGAAGCAGTGGTAACATGCTTTTGAATCACAACTGTTAAATTGAGTAAAAATGCCAAATTTGTGAGCCTTGAGGATACATTATTCAAGAGAATACTCCAATCTCAAGATTCAGTATCTAAATCAGGCAGATCAACAGACAACATGTTATGCTTCATGATTTAATGAAACTTAAGGCATACAGATCATATAAAAGTATATTAACCCATTGTCACAAGCAAGTTTAAATGTGTATCCTCTCATCTCACCTGTTTACCATTTAGGTCCAGTCATCATTTTTGCTCAGTCTCTTATTCCCCTTGTCTTGCTGTTAACCAGGTGGATGAGTTATACATTGACCACTGC
This sequence comes from Harmothoe impar, assembly GCA_947462335.1. Taxonomy (NCBI): domain Eukaryota; kingdom Metazoa; phylum Annelida; class Polychaeta; order Phyllodocida; family Polynoidae; genus Harmothoe; species Harmothoe impar. The sequence continues at coordinate 365,775 of CANHQG010000012.1, read as the reverse complement.
CTACAGAACCCTGACACTGGTATATTCCCTGCCACCAACACCTCTTTACTGCCAATAAGTGTTCAAAATGGTTCTATCCCTGGCATGATAGCTGATGCCTTTAACATTACTGGTGATATCACCACAGCAAGTATCTTCAGTGTTAGTAGTGAGAATGCAGATAGTGACCCTAACAGTGCTAACCATGATACAACACACGCATATATATGTAAAGAACAGAAAATAGCCCTGTCATTGTCCTACACGGTTGCGTCAGTGTCTTTTGGCATCTCTGCTCTACCCATTGGTTTGTTCTTTGACCGTTTTGGGCTAAGGTCGACAAGGACTATTACTGCGTAAGTAGAATTTAGTGCCTTTTATTTCGAAGGAATTAATCATTATATTATTATCAGTTATAGGGAGTATCAGGATATATTGATAAAGACACTGAGGTCAAAATGATATCTTAAAATAAACAGTTATTGCCAAGGAGTTTGAGTACTGTTATACAACTTAAGAAACCATTTACCATATATATTTAGTTTGCCCACATCAGATTGACTGCTTAATGTCTATTTTGTTGTTGCAAATGCCCATTGTATTATTTGAAAGTTTGATGATATAAGTATGGATATTTTCCTTTTCAGAATACTTGCAATAGCTGGTTATTGTCAGCTGGCATTTGCAAAGCGAGGTAGGTTCGCTGTACAAGGGTAACTATACAGCAATTACCTTAGGACTATGAAAATATGGCCACATTACATCTGCTTTTTTAGAGGTTTTCATTTCTTTAATCAATAACAATGTTGTTTTAAGTAAAGCCATCAAATAATTGCCATAATTTTGTATGTTTTTTTTTTGGTCAAAAGGGTTAAATTGCGAAATATACCATATATCAAACAGATGAACAAATCTATACCTTTATGGTTACATGCCTTGATGATTTATAGTACATACTGGAGTAGTACCCCTGTTATATGTTTAAGCATATGAAAAGATAAGTGTATTTTAAAATATTCATCCAAGCTGATAATCAATGCCAATGGTGACCACAGTATTTTATTTATATCCGCTGTCATCCAGGTCTGGAGTGGATAATACTGACGGGAGCCATGTTTATTGGACCTAGCTGTTACAGCCTGCTTATCACAAACTTCCATGTATGTATCAACATTCACAGTTCATGATTCACATCTTTCATACATTGTTCCATAAACCATTAAGCAATCAGAATCCATTATTATATGCTGTAACAAGTATTAGATACACATTCTGTTTGTCATTGGCCGAAGAAAATATTGACTTCATGATGGTTTGTATTTAAGTAATTAAATATGTATAAGGAACACCTTAATTTGATTTGATTTGAGTAAATGACCTTTCCATGGCATTAACATGAAAATACTGGACCTAAAGCCACTTAAAGTCTTCAATCTGCAGTTTTCCTCAGGGTTAAATGATAGTACAAGTGTTAAAAACAAAAATAAAGTTATCTTGCATATATATCAAAAGTCTAATACACTGGTGTAAAACCTTTTCTTAGTCGCAGATCTCCGTAGATTTCAGGGTGTCCTCTTGGACCACCTACATGCTCAGGGTCTGTGTCAACGGTGCATGAGGAAACACTACTTTACTGGGTGCCTTAGTATTAGGGTGGGTGGTATTGCAGTAAGGGGTAAATTGTATTACTATATTCACTGTGTGCACCTCCCAAAAATGAGTGGATTAACCATTGACAACAGAGGATATTGGCCCTGCTCTTATACGAGACCTGAGCTTATTCACAATACAAAAAAGCAAATATTTACTTTCAATACCCTCATTTAGCCTGTACTTCTTCGATATCAGTGCCTATTTGGAACCCATGCGCTTACTGAGGCCACTATGGTACTTCTTCAATTTGTCAATTTTTACCAAATTCTAAATTCTATCTAAAAGTGACTTTGAAAGTATAGTACTGACAGCACAGGAGACATTGAAATGTTATACATGGCCAGTAAAAACTCAAAAAAAGAGTGTTCCATGGGACCTAGTCAGTGTATTTCCAATGGGGAGATTGAATGTGTGCATGCTTTTATTTCACTCATCTTATATTGGTCAAAAAGTTAAATTAGAGCAAAATGATGGGTAAATAGCTTGAATGCATAGCTAGGAAGGGAAGTATGGTCTTAATCAAAATCTCAATCATAGGATTTACTAGATTCTTTTATTCTATTTTATTCTTTCACACAGGTTGCAAAACTAGCAGGAAAAAGGATTTCATTAGCAGTGGCTATTTATGCAGCAGGGATGAATTCTTCATTTACGTTCCAGCTTGTCAAGGTTTATACTTTCAAAAGAACCCTTATTAATCAATATAGTAGGACTGCATGAAGGTTTGCATTTAAGTAAATTAAATATGCTTAAAGGAACACTTTAAGGTTATTTAATTCAAGTAAATGTCACTTTAATTCACTTAAAGGTCATTGTAACCTATTTATGTAACACTCCAAACAATGTGAACTATGAAGATAGGCACATGGTTTTGTTTCAGATAGCACAGGATGCTGGGTTTACACGTTTTGTGGCACTGCTGATTCTGGGTTCTCTGTGGCTCGTCGTTCTATTTACATCCTGGTGTCTGCTACCCAAGTTTAAGATCAAGGATAAAGAACCCGGTCTGTTATTAATGAAAGTACAATATATTAATTTTGAACCTGATGCAATGTGAATCAGGTAGTTTATGCAAAGGTCATCATGAACATACATATCTTGACTTCAACATAGACAAACCTCAATTTTATTAAATCGTTATACCTATTGCACGTCTTACCATTTATAGAGCCAGGAGCCAGGCATATTAGATTTATCATATTTACTTCCTAATTTCCATGAGAGCCATAGGTCATAGTTCCATATCATGTAAGCACAAACTCTACAGCTAATTTTTATTTCATCAGGTATCAGAATACATTCCTTGCCTACAATCCTTTCAGCGACCTTGGGAAGTATTGATAAAACCGAAGTTGTAAAAAATATTGAAAGTGGACCAGCAAAAGAGCAGAGTTTAGGGAGCTACTTGACCTCGGCCAGCTACATTGCCTTTTTGTTTTGGTTTTGTGCTTACTACACCTGCCACAACATGATGATCAGTGGTTACAATGCTTGGATCACTCATGTAGTCCACGGTGATCTGCATAAAGGTATGTATTAACATAACTTGGCAATATGGGGGCGAGCTAAGATTGTATAACATTTTATCCATTCAAAACAAGAAATGCTGTTAAATTACCTTCAGAGTAAGAGGATTAACCATCAGATCTTTGATATTTGATTTATGTATTGGGTATAGGTTGTCTAATATTATTTCCATAAGATTCTAACATGTATGGATATGTGTGTGGGGGGGGGGTTGGGGTGAACAGCATCTGAGCCAAGTGGATGATGCTATATTGAATGTTCTAAATTTGACAGCTCCACAATTTAATTATTTGTATTTTTCAGTGACATTGTATACAGACTTTCTTGCATACGGGACATTAGCTGGATCACTTATGACTCCAGTTAATGGTGTGACTACCGACATTATGTTGGCTCGATATAGTAAGTGAAATGCTAAATCATGATTCACAATGCAGTGTATGTGGCCTAACATAGATAATGTGGAATATTTTACTCATCTTATCGTATTAATTGTTAATATACAGCAACTGTGGTTTATACATTTTCTTTATGCACATTAACACATAAAAGGCTCAATGTAACAACTTGGGAGTCATATATATCTAAGACCATCAAATAAATTGTATGGTTAGAGATACTGATGCAGACAGGTAATGAGCCTGGCTAAGTTTGGCCTTTATGACCATTAGACCCAATAAATACATCTTAACAAAACATTTATATTACTTTTAAATAATAATCTGTTCTTAAGCGTGGTAAAGTATGCATATATATTTCTTCTTGGAGAATTGGATTTTAGTCAAATGCAGAGACTGTATAATTGTTTACCTACGTCATGTAGAGCATTGGATGGGAGGCAAATCACTAAGCCTTATTCCTGCTGCTGTGGTCAGTTCTGTCATGATGGCCCTGGTCAATATACCGCTACTGTTTGACACTGAGGCAGCCATCGTTGCTGCTGTGGTCCTTTTTCTGATTGGGAAACCACTGTTTTTGTCTACTCCAGCCATCTTCATGAGCATTGTGTGAGTTACAGTTATCCATAGCAGCTGATCTGAAATAGTTATAGCCGTTGTCTACAGTCTTTGTAGACTATCAATTTGCAAGATGTTGGCTTCATACACCTCAAAAGTCTGCCGAGATTGGTTGCTGTGTAATGATCAAGCATCGATAAACATTAGTAATCTTTACATGAGCTCTCAGCAGTGCACTAGACTGATAATTGCTGAGCTGCGTTATGTAAGATTTATACTACACTTCAGGGCAACCAAGATAATTCTAAACAATAACACTCTGTAAAAATACAATTCAGTATTTGTGGTTTGTAACCGCTGAATAATGACATAGCGTTGGTACATGCCCAACAACACTATTGATAACTAATGATGTTGTTATATAGCAGTTATGAATAATAACCCTAATTATATTTTACATACTAGATGCTATAAACATTTGCAGGCCCCCAGCACAACATTACGGCGTGGTGTTTGGGATTCTGAATGTGGCGGGTGGTGTGGCCTCCTTCATGGTGTATCCCTACCTGAGGTGGGCTGCTGCAGTACACAGCTTCATACCGGTGTGTATGCATATAATCATAGGGGAAAGCTGAGGGGATGGAATATGGTAGGGCACCACATCTGCTTTGCTGAATAGCTTGTCTCCAGGAATTAACATGGTGGAGAATTTAGTACAGGAAGGTGATCTGAGACAATTTCAGTGGCAGTTACAAAATGTGCAAACTTTTCTCCAATACAACAGTAATAATTGTGTATGTAGTCAATTTCCATGTCATCAGAAACTTGCCCTTCATCAGAGTTAAACTAGTCTATTGCTTGATATTGTGATTCCTTTGGCTCTAATGAAAGTTTCATGTAATTTTATAGTCAAATAAAAATATTAAACTACAATTACAACACATAGTCCCCTTTTCACATTTGAGTCATTGCAGTCCAAAACGTTTTGGGGTTGTACTTTAAACGGTTGAACTTTTAGGTAAAGTTGAATATTTTCATTTGGCAAAATATATCATCTCAAGGTATAATTCCCAACTTGAGCTTTTCCCACTCTGCCAACAGATGAGATATTTTTTGAGGCAACAATGCACCAAAGAATGAATAATACAACATAATCATGACAGTATAACTGAGCAGAGCTAAGCTTGGCAAAACAAAGTGGGACCTAAAACATCATTTCCCCCCCTACCTATTTTCATTGTTTCATCATACCAGGATTGGTTATTTTGGTGCTGGGAAACTCAAGTCTTACATCTGTAGATAAATTATCTGACTCATCAACATTCATCTCCCTGTTTATCAAAAATGTCAGATTTTATACCTTTTCATTTTCAGGTAACCGTCTTGATCCTAGGGACCAACCTTTTGGGGTTTTCATTCCCACTGATGTTGTACTATGACAGATGGGCCGAGGTTAGGAGGATGAAGAAAATCAGGCAGAGGGAAATACAAAATGCTTCCAAGCCTCAGCAAAACACAACCAAGCCACAACAGAAGCCCACTGATCAGATTCCAGTTCCTGGCAAAAGCAACAATACTTTAAACCCAGTTCATAAGACCCACTTTTAAGATGCTCTCCAAATTTGACAAAAGTTACAAAAGGTCCTTAATCTAATGTATTAGAACCCTGCCTATACGTCAAACCTCAAATTACGGAGACACATTTGGCTTATATAAAAAAATAGAACTGCTTAATAAATTTGTATGATAGGCAGGGTTTTATGTTAATTAAATTTACCCTTGTAAAAACATTTAGGACAAATAAATACATGAAGCATTCTCTGCACTATTAAACTTTAGGCCAATATTTAATCAATGACGGGGTTTACGATATGTGAAAACTGCATTTTCTGCTCAATGATCCTCTTAATTAGCTGAAATTGCAAATATTACTTATTCAACACTGCAAAAGATGTCCTTGTATGTTGTAGAAAATAAGCAAGGAAAAAGAAAATGTTATTCAAAGAGAGTTGTGGCCATAGTTTGAGGCCATCTCAGCTTTTGGTGGAAAATATGTTTAATAGTGTTTCAAAAGAATACTCCACTTAATTCATCACAAAAATACACACTCTTTTGTTTATTGGCCAAATGACGCACAAAAACTGTCCTCAAAAAGATCTCCGCATAAATACTTTTCTAAATCTTGGAAAATATGACCCTATAGATATATTGATAGAATTTGAGATAAGAGTCAAGGTTGTAAATTATCAAAAGGCCTTAAAGTAAATTGGGCTATTAAATCATGTGAAAAAGCACATATCTAGGGCCTCTGCAGATCTCCCATCAAGGCCCCATTACACGCATCCCTTAGAGACGGGACTAGGTCATGTAACCAAAGAGATCGTAGCTGTTGATGTCGCTGATGTCAGAACAAGTTGTAATTGCGCGTTTTACTACATTTTAGAAGGTTTATAGCTTCAATCCGGCTTGGAATTGGAAGTCAACATATCATATTACCCCGGGGGTCATGTTTATAACTCCTGTACTGGAAGAATTTTGCTGAAAATACACATTTGATAAGAGCTGTTTTGACGAATTTCAGCGAAGATAACAATTGTGACACAATTTCATTGACCCTGCAACAGCCAATCAGGGTGCCCTGTTTTTTTAACCTTGACAACATAGTAAACTTGCTTGACAACATCGGATATCACTTAATAACATCAAATATCGATCTGATATTTGATGGCTTGATATTTGTGTCAAAGCTCACCTCGAGTGGGATAAAGGTTTTTATGTGACAGCACCCTATATACTATATATTTTCACCATTTACTATAAAGAGAGAACTTATGGTAGTTCCAGAGGCATATGCATGAAGCAGGTGGCTTGGAAAGTCGGCTCCAAAGCCACTATCTGGTGTCTTTGTGTAGTCTACTTTGGAGGGTTCTCTGTCATTTACTATCTGTTTATCTCCTGTATTTACATGAGATCTATCAATAAAGTTGCAATCTATTAAATCCTACTCCACTTTCTTCTTGTTGTTGTCTCTTCGTTACACCGACAGCTAAACCAGCTACAGTGCTTTAGATTGGAGGATTTACCCACTAAAATGTATGCTTGTTCCTACTCCCCCAGCCTAGTGCTTATAATCCCCCTCCTCCTCTCAGTTTAGAAGGAGTAGAATAGCATATGTCAAATCCCACATTAACATTAATACATTGGTCTTCTCGTGCGGCCACTGCTAGCATTGGGGCAGTTGGATATATTGCGTAAGGTTAGTCCCACCATCGCTACTGGGCACCTAGAGAGACGCACAGTTGGATTTTTGAAGTTACTTGTATGTTTTTGCACTTACTTGTATGTTGTCTTGTATGTTGGTTGAACTTTTGTCTTTATAATAAAAGGGCGTGTAAGCCAGCCAGACACGTAAGCACCATTATGATATTGCCTTGCTTTCTCACTGTATACCATATATCATTATTATGTAACTTTAGAAACAACATATGACAATTAACCTACGGTAAGAACAATAGGCCCAACACCAAGGCTGTACAAAGACGTTCAAAATGGTGTGGCCACTTGAATATTAACTATTATTCATGAAAATATGGGAGAATCCCCCATTTTCCAGGTATCTAGAACATCGTCCGATCCTTAAACCTGATAAATATATTTTTATCCTATCATCCCATAACTCTGTTCGAATTAGAAATAACCAAAAGAGGAAGTTATGACTTTGTAATGTCATGTGGTCGTACTGTATCTACCTGAAGTATCTACCTGAAAAAAACCTTAATCGATCCAAATTATAATCTTTAAAAAACAGTCATCAACACATTTTTGTATCATTTTAAAATCTCATATTTTCAAATTTTGTCCTCAAAATCTATCTGAGGTACTCAAAGCCATAAGGCATGAACTTGTGCATGCATCAATGTGTGTGTGAAGGAGGGCTCTGACCATGGACACAGCATACACTGTAAATGGATTCACTGACAACTTTCGCAAAATGACCTTCACCATTTTTTTAATGGTGAACGTCACCGTCAATTTTACATGGAATCACTGTTTATCTTGCATAGAATCCCCGTACTAAATATTCAGATTTTTTCCCGGTGCTAGTACAGTAACTCAGCATTTTAGTTTGACTTGCGATCTGACTTGTGTAGTACCCATGGATTATGTGTGAGTATTTTACGATACTCTATAGGATTGTTACAAAGCACTGTATGTAGAAGTGGCGATAGTTGTGTATTGAATTTTGTAAAACCTATTATAAGTTTGAATCGTTAAAGGTAGAAAACCAGGGTTCGGTCAATCTTGATCTACCAACAATTTCTCTTAATCACTTCGGACTATTTTAGTTTAAAACATAATGATATGATAAAAGCAAAAAAATCAATACTTCATAGTGCTGAGTTGAGTTGAGTTGAGTTAAGTTGAAATTCGTTTATTTAGACTGTATAAGATAGGCCCAGGGCCTGTTTGCTACATACAGTATATGTGTGGGTGCAAGAATGAATTCAAAGATCAGAAATCTTTATAGTGAATAACAAGGTGTGTCCTTAAGGGAGCATTTACATGATAGCTATCAAGTAGTGTACCAGTACATGACTAGCATGAGCTGGCACATCACTTTCATCACAGTAAATTATGACATTAATTATCTCTATCTGTCCAGTTTGTGGACAGAGGTTGGAAAGAAAATGTTAGTTTTTGGGGCTTTTGCCCAAATAAGGTGTTAGTCCAGAGCTTATCTCTGGGGTTATAAGTAAACAGAATATAGATCAGGTGGAGGACTAGTACAGCAGTACAGGACAGCCTGCATTAACAGGCTGCCTGTACTTTCAGGCCGCCCAGCCTGTGCATTCAGGTCGCCCCTATACACTCTCCCAGCACAGCAGGCTGGTGTACCAGGCAGGCAGCCTGGTATACCAGGCTGCAGCTCAGGCTTTCACACCTTCTCCAAGCAGAGACTCTGCTGCATGTGTGTCACATTAGATAAAATACTGATTTAAACTCATTATAATTCAGAAATGCAATGGACCATGCACATAATACATCCAAAAGTTGGTAGCTGATATACTCATTTATATACTAGATAGGTTTATAAATTTCGCAAATATCATATAAAAATCGCAAATATGATCATATAAAAGCTATAGTAAGAACACAGTGCTATGCAAGAACGGCCCTAGAAACCAGGCTGAGCGACCTGCCAAACCAGCCTGGGTGCTTCGTCCAGTCTGTGTTGTAAATCCGGGTAGTCTTCCACCTGTAGATGGGACAGATGTTAATGTCCAGACACAATGTTAGTGTGTCAAGGCACGATGTTGGTGTGCCAATATAGTGTGCTAGGATGTTTGTAGCACACTATATATTTTGAGCATATTATGAGATCTTTCCTTACTTTTACTTTTTGTGTAGGGGGGGGGGAGAGAGAGAAAACCCCAGCACTGTTCTCTTTGTGCCTGCAGTTACCAGGGTTCAGGTGCATTTGTCCAGAAAGTGTTTTATATTCCACTCCTGGAATTTACCTTTTATGGTTATTTTTCTTGTAGTTATATCCAGTTCATTCCAGGTAGTAGGCAGTCTGTACTCAAGGCTTTTCCTGTAGAAGGGGTCTTTGGGCCATACAACCTTAAGACGTTTACCATCATGTGCTCTTGTTCTTATTTCCCTATCATCAATGTTGCTGGGTATAAGAGAAATGTTTAAAGCAGCCAAATTCATGTGCATTTTACACCTATCTATCTTTGCCTTGGCCATTAATTTATCCACATTTTTTCTGTCCTCATCCATGTAATAGGAAGTCTTTAAACCCCTTTCAAAAGCTTTTTGCAATTGTGTCATCAACGTTTTGTTGGTGACACTATAGAGGATATCTCCATAATCAATGACAGGAAGAATCATCGAGGTGATTACCTGAATAGCTGACTCATCAGTCAATTCAGGGCGAGTCCTCCTAAAGAGATATGTCTTGAAATTAACGCTCTTCAGCAGGGTTTTTGTGTGTTCTTTGAAATTTAAGTTGTTGTCTAAAGTCATACCTAAATAACGGTAGGTGTTAGTGGTACATAACTTAGTGTTGTTGATTTTTAATATTGGTTTCTGTGCCTTATTAAGAATAGCCTGTGGTCCAAAATGCATTACTTTAGTTTTTTTGTATTTAACGAAAGTTTATTGCTTTGACACCAGTTATGAACACGTTGCAGATCTGCATTAATGTTAGCCTGTAAATGGGGAGTTTCAAGATTCTGCTCAACAAACAAAACAGTGTCATCAGTGTAATGTTGACTAGAAAGTGACTTTAATATTTCATTTAGGTCATTAATATAAATAATAAAAAGTAGCAGCCCCAGGACTGAGCCTTGGGGAACTCCACAAGGCACAGGGTGAAGTGGTGAGGTAATGCCATTAGCAAAGGTCGATTGAACTCTATCAGCTAGGTAGTTCCTGACCAATCGGACATAGTCATCATGTAGGCCAATTTTACTTAATTTCTGAATTAAAATATTGTGGTTAATGGTATCAAAGGCCTTCCTGAAGTCCAGAAAGATGGCAGTAGTAGCTAGGCCCCGGTTAGCAGAGTTACAAATATTGTTAGTAAATTTCGATGAACTATTTATCGTCGACCTCTGACTCCTAAAGCCATCTTGACTGTCCGTCAGTACATCCTGAGCAGCTAAGTGACTGGATAATTGTCTGTGGATAATTTTTTCCATTATCTTTGTAGCCACTGGTAGTATGGAGATAGGACGGAGACTATTTACATCTGATGGGTCACCACCTTTAGGCAGGGGTTTGACTGTGGCTGTCTTCTATTGGATGGGGTACTGGGCAGAGGAGATAACTAGGTTAACAATGAAAGTAAATTTATCTGGTAGCGTCAGTAGACAGTCCTTAAGTACCTGGGAGGAGATTTGTGGGACACCTGAGGATTTGCTTGTATTAATTTTCATGGCAAGTTTAGTTGCATCATCTACAGTGGCTGGTGTAAGCTTAAAATTACTATTGTTTATTTTTCCATTGTAGGACCAGGGTAAATTTTGATTAAGGGCGAGCTTTTCTCCAATAGAGGCAAAATATTTATTAATAAAGTGGGATACATCATCGTTAGGGACTGGGGTAGCGGTTGTCATGTCAATAAGACTGAAGCTATTGGATGATGGCTTAGGGTTAACTACTGAGTTGACTGCTTTCCAGTACTTGCGGGCATCATGAATATAACTATCTATAAGGTTTTTGTGAAATCTAGTTTTTGCAATCCTACATTGATTTTTTTGTGTAATTTCTTAAATATATCGCTATATTATAATCATCCACATTAAAAGTTTTCTTATATTTTTTCATGGCTTTATTTTTGTCTTTTATTAAAGTGAGAAGCCCGGCATCCATCCACCTTGCTTTTACATGGGTAATATTGAACATCTTTATAGGACAGGAAATGTCCAGGAGCCTTGTAATCATACTTGTAAACATGTCCCATGCCTCTTCAGGATGTGTACATGTATTAAAATTGTTCCAGTCTTGATTTTTTAATTCATTTGTGAATGCAATGGGTTTCTCTTGTGGGAGCGACATATGCTTGCGTGTGAAGTATATCATCTCGTGATCAGACAAGTTCATGGTGGCTGTATCACTATGTGCAATGTGTATCAAGTTAGTCATAATTAGATCTATGATGGTATAATTACCTTTGATATTGAACCTAGTAATTAACTGTCTTAGCCCTAGATGCGCACACATATTCCTTACCTTAGTTTTGTTAGCATTAAATTGCTTGAAATCAGTGTTAAAATCTCCCATAATATAGGATTCAGGGTATTTTGCTGAGTCTATATCATCAAAAGCATCAGATAGTAGGGTTATGGCGTTTGGTAGGTTTCCAGAGGGTGGTCTGTATACATTAGCAACTACTAGTCTGCGCATGTTAGGGTTGGAAATGACTACCCATTGGAGTTCTAGGTCATCGTTACTAATATTATACTGTGCCAGCTCAGCATCTGAGTAGGTAACCCCATGTTTTATACATGTAACTAAGCCTCCTCCCTTGCCAGCCACCTGCCTGTCCAACCTTGTGATATTATACCCAGGGATGATAATATTATTATCAGGGATTTTTTCAGTCAACCAGGACTCACCAATGCAGAAATAATGGAGACCAGAGTCGGTCAGGTATTGTCTGAACAAATCCATATTATTATTAGCCTGTAGACTTCTTATATTAAGGTGACCAAAGTGTAGGCCTTTGACCCCTCTCAGGTCAAGCGGAGAAGCAATGAGTAGATGGCTCAAAATCCTGACTTATGTTGTTTTAGGATAGAGGAAGGACAAATCAGAAAGTTCTTAATATATTAAAACAAGTTCATATTATTGAAAGGTATATATCTCAGCTCCTTGGAACACTTTTTGATACATCTCTAACCCTAGCGGTTCAATTTTTATTGCCTCACGAACTCGATTGTCCGTTTTTGGGTGACTCCGAGACCAAAATAAGGTGATTATGTACATAATGTCTTCAAGTACATAACAGCAACTAATAACTTTGTTTACAAACTGGGACAACATATGTCCTAAGGCATACCAAGAATGGATACCCTCAGAAAAATAGTTTTTGAGATACAGCTCGATGAATATTGAAGATTTATCAAAAATATTAAAATTTTAACAACATACTCTCATTTTACCCTAGTACCCTAGGGCACTAACCACTAAAATCAGACTGGGGTGTGAAATGGACTGAATAATATTCAGTCCACAATAAATAAGTCTACACTAGGACTTACTCAAGTCTACAGCTGGGTGGTCTCCCACCAAGCACTGACCTTGACCCAACATATAGACCTATCACAGGCCTAGTTTTGGGACACACCTTAGCAACAAAATAAACACTGACCTGGATTGGCTCTGGGTTGGTCACATGGCACTCTGTGAGTTGTAGAGGGATATCTCATCCCCTGGTTCTGTGTCACATTCGGTCAAGCAAGGGTAACCCCCACTCCTTTGTCAGCAAGTCCGCCCGGACTTGCCCACCACATAGTTCACTAAAAATGGTTTAATTAATTGTCAAAATCACTCTACAATATCCTGATGGTATATACTTTAGGAAATATGGACCATTAGGATCCTTCGTTGAACCTACTTGGCACAGTACTGGCCTAAAAAGCGGCTATTTCACCTTATTTCGGTCTCGGAGTCACCCGGGTGACTCCGGGACCAAAATAAAATATTGTATAAATGTAGGTCAAATTAGTGGAATCATCAGATTTCTGGTTTGGAGCATTAGAGGGGGTGGATAGGAAGCAGTTGCACTAAAGATAACTAAAATATATATGATATTAACAATTCCGTGTGGGGTTTTACTATTATCAGCAAGGCGAGTGACTCCGAGACTAAAATAAGAGGGTGACTCCGGGACCAAAATAAGTATCACAATACACATTTGGTCCTGGAGGCTGGAATATTAGATTTTTTTCAAAATTTCTTTTTTCTGGCAAAAGACACAATAGTTACCTCACGATCTGGGGTACAAGGGATACTGTTTGGATCTTGTTTATTTACTGTATAGTGGTATCAAAATGAAAGGACATTTGAAAATTTTGCTGACAATATACACTTAAATGGCTGTGGAGAAAAAAATATGGTACATATCTAGTGAAATCCTTGTGAATCAATTCACTATACCATAGGCCTAATAGAAAATGATATTAGGGATAGGCTGTTACTGTCTTAGTAGACATGGGAGACATGTAGAACATGTCATTTAAAGGGGTTTTGACGTTTTTAAGGGTTTTTGGGCCTTTGGAGGGCCAAAAAACAAAAGATATTGGGCCAATACACAAAAAAAAGAAAAATCCTGAATTGTTGGGATGTTTTCTCACATATACCAAATTTTTGAAAAAATTGGTGCAAAACTGGTTATTCTGTAGGGCTATAAGCCTGAAAAGGGCCAGAAATAGCCAAAACAACATAGGTCAGAGGTTTGAGCCAGATATGTACAATAGACACTGCACCTCTGCTGGGACTGCAAAGTGGCTCACTCATTCACCCCCCAAACATGTTACGTCACATAATGTGATAAACAGGCTATTGCATTTATCGCTAGATTTTGATGTATTGGCAATTGAAGATAGGACACCCTTAACAGGGGCCAGCTATGAGAAAGTCCCCATTTTTTCAACATTTTAATTTTTTTTGAAAAAATTGACCAATAATGTCTCAACCAAACTTCTCAGATGTTTAGAGGAGATCATTAGTAACACAGTCCAAAGAAATTGGTTGTCATAGGTGAAACTGAAGAGCCATGACCAATTTAGGGGAAAAACACAAATCTAGAAAATTGCATTTTTCTACATTTTGCAACACAGAAAAAATAATTGCCAATAATTTATAACCAAAACCTTAGCCATGTGTACGTAAGACCATGCCATACATTTTACTATCAAAATAATAGTGATTCATTAATGAATTAATACAGTTTTGGAATTATTCAAATATTTTCTAGTTGGTCTAAACGCCTGTAATAGGGTAGGGCACATCTTTTTAACAACAATGAAAAACAGTGACAAGATGCAAGATACAAACCAGGGTACCTGACACCTGGTGTACAAAACTGGACCTTGCCCTGATAGGAACTAGGAGATGAAGTTAATGCCTAACACAAGTTAGTCATTTTTGACTAAGCATTAGGCAAATGTATTAGCTAGCTTTAGGTAGCCATTTTCAACAAGATAAGTTAGAATTACTAACTTGGATTTAACTAATCTGTACATCAAATCTCTGTTAAATCTATGGTGAATCATTGTAATCCAACCCATGTAAGCATGTGATAAGTATTCACTATGAAATGGCTAATACTTTCGATGCTTCATGGTATTCGGAATAATGGTGAAACACTATTGAGTTTTACAGGGTAAACCCATAAAAAATACATCTACTTTTTTACAGTGCAGAGGTGAAGTAGACACAGCCACCATACAGTGTTGACATTCAATACTGTGCACGTAGTATAACAAGATGCGACTGAAACAGAAATGTATCCTACTGTTGACATTAGGTATGCTTATGATTATTCTACGTCTTATGAACTTGGCATTTTGCAGCCACAGCACTGTGTCATCTCTTGAAAATCAACCAGGCTACATATATGCCCCTTTTATAGATAGACTTGGCAACTGGATGTGGGTGTACGCTTCCCTCTACGGAACTGCAAGGGAAACAAACAGGAGCCCATTTACCTGCATGCAAGGACAAGGTTGGGATATTGAATTCAAGACATTGTTCCCAGCTGCATCAATACCATTATACAATAGTAAGAACTGCCAGCAAGTCCTCAAGAGGTACGCTTATGACACCTTTATAATAAGTGAAGTCAGTCAGAGGAGTTATCAGAAGGATCTGGTTCCTTTGGTAAAGGCTTCTACAAAGTATCTGGTCATCAGTAAGGGATTCAGGCAGAACCTGAACTATTTTTTTAAATATAAAGAGGACATAAAAGCAGAATTTGTTCTGAGTAAGAGTTGGCAGGATTATGCTCAAGGTTATCTCCATGGACTAGCTAAAGCAATATCTGTTGCTAGGAAAGGGAACTTCACAACAGACAATAGAGGGATAGCCCTCCTTAATGGTAAACCTTTTGTGTTTATAAATGTTCATGTCCGCGGTACAGATTACCTGACATCTGTTGAAGCTTATCATCCCGATAATGTCTACTACGAACATGCAATGCACTACTTTAGGCAGAGGTATGGGAGTAATGTTGTCTTCAGTGTCTCAACAGATGATCAAATATGGGCTGAAGACATTATCAAGGCCAAAGACGCATACTTCACAGAGAAAACAAGAGACAAAGAATTCGCCATAGGATCAGCCTGCAACCATACCATAACGTCACTGAGTACCTTTGCATGGTGGATGGCATTTCT
This sequence comes from Harmothoe impar, assembly GCA_947462335.1. Classification (NCBI taxonomy): domain Eukaryota; kingdom Metazoa; phylum Annelida; class Polychaeta; order Phyllodocida; family Polynoidae; genus Harmothoe; species Harmothoe impar. The sequence goes on along the minus strand of CANHQG010000012.1, from coordinate 349,751 downwards.
GAGTGGTGGGGAGGTTGTCTACTTCCAATACTTAGGGCAAAATACAAGAGAATACAACGATGCATTTTGGTTAGATAAATGGACTCCAATAAGTGTGAACAGCTATGCAAATGTAACATCAACAAAAGGTGTTGCTAAACTGCGCATGTCATGGCAACATAAGAAATAACTGATTCTGTTCCAAATTTTGACCAGAATTGATTTACTGATGTGCATATGAGAGATAATAAACCGCAGCTGTATGTATGTAACGGTACCCAGCAAACTGGGGTGATTCGTGGCCATCCTGAGTGAGGTCCTCACTCAATGTGCTAGATGAAATAAAACTGAGTGATGTGTCGCCATCAATCACTCAGCATCACCAGGGATGGCCACGCTGGTGATCACTCAGCATCACCAGGGATGGCCATGCTGGTGAGCATCACCGGGGATGGCCACGCTGGTGATCACTCAGCATCACCAGGGATGGCCACGCTGGTGATCACTCAGCATCACCAGGGATGGCCACGCTGGTGATCACTCAGCATCACCAGGGATGGCACATTGACTAACTAGCACTGAGGCAGGGGGGGGGTATTTTATTCATAACATTGACAACATCATTTAAGCTGTTCATCCATACTTCTTCTCTTGGCAATGATGAATACTTGAAGTCCTTGTGGGAGTGTCTGTTTAAATATAAGCAAACATAATGGATTATTATGGAGGAACACAGTGCACATGGCAAGGTTATAAAACTGTTTAAATAATACTTTGAAAGTGAAATTCCCCTTTTATCATTAATCAATTGTGTTATACACATATAAGAATATAACAATACAAGTTAGGTAAAGAAAGTGCCAAAAACGACAATAGAACTTACCAATAAATGTGCCATCCCAGTCAATGAATATAGTTCCTACCTATAATTATGAAAACAGCAAAGTAGAATATATTAGAGACAAATAGAGACATAAAATAGGCAAGAACAGTTACTGATGAATTCACAATCAGCTGATGGCTGAGATTTCACCATGACTTATATAGGACAACCCACCTCACATCTGTTCTCCTTGCCAGTCTCTGACTGTCTGTTGTGAATGCTAGAAGTTTCCACTGAGAACAAAGAAAGGGCGGGAAATTTGAAATGGACCAATCAGAACTCAGGAAACCAGGATGTGTGTGACTGTGAGTGATCATGCGCCATCCTGAGTGAGACTCACCACGAGTGGCGCCTAGTCACTCAGTGAGTGAGAACAATGTTGGCGACTGTGAGTGATGATGTGCCATGCTGAGTGAGAGCTGCCATGTTGGTCAGACAAAGAAAGTTCCCCTTTTATCACTCAATGCAAGAATGTTTTACCATACTGTTGAAAATCCTTACTTGTTACTCATGATTATATGATACCATGATGATCATTGGATATCATACTTTCCTATTCTTGTTAGAGCAAGGCTGATCAATGTCTATATACAGACAGACAGACAGACAGACAGACAGGCAATAGCATTCACTACAAGTGACTCAAATTCAGCCATACTTATAGTGATATAAGGGCATGTTATTATATATCTGTTATTATATATCTGGTTGATTCGGTGCATTGATGTTGTGCATTGTATACATTGTAGATCTCTAATAAAGTTGGGTTATTATTTTCTAGTGGTGGAGTTATTATTTAAACTATTCCCTTAAACTTATCCTATTCTGAGAATAAAACCTACTTTAGACTCCACTTTTGTGGAATAATGCATACCACAATTTTTTTCTACATTGTGCAAACATAAAGAATATTTAGTGGTAGGATCTTTTTGATTCTTGATGAAATATAAACAATGTATTTTGGTTTTTGTCCTTGAGATTATTGAGCTTTGAGGTTAAAAATAATAACCTTTACCATAAACGTCTTCATATCTATATGCTTCATTAAAAGTACTAACATATATGCTGTGATTTGTGTGCAAATTAGGCTCAGAAACAAACGTCTGCATCATAAATTTGTATGTAATAGTCATTGTAATAATTTGTGGAAAATGAGTTATCAGTTGCTGCTCTGCTCTGGTTATTTGTTTTTTTCTCACTTCCACATAGTAAATACATGTAGAAACTAACTGCTGTAATCCTAAAAAAAATCTTGTGGCGGGAAGTGAAGAGTATGTATCGCCTTTAAGGAGTGAGTAAAAGAGATAGAGAAGCATGCACTTACGCTCAACAGTATGCCGGAGGAAAAGAGGTATTTAGCATTTCATTGTTCAGAAAGGGCTGTGTCTGCCTGTATTAGGTTCGGGGAACGGCTAGACCGTGCGCAAGAAAAAAAGCAAGCTTAAGCAAGACAGAAAAAAAGCTGACTAAGGGTAAGAAAACAAACCCCCTCAGGCAGCTGCCGTAGCAGCTGAGGCCAAAACCATAGACTCGGGAAATAAGTAGGGCCTCCCCAGGCAGATAAGGAGGCGTAGGGTCACCGTATCTTTGTCAAATGGACAGGGCCGGGAGTGCTGTAACTGGTTAGAGTAAACCGAAGATGTTTCGAGATCATGTATTTCGGGCTGACCGCTCAGTTTTCACACAATTGATGAATCATTTCCTCCAGAGCATAGAGGAGTTGTGTCACCCCTACCTGGATGGTATCATTGTGTTCAAGAAACCAGGTAGAAAAAACCTATATGGTCAACATGATCCAGATGACATTGGGTATGACCCATCCTACCATCCTGCACCATCAGACAGTGACAAACCAAAGAAGGGTCAAGGGGCTAAATCCTCAGCGGGAACCTCTCGGGTTAGGTTAGCAGGGCCAGATAGGGGCTCTGCCTCCTGCTTCAAAATTTTCCAGGAAATACTCGCTACTACCTCTGGTCGGGGTTTCTAAAGGCAGGGGTCTGAATCTATCTCAGTCAGCAGTGGTAGAGAGCATGGAAGAGGATGTGGGTGTGGAGGGGTAACAGTGCCATCTCCACTTTCGACAATTCAGAAGCCAGATGAACTAGTCTTTCTCATAAAAGGAGCCAATCACCTCAAACTCTTACTGGAGGAGCGGTTCCGCCATGCCTCTGAAGTGATGAATGGGTCATTACATATTTTGGCTTTACCCCTTGTTTAACTGAGAGCTGTTCTCTGAAATAGGCTCATCATATATGATATTGCCTGTTGGCCAGCATCCCCTTCGAACATGGAGGGATCTAGCTCAGGTTCCTCCTCTTCCTCCTCAACATCTTATTCCTCCTCTCCTTCCTCCTCATATTGGAAGTATGTTGTCTGTATTTTGCGTGTCGGGAAATATTGAAATCATTAGGTTTCTGCATATACAATGCACTAAATATATTGTTTAAAAAAGATGCTGTCATCTCTGCCATGAGGGTGTTTTTCCCCATTGGATATGGGGTACCTGAAGGATTGTGTGTAGGTATTAAATGGGAGATTGAAAGGTAATGTGACAATTTTGCTGTGTCACCACATTATGTGGCATTTTATCATTCTCAATGTTTGAGTTCATATAAGTAGATATGGAAATTTCGCTATTTCCCAAAGTTATAACCTTGTACATTTATAGTAAAATCCCACCTGGATGCTGTTTCTCCACAAATTTGCGGATGTCCGAAAATTTGTGGAGAAACAGGACCCTGGGTGCTGTTTCTCCACAAATTTTGAGACGTCCACAAATACACTCTCCATATATTTATGGAGATCCACAAAAATATGTAGATATTTGTAAATATATACTGAAGTCAAAAAGTACCAAAAAACGATTTTATTCATTATTTTTATTTCCTCCACAAATATATGGAATGTGTATTGCAAATTTGTAGAGAAACGGCACTCTGCAGTGCACATTTATAAATATCATTTGTCATGTGGCACCTATAAGTTATAAGAGCACAAATCCTGTATGTGGGGGTAAAAGTAAATAAGTCCTCTATGTAATTTTTGTTAGAAAATGGCCATACATGCATGCCACACATGACAACAATATGTAGGTACGTACTCATCATCTTATGGATCAGGTGCAACGGCTCCCAGATGATACATGAAAAAAATGTGGGTGGAAGCAAAAGCCCCTGATAGATTCAATAGAACTTTATCATGCAGGTACACAGTCGCCCCCTCCTGTCCCTCAGGTACACAGCCGTCTGCTTGTGTCCCTCAGGTACACAGCCGTCCCATTTTGTCCCTCAGGTACAGTGGTCTATTAGGACAGAAAGTTTTAAATTGCTAAAAATGTGATAGGGGAACCTAAACATATATAACTTTATACCCTATGTAGATCTAATATCGGTTCATGCATCAGTTCCATTTAAGTTATTAAGAAAATAAGGTTAGCCTGCATTAAACAACACAGAGAAAAGAAGTAGAAGTACTGTGACTCCCGACTTGATCACTGAGGTAACTCTCCCCAGGGCTCTGAAGTGACTCCCTAACATGAGCAGGACTCTATAATAACTCTATAATTACTCCTGTTCTAAGACTCCATAATGATTGGGAGTCACTTTAGAGTCCTGGGGTTACCTCAGTGATCAGGGCTGGAATTCCATTTGAGAGTTAGTGATTCTACTTGAATAAACCCCCCCCCCCCCCCTTTGAACTATAGTAACGCGCAGGCTTTTTTGCTAAAAAAGGGGCTTTATTTGTTATGCCCCCCCCCTTCAATAGGGGTCAGAATTTTCTACACCCCCCCCCCCCTCAGGAGGGATTGGAAAACCCACCACCCCCACCCCCCTGTAACTAATAAATGAACACTCCCTTAGGCCCATACCTGATGGATAAAGAAATTATTGTAGTACATGTAGTGATTTTATCATTGTGTAATAGGACTTGTATACCGACTGTGTACCTGAGGGATACGTGGGGACTGCTGTGCCCCTGAGGGACACAAGGCAGCCTAGCTCACTAGTACACTAGGACACTGTCAACACTAGTACAATGTGGCCGATTTTCAAGACTGAGATACAGAAAAATGGCAATGGTCATGGTCTTTCCTCATCTCTTTTTCATTCTATTGATATTTTGATGGATAAAATAAGCGCACATGGCATAATTCCACCTAGCTTATGAGCAATTGTGCTTTTTTTTTTTGACAAGGTTTTATTTGGGCAAAATTGTATTCAGTATTACAAGTTTTACACCAGGTTCGGCTGGCCGTTCTGCCACCTGGGCCCATATGGAAATGTCTGGAATTTGAAGATGAGTATGGCAGCAACAGGTATATATGAGTGATCATGACTCAGTTGGCAGATATGTGTGGAAGAATGTTAAGTTACATTATAAATTATGTTATATAGTATTGTGTGTTACAGTGGGGGCACTGGAAATTCCATGTGCCCCTGATAATCGGGGTGGTATAATTAGGTCTCATTATCATGTCTATACATTCAAGACATGCAGAAGCTAGTTGACTAGACTAATGAATAGCCTACGGTGTGAGCTATATACAGATGAGTTATATGCTTATGATAATTATTAGGAGAGGGGGGGGGGTGAGGATGAAGGGTGGGTTGTTATTGTATAGTCCAGTGTGGAATGGGCTGTGGCTTACTTTACAAGGTTATATGAATTCACATGGGCTACAACAAGCATGTGGAGGGGGTGAATGTATATATCGAGCGGTAGTGGAAATTCCATCTACCAACATCATTTGACAGATCTTAGAACATAGCAGCAACAACTACACAACAAAGAACATTGGGTTATAACATCTAGTTAATAAAAAGGTACATAATGCATGGTGGTAACGACTATGTTTCTACTCAATGTAAGGGTAATTCTTAGGTAGTGAGTGGAGATTCCATCTGATGGGTTTTTATAATATCATAGATATTTATATGTAAATCAGGGTTGAATCGATGTCCATGAACTCCGCCATCTTGGTTTTAGCAGGTGTCAGCCCCATCAGCTGCTGCTGCACAGCTCCACACCTGATTGGTCCATTCGTTGTGTCCCTGAGGGACACTACATAATGAGTTGGCCTTGTGTCCCTAAAAGCTGAACAGCGGCCCTGCTGCGTCTGGCAACCAGGTTGGATGTCAGTCTTTTCATAACATTTCTATACACTTCTATATTCTCATAGATCAGCCATAAATCAGCACTGCATGGCAGCTCCTCATTCACAAATTCATATGGCTATCGAAAAGAATAAAAGCCTTTAATATATGGCATACAGTCATGTTACATAGGGATTCAGTATATGGTTAAAGGAACACTTTCAGTACATTTAATTTGAGTAAATGCCACTTAAAGTCACGTAAATGCCTAAAGCCCTTTACCGAGGGACTTATTCAATACACTGTATCTAAATTTCTATTACACCTCAGTCTGTTCTCAAAATTGGATACAAATTTGTAGGGTTTGCCCTGTTTTGCTAGGTAGGGTACGGTAACCTGAAACACAACTTTATTTTATTTGGCCAAATGATATATGTATACCCTGATACCTTTTCTATAGCAATGCTAGTGAAAGGATATGTTTAGACTACATATGTCTATACTACAGTAGTCAGTTCTCATCAGCCACCTTTATAGCACGGTATATATTTTTATCAAACATCTATTATGTAATGTACAATCTAATTGTAATAGTTAATTTTTCAGATAACAGGCCATGCTGGCCGCTGCCGCTTGTGTTGTCTTACTGTTAGTAACCAAAGCAATGTAATTTATACACTTTTCCTTTTACTTTGCAGGATGTTATTATATTTGTAACACTATATAGGCACTTGAAACACGATGGTGAAGATGTGGAAAAAGGGGCTGACCCTCGCTCTATGCTTCCTTGAGACAACTATACTAGGTAGTGCTATGTTTGGCTGGTCATCTTTCATATATGTTCTACAGGTAAGTAGAAGCAGTGGTAACATGCTTTTGAATCACAACTGTTAAATTGAGTAAAAATACCAAATTTGTGAGCCTTGAGGATACATTATTCAAGAGAATACTCAAATCTCAAGATTCAGTATCTAAATCAGGCAGATCAACAGACAACATGTTATGCTTCATGATTTAATGAAACTTAAGGCATACAGATCATATAAAAGTATATTAACCCATTGTCACAAGCAAGTTTAAATGTGTATCCTCTCATCTCACCTGTTTACCATTTAGGTCCAGTCATCATTTTTGCTCAGTCTCTTATTCCCCTTGTCTTGCTGTTAACCAGGTGGATGAGTTATACATTGACCACTGCCTACAGAACCCTGACACTGGTATATTCCCTGCCACCAACACCTCTTTACTGCCAATAAGTGTTGAAAATGGTTCTATCCCTGGCACGATAGCTGATGCCTTTAACATTACTGGTGATATCACCACATCAAGTATCTTCAGTGTTAGTAGTGAGAATGCAGATAGTGACCCTAACAGTGCTGACCATGATACGACACACGCATATATATGTAAAGAACAGAAAATAGCCCTGTCATTGTCCTACACGGTTGCGTCAGTGTCTTTTGGCATCTCTGCTCTACCCATTGGTTTGTTCTTTGACCGTTTTGGGCTAAGGTCGACAAGGACTATTACTGCGTAAGTAGAATTTAGTGCCTTTTATTCCGAAGGAATTAATCATTATATTATTATCAGTTATAGGGAGTATCAGGATATATTGATAGAGACACTGAGGTCAAAATGATATCTTAAAATGAACAGTTATTGCCAAGGAGTTTGAGTACTGTTATACAACTTAAGAAACCATTTACCATATATATTTAGTTTGCCCACATCAGATTGACTGCTTAATGTCTATTTTGTTGTTGCAAATGCCCATTGTATTATTTGAAAGTTTGATGATATAAGTATGGATATTTTCCTTTTCAGAATACTTGCAATAGCTGGTTATTGTCAGCTGGCATTTGCAAAGCGAGGTAGGTTCGCTGTACAAGGGTAACTATACAGCAAATACCTTAGGACTATGAAAATATGGCCACATTACATCTTCTTTTTTAGAGGTTTTCATTTCTTTAATCAATAACAATGTTGTTTTAAGTAAAGCCATCAAATAATTGCCATAATTTTGTATGTTTTTTTTTGGTCAAAAGGGTTAAATTGCAAAATATACCATTATATCAAACAGATGAATAAATCTATACCTTTATGGTTACATGCCTTACTGATTTATAGTACATACTGGAGTAGTACCCCTGTTATATGTTTAAGCATATGAAAAGATAAGTGTATTTTAAAATATTCATCCAAGCTGATAATCAATGCCAATGGTGACCACAGTATTTTATTTATATCGGCTGTCATCCAGGTCTGGAGTGGATAATACTGACGGGAGCCATGTTTATTGGACCTAGCTGTTACAGCCTGCTTATCACAAACTTCCATGTATGTATCAACATTCACAGTTCATGATTCACATCTTTCATACATTGTTCCATAAACCATTAAGCAATCAGAATCCATTATTATATGCTGTAACAAGTATTAGTTACACATTCTGTTTGTCATTGGCCGAAGAAAATATTGACTTCATGATGGTTTGTATTTAAGTAATTAAATATGTATAAGGAACACCTTAACTTGATTTGATTTGAGTTAATGACCTTTCCATGGCATTTACATGGAAATACTGGACCTAAAGCCACTTAAAGTCTTCAATCTGCAGTTTTCCTCAGGGTTAAATAATAGTACAAGTGTTAAAAACAAAAATAAAGTTATCTTACAGATATCAAAAGCCTAGTACACTGGTGTAAAACCTTTTCTCAGTCGCAGATCTCCGTAGATTTCAGGGTGTCCTCTTGGACCACCTACATGCTCAGGTCTGTGTCAACGGTGCACGAGGAAACACTACTTTACTGGGTGCCTAAGTATTAGGGTGGGTGGTATTGCAGTAAGGGGTAAATTGTATTACTATATTCACTGTGTGCACCTCCCAAAAATGAGTGGATTAACCATTGACAACAGAGGTTATTGGAGAAAAGTGTTTCGAGAATATAACACCATCGAATTTTTCACATACTACACTGGTTTGAACAAGCGCACCTGTGCTTATAAATTTCGATGGTAACATTTACCCTGCTCTTATACGAGACCTGAGCTTATTCATGATACAAAAAAGCAAATATTTACTTTTGATACCCTCATTTAGCCTGTACTTCTTCGATATCAGCGCCTATTTGGAACCCATGCGCTTACTGAGGCCACTATGGTACTTCTTCAATTTGTCAATTTTTACCAAATTCTAAATTCTATCTAAAAGTGACTTTGAAAGTATAGTATTGACAGCACAAGAGGACATTGAAATGTTATACATGGCCAGTAAAAACTCAAAAAAGAGTGTTCCATGGGACCTAGTCAGTGTATTTCCAATGGGGAGATTGAATGTGTGCATGCTTTTATTTCACTCATCTTATATTGGTCAATAAGTTAAATTAGAGCAAAATGATGGGTAAATAGCTTGAATGCATAGGTAGGAAGGGAAGTATGGTCTTAATCAAAATCTCAATCATAGGATTTACTAGATTCTTTTATTCTATTTTATTCTTTCACACAGGTTGCAAAACTAGCAGGAAAAAGGATTTCATTAGCAGTGGCTATCTATGCAGCAGGAATGAATTCTTCATTTACGTTCCAGCTTGTCAAGGTTTATACTTTCAAAAGAACCCTTATTAATCAATATAGTAGGACTGCATGAAGGTTTGCATTTAAGTAAATTAAATATGCTTAAGGAACACTTTAAGGTTATTTAATTCAAGTAAATGTCACTTTAATTCACTTAAAGGTCATTGTAACCTATTTATGTAACACTCCAAACAATGTGAACTATGAAGATAGGCACATGGTTTTGTTTCAGATAGCACAGGATGCTGGGTTTACACGTTTTGTGGCACTGCTGATTCTGGGTTCTCTGTGGCTCGTTGTTCTATTTACATCCTGGTGTCTGCTACCCAAGTTTAAGATCAAGGATAAAGAACCCGGTCTGTTATTAATGAAAGTACAATATATTAATTTTGAACCTGATGCAATGTGAATCAGGAAGTTTATGCAAAGGTCATCATGAACATACATATCTTGACTTCAACATAGACAAACCTCAATTTTATTAAATCGTTATACCTATTGCACGTCTTACCATTTATAGAGCCAGGAGCCAGGCATATTAGATTTATCATATTTACTTCCTAATTTCCATGAGAGCCATAGGTCATAGTTCCATATCATGTAAGCACAAACTCTACAGCTATGATTTTTATTTCATCAGGTATCAGAATACATTCCTTGCCTACAATCCTTTCAGCGACCTTGGGAAGTATTGATAAAACCGAAGTTGTAAAAAATATTGAAAGTGGACCAGCAAAAGAGCAGAGTTTAGGGAGCTACTTGACCTCGGCCAGCTACATTGCCTTTTTGTTTTGGTTTTGTGCTTACTACACCTGCCACAACATGATGATCAGTGGTTACAATGCTTGGATCACTCATGTAGTCCACGGTGATCTGCGTAAAGGTATGTATTAACATAACTTGGCAATATGGGGGCGAGCTAAGATTGTATAACATTTTATCCATTCAAAACAAGAAATGCTGTTAAATTACCTTCAGAGTAAGAGGATTAACCATCAGATCTTTGATATTTGATTTATGTATTGGGTATAGGTTGTCTAATATTATTTCCATAAGATTCTAACATGTATGGATCTGTGTGTGTGTGGGGGGGGGGGGTTGGGGTGAACAGCATCTGAGCCAAGTGGATGATGCTATATTGAATGTTCTAAATTTGACAGCTCCACAATTTAATTATTTGTATTTTTCAGTGACATTGTATACAGACTTTCTTGCATATGGGACATTAGCTGGATCACTTATGACTCCAGTTAATGGTGTGACTACCGACATTATGTTGGCTCGATATAGTAAGTGAAATGCTAAATCATGATTCACAATGCAGTGTATGTGGCCTAACATAGATAATGTGGAATATTTTACTCATCTTATCGTATTAATTGTTAATATACAGCAACTGTGGTTTATACATTTTCTTTATGCACCTTAACACGTAAAAGGCTCAATGTAACAACTTGGGAGTCATATATATCTAAGACCATCAAATAAATTGTATGGTTAGAGATACTGATGCAGACAGGTGATGAGCCTGGCTAAGTTTGGCCTTTATGACCATTAGACCCAATAAATACATCTTAACAAAACATTTATATTACTTTTAAATAATAATCTGTTCTTAAACGTGGTAAAGTATGCATATATATTTCTTCTTGGAGAATTGGATTTTAGTCAAATGCAGAGACTGTATAATTGTTTACCTATGTCATGTAGAGCATTGGATGGGAGGCAAATCACTAAGCCTTATTCCTGCTGCTGTGGTCAGTTCTGTCATGATGGCCCTGGTCAATATACCGCTACTGTTTGACACTGAGGCAGCCATCGTTGCTGCTGTGGTCCTTTTTCTGATTGGGAAACCACTGTTTTTGTCTACTCCAGCCATCTTCATGAGCATTGTGTGAGTTACAGTTATCCATAGCAGCTGATCTGAAATAGTTATAGTCGTTGTCTACAGTCTTTGTAGACTATCAATTTGCAAGATGTTGGCTTCATACACCTCAAAAGTCTGCCGAGATTGGTTGCTGTGTAATGATCAAGCATCGATAAACATTAGTAATCTTTACATGAGCTCTCAGCAGTGCACTAGACTGATAATTGCTGAGCTGCGTTATGTAAGATTTATACTACACTTCAGGGCAACCAAGATAATTCTAAACAATAACACTCTGTAAAAATACAATTCAGTATTTGTGGTTTGTAACCGCTGAATAATGACATAGCGTTGGTACATGGTAAGATTTACAACATGCTCTCGGTACATGCCCAACAACACTATTGATAACTAATGATGTTGTTATATAGCAGTTATGAATAATAACCCTAGTTATATTTTACATACTAGATGCTATAAACATTTGCAGGCCCCCAGCACAACATTACGGCGTGGTGTTTGGGATTCTGAATGTGGCGGGTGGTGTGGCCTCCTTCATGGTGTATCCCTACCTGAGGTGGGCTGCTGCAGTACACAGCTTCATACCGGTGTGTATGCATATAATCATAGGGGAAAGCTAAGGGGATGGAATATGGTAAGGCACCACATCTGCTTTGCTGAATAGCTTGTCTCCAGGAATTAACATGGTGGAGAATTTAGTACAGGAAGGTGATCTGAGACAATTTCAGTGGCAGTTACAAAATGTGCAAACTTTTCTCCAATACAACAGTAATAATTGTGTATGTAGTCAATTTCCATGTCATCAGAAACTTGCCCTTCATCAGAGTTAAACTAGTCTATTGCTTGATATTGTGATTCCTTTGGCTCTAATGAAAGTTTCATGTAATTTTATAGTCAAATAAAAATATTAAACTACAATAACACATAGTCCCCTTTTCACATTTGAGTCATTGCAGTCCAAAACGTTTTGGGGTTGTACTTTAAACGGTTGAGCTTTTAGGTAAAGTTGAATATTTTCATTTGGCAAAATATATCATCTCAAGGTACATTTATAATTCCCAACTTGAGCTTTTCCCACTCTGCCAACAGATGAGATATTTTTTGAGGCAACAATGCACCAAAGAATGAATAATACAACATAATCATGACAGTATAACTGAGCAGAGCTAAGCTTGGCAAAACAAAGTGGGACCTAAAACATTATTTCCCCCCCTACCTATTTTCATTGTTTCATCATACCAGGATTGGTTATTTTGGTGCTGGGAAACTCAAGTCTTACATCTGTAGATAAATTATCTGACTCATCAACATTCATCTCCCTGTTTATCAAAAATGTCAGATTTTATACCTTTTCATTTTCAGGTAACCGTCTTGATCCTAGGGACCAACCTTTTGGGGTTTTCATTCCCACTGATGTTGTACTATGACAGATGGGCCGAGGTTAGGAGGATGAAGAAAATCAGGCAGAGGGAAATACAAAATGCTTCCAAGCCTCAGCAAAACACAACCAAGCCACAACAGAAGCCCACTGATCAGATTCCAGTTCCTGGCAAAAGCAACAATACTTTAAACCCAGTTCATAAGACCCACTTTTAAGATGCTCTCCAAATTTGACAAAAGTTACAAAAGGTCCTTAATCTAATGTATTAGAACCCTGCCTATACGTCAAACCTCAAATTACGGAGACACATTTGGCTTATATAAAGAAATAGAACTGCTTAATAAATTTGTATGATAGGCAGGGTTTTATATGTTAATTAAATTTACCCTTGTGAAAACATTTAGGACAAATAAATACATGAAGCATTCTCTGCACTATTAAACTTTAGGCCAATATTTAATCAATGACGGGGTTTACGATATGTGAAAACTGCATTTTCTGCTCAATGATCATCTTAATTAGCTGAAATTGCAAATATTACTTATTCAACACTGCAAAAGATGTACTTGTATGTTGTAGAAAATAAGCAAGGAAAAAGAAAATGTTATTCAAGGAGATTTGTGGCCATAGTTTGAGGCCATCTCAGCTTTTGGTGGAAAATATGTTTAATAGTGTTTCAAAAGAATACTCCACTTAATGCATCACAAAAATACACACTCTTTTGTTTATTAGCCAAATGACGCACAAAAACTGTCCTCAAAAAGATCTCCGCATAAAATACTTTCCTAAATCTTGGAAAATATGACCCTATAGATTTATTGATAGAATTTGAGATAAGAGTCAAGGTTGTAAATTATCAAAAGGCCTTAAAGTAAATTGGGCTATTAAATCATGAGAAAAAGCATGTATCTAGGGCCTCTGCAGATCTCCCATCAGGGCCCCATTACACGCATCCCTTAGAGACGGGACTAGGTCATGTATCCAAAGAGATCGTAGCTGTTGATGTCGCCGATGTCAGAACAAGTTGTAATTGCGCGTTTTACTACATTTTAGAGGGTTGATAGCTTCAATCCGGCTTGGAATTGGAAGTCAACATATCATATAACCCCGGGGGTCATGTTTATAACTCCTGTTTTGGAAGAATTTTGCTGAAAATACACATTTGACGAGAGCTGTTTTGACGAATTTCAGCGAAGATAACAATTGTGACACAATTTCATTGACCCTGCAACAGCCAATCAGGGTGCCCTGTTTTTCCAACCTTGACAACATAGTAAACTTGCTTGACAACATCGGATATCACTTAATAACATCAAATATCGATCTGATATTTGATGGCTTGATATTTGTGTCAAAGCTCACCTCGAGTGGGATAAAGGTTTTTATGTGACAGCACCCTATATACTATATATTTTCACCATTTACTATAAAGAGAGAACTTATGGTAGTTCCAGAGGCATATGCATGAAGCAGGTGGCTTGGAAAGTCGGCTCCAAAGCCACTATCTGGTGTCTTTGTGTAGTCTACTTTGGAGGGTTCTCTGTCATTTACTATCTGTTTATCTCCTGTATTTACATGAGATCTATCAATAAAGTTGCAATCTATTAAATCCTACTCCACTTTCTTCTTGTTGTTGTCTCTTCGTTACACCGACAGCTAAACCAGCTACAGTGCTTTAGATTGGAGGATTTACCCACTAAAATGTATGCTTGTTCCTACTCCCCCAGCCTAGTGCTTATAATCCCCCTCCTCCTCTCAGTTTAGAAGGAGTAGAATAGCATATGTCAAATCCCACATTAACATTAATACATTGGTCTTCTCGTGCGGCCACTGCTAGCATTGGGGCAGTTGGATATATTGCGTAAGGTTAGTCCCACCATCGCTACTGGGCACCTAGAGAGACGCACAGTTGGATTTTTGAAGTTACTTGTATGTTTTTGCACTTACTTGTTTGTTGTCTTGTATGTTGGTTGAACTTTTGTCTTTATAATAAAAGGGTGTGTAAGCCAGCCAGACACGTAAGCACCATTATGATATTGCCTTGCTTTCTCACTGTATACCATATATCATTATTATGTAACTTTAGAAACAACATATGACAATTAACCTACGGTAAGAACAATAGGCCCAACACCAAGGCTGTACAAAGACGTTCAAAATGGTGTGGCCACTTGAATATTAACTATTATTCATGAAAATATGGGAGAATCCCCCATTTTCCAGGTATCTAGAGCATCGTCCGATCCTTAAACCTGATAAATATATTTTTATCCTATCATCCCATAACTCTGTTCGAATTAGAAATAACCAAAAGAGGAAGTTATGACTTTGTAATGTCATGTGGTCGTACTGTATCTACCTGAAGTATCTACCTGAAAAAAACCTTAATCGATCCAAATTATAATCTTTAAAAAATAGTCATCAACACATTTTTGTATCATTTTAAAATCTAAAAATCTCATATTTTCAAATTTTGTCCTCAAAATCTATCTGAGGTACTCAAAGCCATAAGGCATGAACTTGTGCATGCATCAATGTGTGTGTGAAGGAGGGCTCTGACCATGGACACAGCATACATTGTAAATGGATTCACTGACAACTTTCGCTAAATGACCTTCACCACTTTTTTTAATGGTGAACGTCACCGTCAATTTTACATGGAATCACTGTTTATCTTGCATAGAATCCCCGTACTAAATATTCAGCTTTTTTCCCGGTGCTAGTACAGTAACTCAGCATTTTAGTTTGACTTGCGATCTGACTTGTGTAGTACCCATGGATTATGTGTGAGTATTTTACGATACTCTATAGGATTGTTAAAAAGCACTGTCTGTAGAAGTGGCGATAGTTGTGTATTGAATTTTGTAAAACCTATTATAAATTTGAATCGTTAAAGGTAGAAAACCAGGGTTCGGTCAATCTTGATCTACCAACAATTTCTCTTAATCACTTCGGACTAATTTAGTTTAAAACATAATGATATGATAAAAGCAAAAAAATCAATACTTCATAGTGCTGAGTTGAGTTGAGTTGAGTTAAGTTGAAATTCATTTATTTAGACTGTATAAGATAGGCCCAGGGCCTGTTTGCTACATACAGTATATGTGTGGGTGCAAGAATGAATTCAAAGATCAGAAATCTTTATAGTGAATAACAAGGTGTGTCCTTAAGGGAGCATTTACATGATAGCTATCAAGTAGTGTACCAGTACATGACTAGCATGAGCTGGCACATCACTTTCATCACAGTATATTATGACATTAATTATCTCTATCTGTCCAGTTTGTGGACAGAGGTTGGAAAGAAAATGTTAGTTTTTGGGGCTTTTGCCCAAATAAGGTGTTAGTCCAGAGCTTATCTCTGGGGTTATAAGTAAACAGAATATAGATCAGGTGGAGGACTAATACAGCAGTACAGGACGGCCTGCATTAACAGGCTGCCTGTACTTTCAGGCCGCCCAGCCTGTGCATTCAGGTCGCCCCTATACACTCTCCCAGCACAGCAGGCTGGTGTACCAGGCAGGCAGCCTGGTATACCAGGCTGCAGCTCAAGCTTTCACACCTTCTCCAAGCAGAGACTCTGCTGCATTTGTGTCACATTAGATAAAATACTGATTTAAACTCATTATAATTCAGAAATGCAATGGACCATGCACATAATACATCCAAAAGTTGGTAGCTGATATACTCATTTATATACTAGATAGGTTTATAAATTTCGCAAATATCATATAAAAATCGCAAATATGATCATATAAAAGCTATAGTAAGAACACAGTGCTATGCAAGAACGGCCCTATATACCAGGCTAAGCGACCTGCCAAACCAGCCTGGGTGCTTTGTCCAGTCTGTGTTGTAAATCTGGGTAGTCTTCCACCTGTAGATGGGACAGATGTTAATGTCCCGACACAATGTTAGTGTGTCAAGGCACGATGTTGGTGTGCCAATATAGTGTGCTAGGATGTTTGTAGCACACTATATATTTTGAGCATATTATGAGATCTTTCCTTACTTTTACTTTTTGTGTAGGGGGGGGGGGGGGAGAGAGAGAGAGAAAACCCCAGCACTGTTCTCTTTGTGCCTGCAGTTACCAGGGTTCAGGTGCATTTGTCCAGAAAGTGTTTTATATTCCACTCCTGGAATTTACCTTTTATGGTTATTTTTCTTGTAGTTATATCCAGTTCATTCCAGGTAGTAGGCAGTCTGTACTCAAGGCTTTTCCTGTAGAAGGGGTTTATGGGCCATACAACCTTAAGAAGTTTACCATCATGTGCTCTTGTTCTTATTTCCCTATCATCAATGTTGCTGGGTATAAGAGAAATGTTTAAAGCAGCCAAATTCATGTGCATTTTACATCTATCTATCTTTGCCTTGGCCATTAATTTATCCACATTTTTTCTGTCCTCATCCATGTAATAGGAAGTCTTTAAACCCCTTTCAAAAGCTTTTTGCAATTGTGTCATCAACGTTTTGTTGGTGACACTATAGAGGATATCTCCATAATCAATGACAGGAAGAATCATCGAGGTGAGTACCTGAATAGCTGACTCATCAGTTAATTCAGGGCGAGTCCTCCTAAAGAGATATGTCTTGAAATTAACGCTCTTCAGCAGGGTTTTTGTGTGTTCTTTGAAATTTAAGTTGTTGTCTAAAGTCATACCTAAATAACGGTAGGTGTTAGTGGTACATAACTTAGTGTTGTTGATTTTTAATATTGGTTTCTGTGCCTTATTAAGAATAGCCTGTGGTCCAAAATGCATTACTTTAGTCTTTTTGTATTTAACGAAAGTTTATTGCTTTGACACCAGTTATGAACACGTTGCAGATCTGCATTAATGTTAGCCTGTAAATGGGGAGTTTCAAGATTCTGCTCAACAAACAAAACAGTGTCATCAGTGTAATGTTGACTAGAAAGTGACTTTAATATTTCATTTAGGTCATTAATATAAATAATAAAAAGTAGCAGCCCCAGGACTGAGCCTTGGGGAACTCCACAAGGCACAGGGTGAAGTGGTGAGGCAATGCCATTAGCAAAGGTCGATTGAACTCTATCAGCTAGGTAGTTCCTGACCAATCAGACAAAGTCATCATGTAGGCCAATTTTACTTAATTTCTGAATTAAAATATTGTGGTTAATGGTATCAAAGGCCTTCCTGAAGTCCAGAAAGATGGCAGTAGTAGCTAGGCCCCGGTTAGCAGAGTTACAAATATTGTTAGTAAATTTCGATGAACTATTTATCGTCGACCTCTGACTCCTAAAGCCATCTTGACTGTCCGTCAGTACATCCTGAGCAGCTAAGTGACTGGATAATTGTCTGTGGATAATTTTTTCCATTATCTTTGTAGCCACTGGTAGTATGGAGATAGGACGGAGATTATTTACATCTGATGGGTCACCACCTTTAGGCAGGGGTTTGACTGTGGCTGTCTTCTATTGGATGGGGTACTGGGCAGAGGAGATAACTAGGTTAACAATGAAAGTAAATTTATCTGGTAGCGTCAGTAGACAGTCCTTAAGTACCTGGGAGGAGATATGTGGGACACCTGAGGATTTGCTTGTATTAATTTTCATGGCAAGTTTAGTTGCATCATCTACAGTGGCTGGTGTAAGCTTAAAATTACTATTGTTTATCTTTCCATTGTAGAACCAGGGTAAGTTTTGATTGAGGGCGAGCTTTTCTCCAATAGAGGCAAAATATTTATTAATAAAGTGGGATACATCATCGTTAGGGACTGGGGTAGCGGTTGTCATGTCAATAAGACTGAAGCTATTGGATGATGGCTTAGGGTTTACTACTGAGTTGACTGCTTTCCAGTACTTGCGGGCATCATGAATATAACTATCTATAAGGTTTTTGTGAAATCTAGTTTTTGCAATCCTACATTGATTTTTTTGTGTAATTTCTTAAATATATCGCTATATTATAATCATCCACATTAAGAGTTTTCTTATATCTTTTCATGGCTTTATTTTTGTCTTTTATTAAGGTGAGAAGCCCGGCATCCATCCACCTTGCTTTTACATGGGTAATATTGAACATCTTTATAGGACAGGAAATGTCCAGGAGCCTTGTAATCATACTTGTAAACATGTCCTATGCCTCTTCAGGATGTGTACATGTATTAAAATTGGTCCAGTCTTGATTTTTTAATTCATTTGTGAATGCAATGGGTTTCTCTTGTGGGAGCGACATATGCTTGCGTGTGAAGTATATCATCTCGTGATCAGACAAGTTCATGGTGGCTGTACCACTATGTGCAATGTGTATCAAGTTAGTCATAATTAGATCTATGATGGTATAATTACCTTTGATATTGAACCTAGTAATTAACTGTCTTAGCCCTAGATGCGCACACATATTCCTTACCTTAGTTTTGTTAGCATTAAATTGCTTGAAATCAGTGTTAAAATCTCCCATAATATAGGATTCAGGGTATTTTGCTGAGTCTATATCATCAAAAGCATCAGATAGTAGGGTTATGGCGTTTGGTAGGTTTCCAGAGGGTGGTCTGTATACATTCGCAACTACTAGTCTGTGCATGTTAGGGTTGGAAATGACTACCCATTGGAGTTCTAGGTCATCGTTACTAATATTATACTGTGCCAGCTCAGCATCTGAGTAGGTAAGCCCATGTTTTAAACATGTAACTAAGCCTCCTCCCTTGCCAGCCACCTGCCTGTCCAACCTTGTGATATTATACCCAGGGATGATAATATTATTATCAGGGATTTTTTCAGTCAACCAGGACTCACCAATGCAGAAATAATGGAAACCAGAGTCGGTCAGGTATTGTCTGAACAAATCCATATTATTATTAGCCTGTAGACTTCTTATATTAAGGTGACCAAAGTGTAGGCCTTTGACCCCTCTCAAGTCAAGCGGAGAAGCAATGAGTAGATATGTACAATAGACACTGCACCTCTGCTGGGACTGCAAAGTGGCTCACTCATTCACACCCCACACATGTTACGTCACATAATGTGATAAACAGGCTATTGCATTTATCGCTTGATTTTGATGTATTGGCAATTGAAGATAGGACACCCTTAACAGGGGCCAGCTATGAGAAAGTCCCCATTTTTTCAACATTTTAATTTTTTTTGAAAAATTGACCAATAATGTCTCAACCAAACTTCTCAGATGTTTAGAGGAGATCATTAGTAACACAGTCCAAAGAAATTGGTTGTCATAGGTGAAACTGAAGAGCCATGACCAATTTAGGGGAAAAACACAAATCTAGAAAATTGCATTTTTCTACATTTTGCAACACAGAAAAAATAATTGCCAATAATTTATAACCAAAACCTTAGCCATGTGTACGTAAGACCATGCCATACATTTTACTATCAAAATAATAGTGATTCATTAATGAATTAATACAGTTTTGGAATTATTCAAATATTTTCTAGTTGGTCTAAACGCCTGTAATAGGGTAGGGCACATCTTTTTAACAACAATGAAAAACAGTGACAAGATGTGTAGAACACCATAATGTGGCATATAAAAAGTTAGTAAAGGTGAGTTAGGACATATACAAGTGAGAAATATGCTTTCATTGTGATTATAGGTAGTTTCATTTTTTTTGCCACCAGGTGCCGTATGCGTAGACCCTGGTTTCTACCTTTAAATTAACAAAATAAATAGGTTATTTGAAAATGACCATTATTTCAACATGTATTCTTCACTTTAAGGGCTCACACTCTCCAGGAAACCTTTTTACAAACCAGGGTTCCTGACACCTGGTGTACAAAACTGGACCTTGCCCTGATAGGAACTAGGAGATGAAGTTAATGCCCAACACAAGTTAGTCATTTTTGACTAAGCATTAGGCAAATGTATTAGCTAGCTTTAGGTAGCCATTTTCAACAAGATAAGTTAGAATTACTAACTTGGATTTAACTAACCTGTACATCAAATCTCTGTTAAATCTATGGTGAATCATTGTAATCCAACCCATGTAAGCATGTGATAAGTATTCACTATGAAATGGCTAATATTTTCGATGCTTCATGGTATTCGGAATAATGGTGAAACACTATTGAGTTTTACAGGGTAAACCCATAAAAAATACATCTACTTTTTTACAGTGCAGAGGTGAAGTAGACACAGCCACCATACAGTGTTGACATTCAATACTGTGCACGTAGTATAACAAGATGCGACTGAAACAGAAATGTATCCTACTGTTGACATTAGGTATGCTTATGATTATTCTACGTCTTATGAACTTGGCATTTTGCAGCCACAGCACTGTGTCATCTCTTGAAAATCAACCAGGCTACATATATGCCCCTTTTATAGATAGACTTGGCAACTGGATGTGGGTGTACGCTTCCCTCTACGGAACTGCAAGGGAAACAAACAGGAGCCCATTTACCTGCATGCAAGGACAAGGTTGGGATATTGAATTCAAGACATTGTTCCCAGCTGCATCAATACCATTATACAATAGTAAGAACTGCCAGCAAGTCCTCAAGAGGTACGCTTATGACACCTTTATAATAAGTGAAGTCAGTCAGAGGAGTTATCAGAAGGATCTGGTTCCTTTGGTAAAGGCTTCTACAAAGTATCTGGTCATCAGTAAGGGATTCAGGCAGAACCTGAACTATTTTTTTAAATATAAAGAGGACATAAAAGCAGAATTTGTTCTGAGTAAGAGTTGGCAGGATTATGCTCAAGGTTATCTCCATGGACTAGCTAAAGCAATATCTGTTGCTAGGAAAGGGAACTTCACAACAGACAATAGAGGGATAGCCCTC
Organism: Harmothoe impar; assembly: GCA_947462335.1. Classification (NCBI taxonomy): domain Eukaryota; kingdom Metazoa; phylum Annelida; class Polychaeta; order Phyllodocida; family Polynoidae; genus Harmothoe; species Harmothoe impar. Next base: position 328,194 of record CANHQG010000012.1, on the reverse strand, counting down.
CTTAATGGTAAACCTTTTGTGTTTGTAAATGTTCATGTCCGCGGTACAGATTACCTGACATCTGTTGAAGCTTATCATCCCGATAATGTCTACTACGAACATGCAATGCACTACTTTAGGCAGAGGTATGGGAGTAATGTTGTCTTCAGTGTCTCAACAGAAGATCAAATACGGGCTGAAGACATTATCAAGGCCAAAGACGCATACTTCACAGAGAAAACAAGAGACAAAGAATTCGCCATAGGATCAGCCTGCAACCATACCATAACGTCACTGAGTACCTTTGCATGGTGGATGGCATTTCTGAGTGGTGGGGAGGTTGTCTACTTCCAATACTTAGGGCAAAATACAAGAGAATACAACGATGCATTTTGGATAGATAAATGGACTCCAATAAGTGTGAACAGCTATGCAAATGTAACATCAACAAAAGGTGTTGCTAAACTGCGCATGTCATGGCAACATAAGAAATAACTGATTCGGTTCCAAATTTTGACCAGAATTGATTTACTGATGTGCATATGAGAGATAATAAACCGCAGCTGTATGTATGTAACGGCATTTATTTTGATAAGCGGAGCATACACACTGGCCACCTTGGCATACGACAGACAGACAGACAGGCAATAGCATTCACTACAAGTGACTCAAATTCAGCCATACTTATAGTGATATAGGGGCATGTTATTATATATCTGTTATTATATATCTGGTTGATTCGGTGCATTGATGTTGTGCATTGTATACATTGTAGATCTCTAATAAAGTTATTATTTTCTAGTGGTGGAGTTATTATTTAAACTATTCCCTTTAACTTATCCTATTCTGAGAATAATAACTACTTTAGACTCCACTTTTGTGGAATAATGCATACCACAATTTTTTTCTACATTGTGCAAACATAAAGAATATTTAGTGGTAGGATCTTTTTGATTTTTGATGAAATATAAACAATGTATTTTGGTTTTTGTCCTTGAGATTATTGAGCTTTGAGGTTAAAAATAATAACCTTTACCATAAACGTCTTCATATCTATATGCTTCATTAAAAGTACTAACATATATGCTGTGATTTGTGTGCAAATTAGGCTCAGAAACAAACGTCTGCATCATAAATTTGTATGTAATAGTCATTGTAATAATTTGTGGAAAATGAGTTATCAGTTGCTGCTCTGCTCTGGTTATTTGTTTTTTTTCTCACTTCCACATAGTAAATACATGTAGAAACTAACTGCTGTAATCCTGAAAAAAATCTTGTGGCGGGAAGTGAAGAGTATGTATTGCCTTTAAGGAGTGAGTAAAAGAGATAGAGAAGCATGCACTTACGCTCAACAGTATGCTGGAGGAAAAGAGGTATTTAGCATTTCTTTGTTCAGCCTGTATTAGGTTCAGGGAACGGCTAGACCGTGCGCAAGAAAAAAAGCAAGCTTAAGCAAGACAGAAAAGAAGCTGACTAAGTGTAAGAAAACAAACCCCCTCAGGCAGCTGCCATAGCAGCTGAGGCCAAAACCATAGACTCGGGAAATAAGTAGGGCCTCCCCAGGCAGATAAGGAGGCGTAGGGTCACCGTATCTTTGTCAAATGGACAGGGCCGGGAGTGGTTAGAGTAAACCGAAGATGTTTCGAGATCATGTATTTCGGGCTGACTGGTCAGTTTTCACACAATTGATGAATCATTTCCTCCAGAGCCTAGAGGAGTTGTGTCACCCCTACCTGGATGGTATCATTGTGTTCAAGAAACCAGGTAAAAAAAACTTTATGGTCAACATGATCCAGATGACATTGGGTATGACCCATCCTACCATCCTGCACCATCAGACAGTGACAAACCAAAGAAGGGTCAAGGGGCTAAATCCTCAGCGGGAACCTCTTGGGGTAAAGGTTAGCAGGGCCAGATAGGGGCTCTGCCTCCTGCTTCAAAATTTTCCAGGAAATACTCGCTACTACCTCTGGTCGGGGTTTAGGCAGGGGTCTGAATCTATCTAACTCAGTCAGCAGTGGTAGAGAGCATGGAAGAGAATATGGGTGTGGAGGGGTAACAGTACCATCTCCACTTTCGACAATTCAGAAGCCAGATGAACTAGTCTTTCTCATAAAAGGAGCCAATCACCTCAAACTCTTACTGGAGGAGCAGTTCGGCCATGCCTCTAAAGGTGCTGCTCTATGACAGTTGGCATGGCAGAAGTTTAATCTTGTTTTTTTTGCACCATATTGGCCATACCTCAATGTTATATCTTGACTTGAATAAATGTAACACAAATTTCTTGGAAAAAATTATTGAAATTTATTTTCTAATTTACTGAGTGATGTAGGGGTCATTACATATTTTGGCTTTACCCCTTGTTTAACTGAGAGCTGTTCTCTGAAATAGGCTCATCATATATGATATTGCCTGTTGGCCAGGATCCCCTTCGAACATGGAGGGATCTAGCTCAGGTTCCTCCTCTTCCTCCTCAACATCTTATTCCTCCTCTCCTTCCTCTTCATATTGGAAGTATGTTGTCTGTATTTTGCGTGTCGGGAAATATTGAAATCATTAGGTTTCTGCATATACAATGCACTATATATATTGTTTAACAAAGATGCAGTAATCTCTGCCATGAGGGTGTTTTTCCCCATTGGTTCTGGGGTACCTGAAGGATTGTGTGTAGGTATTAAACGGGAGATGGAAAGGTAATGTGACAATTTTGCTGTGTCACCACATTATGTGGCATTTTATCATTCTCAATGTTTGAGTTTATATAAGTAGATATGGAAATTTCGCCATTTCCCAAAGTTATAACCTTGTACATGTATAGTAAAATCCCACCCAAGAGGCCATTTCACCGCATCCAAAAAAAACCACCATCACACGGCACCTCAATGCGGAAGGCATACGGAACTTTAAAAAAAAAGATTTTTCTGTTTCTGAACCATTGCCGTGTTGTCTCCGTATCTTTTTATTTAAAAAAAACACATGCGGCAGTCCAAATGCGGATGTCCCGCATTGACATACGGAGTGCCGTATCTTCACCCCCGTATGTGGTGCGTGAGTCCGGCTGCCCGACTAAAAGTGGGGAAACCCCGCGGGGAACTCCACGTGACGTCATATATAGGTCAGCCGCCATATGCATAATTCATAATGTAGCATCTCGTTTCCCGCGCCTCCCGGCTTCCTGCACGAATGGCTACCGGTCCTTGTCAAACTTGTTCCCTCCCTCCCTGTTATCCATCCTCTCATCATATCCTACATGCCCTGTCTTATTGCACTGAAATATAACGTAAATAGACGGGGGTGTGGAACAAAACATGGTATGCATGAAGTTTAAAAATGGAAATAAAGGGTATGGGGGGGGGGGTGCTATAGCATTACGGTATACCGGTACTGAAAGTGTGGTGGGGGGGGGTATTTTTGATCCTTTCTCTTGTCTTACAGAGAACAAATCATTTTTCATTTTTCAAGCCGAGAGGTGGGAAGGATAAAGATGGGGATAAAGGCTTCAAAGGTATGAAGGTTCTACTGGCCGTAAACAGAGAACTAATGGGCCAACCACAGGATCCTGATTTAATGGCAGGTTTTGTTTCTGCTTTCTCTACCACATACCCTATACATGTACATGCCATGTCTTTTTTTTTAATGTTCAGTCTCTCTGGGTTAAAACAAGTCAACGGTACCACATTGACATTTCATGACCTTTCTTGTTACACTATATTTTGATACATGTATCCTTACATTTACAGCCCATCAGGGACAACCGTGAGGAAGACGAAGAAGAGGAGGGGGACCAAGAGGACAAAGAACCAGAAGAAGCAGAGGAAGAGGCTGAACTAGACCCCTCCATGTTTGACGGGGATGGAGGGGAGCAGGCCATAGCATACATGTTAAGCCTGTATGCCAGAAATGCCTTGAGCCAAAAAAGGGGGAAAGGGAAACACCCCTCTTCAGAGCATGAGACTAACACGGGGAAAAAAACTGCTAAAAAACTGCTCCAGGGCAGGATCCTGACGACAGTGGATATGACGCTGAAAAGCAAGACAGTGTAAAAGGGAAGAAGGGGAAGCAGGTGAAATCCTCTAGCTCACAGGGCAAAGGTAAATCAACCTCATCTAGTGCTGCATCCACCTCTTCCAACCAAGGGAATATTTTCCAAGAAATCCTGGCGGCCACCATGGGTAGGGGACGCGGCAGAGGTAGAGGTGGGAATGTGTCTCTGTCCAACACGAGTGTGCGTGGGCGTGGGAGAGGTAGGGGGAGAGGAGGGGGCAACTGCACGATATCTGTCATGGACACTTCCGAAAACCAGAAAAAAGGCGAGCACTGGCGGTCGGACGATCTTGCCTCCTTGATAACCGGGGCAAATCAACTGAAGTCGGTGTTAAAAGGCCGTTTCCGCCATGCCTCTGACGGAGCTGCCTTGAGGAAAATGGCATGGAAGGAGTTAACCAGTGAGTACTTTAATTTCAATACAGTTTGAACAACATAGCCAGTATTAAACAACATTGTACATGAACACATCTTTCTCAGCATATAATGTATGTAGTAAAACAAGAAGAGTAAAAATAAAATATGTTTTTATTTGACTTATGATATTTCGCTGTTCTGTTACTGTAGAAAGGGGGAAAAAATCTAGATATTAAAAATCATGTTACATTTTATCTTGGTCAGAATATGTGAACGCTAACGGGGGGAGGAGTAGGACCCGGCAAAAGGTAAGATCATATTCCATTCTTACTTTCTGTAATAATGTAGTGCAATTTTGGCAAAATATCCTAAAAAGTAAGTTTATTCTGTTCCCCACATGACAGTAATCATGTATCGGTGCTGTGTCTCAACATGTTGTTCTGGCATGTTTTGTATTTTAATTCTCATGTATATGATTTCTTTTACAACAGCGGCAGCAGATCAATGCTAAATACGGCAGTGGAAGTGGTCAGCGTGAGGAGGGAGACCATTTGACAGATTTGGAACAGGGGGCATGTGACTAAGTGGGAGAGGAGGTTACTTTAGGTGAGCTATACATTTTTTTTGTCATGATACTGCAAATACCTTACAACAAATAAATGACGTCAGACAAACATCATATGCCACATCCCTTTTTCCATATGACATGTCATATTCAATTTTCCACATTCCAATTTTACTCACACATTTTTTTATGCTTTATTTATGTAGGGATACCTGGAATGCAGCCGCCAGACATCACTGGAAGGGGATGTGGAAGACCAAAGAACTCGTGCTATGACCCTAACCGAGCGGACCGGAAGAACTACGCTGACTTGGCCATGCCTAGTTCCGCATTGACTGCTGCACTAGAAGGCGGTCTTCTTGAAGACCGTATAAACAGTGAGTATTACCTATGGAAGTTTAATACATGTCTCATTTCCTTACCTTTCTGCCATTCAATTTATTTAGCCCTTGATATATACTTAAAATTTGAAAAATAATATACAACATGTGGAGTAGACAGAACACAATGCATGATTTGTATGGCAGGATGAGACACCACATGTGGTGTTTGCTTGCTTTCAGATTATCCCTTTCCACAAGAAGAAGCCATCAACCAATACAACCAGCAGGAAGAAGAGGATGCAGGGTTACAGCAGGAAACAGAGCAGGAAGAACCAGAGGATGAAGAAGGCAGTGATGCCGAGATGATAGATGAGGAAAAACTGAAGGAATCAAACAGGGCAAAAGTACTTAAGATATACTCTTCTCAAAGCAGCCAAGAAGGGGAGCAAAAAAGATGAAGTTGAAAAAAAAAAGAGCCACTGAACCCACCACCGAAAAAGAGATTGCATCCTTCTCCAATGTGTTGAATCTGAGTGACGTGGAAACAGGTTCCCCACCGCCCTCTCCAGATCCCCCTAAAGTTTTAACTAATACTCCATCTCAGCTGCCCACTTCTCAAGCAAATACCGGTACTACTACACGTCCCACCCAGAGCAACAGTGACAACACAGCTAGGCTTAGTCCAATTAGGCCTCCCATGCCCTCTGGCACCACAAGGCACAACACTTCATGTTTAGACAGAAAAGAGAAGGTTCTCTCTACCTCAGCTTCCCGTAAAAATCTATTCACCGGTGACAACTCTGTGCAGAATGCATCCTCCAGTAGGCCGTATCCCACACCAGACTGGAGCCACATGATAAGTGAAAACCAACGCATGCTGGAGGAGCAGATGAAACAGGCTCAAGCAACACGTGTTACATATACAGACCTGAACTCACTCTTCAGAGAGGCGCAGGAGAACATGGCGGAGAAAGCCAGGGACTGCATGGAACAGGTACAAGAGTCAACAGATGCCATGGCAGAGCTGCAAGACAAGTTAGCAGAACATACAATGAAGAGAGAAATAAAGAATGTACAGGGTTTAGATAAATTATCCAGTGCCATGTCAGGCGCCTCAAAGGAGTTCACAAATTCTAATGTCCAAATGATGTCTAGTATGCAGAACGCAATTCATGATATGGAGAAGCGGGTGGCTAAATCTGCAGAAACCACTGAACGTTCAACGCAAGCTCTGCAAGACTGCATGCGGGAACTAGAGACCCGGGCTAGACAAACAGCTGAACGATGTTAACCGTCTACGCAAGCTCTGGAGGACTGCATGCAGAAATTGGAGAAGCCTGCAGTAGAGACAGCACAAAGGACAGCCCGAGCGTCAGACTGTGTGGAAAGCAGCATACAGAAATGTATGTACACCATACACCAAGATGGGAATCTGTTTTGCTATAGCATGTGGGAATGATATTTTGTTGTATATTTAAGTAATGTAATCAGTGTATGGGAAGACGGGAAGTTTAAATTAATGTGGCATTTCATTTGGTTAGGTTAAACAAATTAAACCATTATTTTTACTTTGGTATGTAGCAAATGAAGTTGGAAAAAGTACACAGATATCTTATTTGTTTGCATGGGTTTGACTCTTTACAGTGCAGGAGCAGGCCAGGCAGGCGGTGGGTGCAGTTGGGCTGTCACTTGAATATCGTGAGTATTTCCTGTTACCTGTGACAAATGACATGAACGCAGAATAAAAAAACGAACTATGTTATATATTGTTCAAACTGGACATCGCATGTAGTTATTTGATATAAAACAAAAATTCGTTGTATATTTCCAGTTCGCAAGTCGGCCGAAACAGCCATGAGAAACATGTTGGAAGAGGAGCATGCTGGCGGGAAAGAAACCAAAGAAACAGGTAAGAAAAATGTCACTGTTGCATCACATGTATATTTTTGTACATAGAAGGATACAGCAACACATGGTATGGTACAAATCGGTGTGCTTTACAATACAATGAATTTTAATCATTTTGCAACCTTATTCCATTTTCAGATGACCAAACTGGAGAAACAGATGTGGAGCCAGATGAGACAACGGTGGTGCTGACACATCCAATTCCACCTGGAGAGAGGGAAGAACCAACATATAACGTTGAGAGTAGCAGCTCAGCACGGGTCAGCGGGACATTCCTAGTGGACGGAGATGGGATGACGTATCTTCTCCCGGGTTCAGGTAAGTGTAATTATTGTACAGTAGAGCATGACTTGTCATATGCTACAGGTAGACACATGTATTCCGTTCACTGTAATAGTGCTGTGAAACCTTTTTTCATTTGACTTATCTTCCTGCTTTATTTGAATGACATTTAATTTATCAAGAATAAATGGTTTGCATTTTCCTGTTTCAGCGGTGAACCGAGAGGCCGAAAGCAACACGGGTCTTCCAAGATACACTGTTCTACAGAAGAAGGAGTTTGTTATCGAGCAGGAGCTATGCACACGGCCTGACCTTGAGAGTGAAGCGGGGGCACCTGAGGAAACACCGGTAATCAAAGTAGATCTCACTGACGGTCATGACACAGACGATGCCGAGGTCTTTATGCTGTGTGCTGTAAAATCAAACGGCAGGCCTAAACGCTCTTGCAAAAGCAAGAAGGACAAAAACTAATATCTGACCTGATGCCAATTTTTTGGGGCAGATATGATATACGGATTGTTCCATTCATCAAAGTTTTGTGAAGTTATTATACTGTACTTTGGCAGGTGCCAAAAAAGTACATCTTATTTCAAGCAGTTCAGCTTTTATGATGTTTTTTGCTGTGCTTTCTTTTGTTTTTAAAATATTCCCACATGTCAGAAATGTTAAGACAAGGTAGAATTTAGTTCAGAGAGTATTTATTTGTTTCAGTTGGTGCTATCATATAGTAAAAAAGACAGTGTGTTCCATGTCTCTACCTCAGGTGGTCAGGGTATTGTTATGACCCCTTACTTTGCATGTATAGCATACATAATTTTGGATATATATTTGACATAACACACTCGTCAGAATTGTGATATGATACATAGAAAAACAGACGTGCCTGCACAGGTGTATAGAAAAAAGAGTTCATTCTTGTCATATCATATCAACAAATGAAAAATATGGTGATGCTATGCCTATTCTCTGGTTTACTTTATGAAAGGTTTCATACTTTGACAAACATCGTATGACAGCTGAATATACGTTAAGTAAAATAACATAAACACAGTTACATGCCAACTTGCTATGTGGCAGAGCTTAAAATAAGTTGAACTGGTATCAATACAGAATACATATCCAAGACACATTCCATGACATATAGTTTAATGCATACTTATACGGTATAAGAATATATACACTATTAAGAAAACATACAGCCTTTCTGTGTAAACTAAAGGAAAGGTGCGCAAAGGAAACATGGTGCAGATACACTGCTAGTGTATGAAGATCTATTTTGATATAAAGTACCTTTTAAACAGGGTATGTGCTCTATTTACAGTTGTCTTCAATTTTGACAATAAACATTTGTTACTTTTAAATGTCTCCTATTCAGTTTATGTACACAGTGTATAATCAGTGTCACAGAACATACTATAGTACCATATAATGACAAGAGTGGCGTACAAGAAATAAGGTGGGATGTCACACGTTATGTTCACAAAGGGTCGGGGCGGAGTGCAGCTGCCCTCTTGGAGGAGTGCTGCTTGATGAAGTCTTTCCTCATGTTCATGAACTTCCGTGGGGCCTGCCGCCCCTGGTTCTGCGGCTGAACAATCTTGGGCTGCACTTTCTGGAAACTGTCCCTCATTTTGAAGTCCTTCAGAATTTTGACCCGCCCAACCTTGGCGCAGTTGTGCAGGCAACAGCATGCCTCAATAATACGTGCAGCCCGCATTGGAGGATGGAACAAATAGCCTCCACTGGAATCCAGTACTCTGATAAATATAAAAGAAAGGCATAAGTATATATCAACACATGTCTGGGATATCTGAAAAAAAGGGATCAAATGAAATCAGGTTGCACAAAATTTGACATGGAGGAACAAAACATGTGACACCCATATTTTATTTTAATATAGGTCTGTATGATATACTTACCGATGACGTTGCTTCAGTTGGCCAATGTCCCGCTCCACCTTGGACCTTGTGCTCTTGTGCCATCGATTGTATCTGATGTCCTGCAGTGTAGTTTCGACTTTGACCGGTATCAGTAGATAGTCCGTCAACATGTAGCCTGAGTCTCCCAACAAGTAGAACCCTCCGAACTGGCCGCGCTCCCCAAGGTAGCGAATTTGTGAGCCATTCATGACATACATGTCATTGCAACTCCGAGGAGAAGACGCGTTGACGTGCATGATCACGCCATCGAAGTCTGTGATAATCTGATGAAATAATAGAAAATATTTTATCTATATTCATGGATGGATGTCCGTGTCATATTTTGGTATAAAATGGACAGATATATTTTGGTCATATAATACAGATGAAGTTTTTAGTACTCTATACATATGTTGATGTCAGATACCACGTATTCTCAGCACCATAACATATTTTCCTACATTTAAATACAAAAGAAAAAAAATCATTTACTATGACATTGATCGAGTAATACCCCTTATAACAGAAGTATTGATTTTCTTCTTGGGTCACTCCTTGAGGACAAGATATGGCGACGTGCATGGCGTCTACCATACCGAAGCACTTCGGTTTCCGCGTCTTTTGATAAAACGGCATGGCCTTGTTGTTTTTCTCAGTGTCTGTGTGGGGCCAATGTATGTAGTCTGTTAGGTTGTGATGATAAAAATCGCTCACTTGCTTCACTGCTCTACACACGGTGGGGACGGACACTCCATGACAATCTCCTATCGTACGGTACTGGGATCCCGTAGCGAAATACCGTAGAGCAATGCAGAACTGGAACATATAAATAGTTTAAGTATCAGTATAACAGGGAAATTGAGTCCTAACTTTACTTCATGTGATAAAATATGTAAGTAATTCAAAGGTTGTTGTGTTCTGGTAAATTAGGCAGGTGAGAGAAATTAAAATAAACAAAAAGGGAAAAACACAGGTGTAGTGTGGGACAGGTGAAGGAGGGGGGTACTTACCATCAAGCTGTGTGGAATGGCATGCTTCCCTCGGGGCACTTTGCGTTTTTTGCTTGCGACGTACTCCTTTATCAAGATCCTCACCACGGGCTTGCTCAGACGATACCTTTGTATGAACTTTGTGTCTGTGTAGAACGTGAGGGGGTCCAGTCTGGACGCACAGCACATACCCCCTACCCATTGTAAAAGGTAGGACGACAACAGGAGGAACTAGGTCATGATACCTTTTGTTTACTTCCGGTTCCTGTGTCATATGAATGCGGAGTGTGATACGGCAGGAAAAGTATGAAAAAAAACCCGTATGTGGTAAAAAAGGGCCGTATGTGCAATATACCCTGCCCTCAGACCTGCCGTGTTCAAAAGAAAATATACGGACTGTATACGGAATTTTTCAACTCCACATTGTGTGGTGAAATGGAAAAACGCCGCATTGGAATGCGGACCCCCCCCCGCATTCGAATACATTTTCCCACATGTTATGTGGTGAAACGGAAAACCGCCGTATATGTTATACGGACCCCCCGTATCAGACATACGGGGGGTCCATATTATGTGGTGAAATGCCTCCCAGGATGCTGTTTCTCCACAAATTTGCGGATGTCCGAAAATTTGTGGAGAAACAGGACCCTGGGTGCTGTTTCTCCACAAATTTTGAGACGTCCACAAATACACCCTCCATATATTTATGGAGATCCACAAAACTATGTAGATATTTGTAAATATATACTGAAGTCAAAAAGTACCAAAAAACGATTTTATTCATTATTTTTTATTTCCTCCACAAATATATGGAATGTGTATTGCAAATTTGTAGAGAAACGGCACTCTGCAGTGCACATTTATAAATATTATTTGTCATGTGGCACCTATAAGTTATAAGAGCACAAATCCTGTATGTGGGGGTAAAAGTAAATAAGTCCTCTATGTAATTTTTGTTAGAAAATGGCCATACATGCATGCCACACATGACAACAATATGTAGGTACGTACTCATCATCTTATGGATCAGGTGCAACGGCTCCCAGATGATACATGAAAAAAATGTGGGTGGAAGCAAAAGCCCCTGATAGATTCAATAGAACTTTATCATGCAGGTACACAGTCGCCCCCTTCTGTCCCTCAGGTACACAGCCGTCTGCTTGTGTCCCTCAGGTACACAGCGGTCCCATTTTGTCCCTCAGGTACAGCGTTTTTTGGGACAGAAAGTTTTAAATTGCTAAAAATGTGATAGGGGAACCTAAACATATATAACTTTATATCCTATGTAGATCTAATATCGGTTCATGCATCAGTTCCATTTAAGTTATTAAGAAAATAAGGTTAGCCTGCATTAAACAACACAGAGAAAAGAAGTAGAAGTACTGTGACTCCCGACTTGATCACTGAGGTAACTCTCCCCAGGACTCTGAAGTGACTCCCTAAGGGAGTGGTCATTTTTTAACAACAGGGGGGGGGGTTGGTGGATTTGGGGGGGGACCAAAAAAATTTGGACCCCTTGAAAGGGGGGGACCAACAAAATTTGGACCCCTCTTGAGGGGGGGACCAAAAAAATTACACCCCTTTTTAGCGAAAAAGCCCGCGCGTTACTATAGCTCAAAGGGTTCGGCCGCGCTCATTTTCAACCTGCCTAGGGGGGGGATCAAAAAATTTGTGACCCCTTCCGCGGGGGGGACCAAAAAAATGTCACCGACCCCTCCCTGTTGTTAAAAAATGACCACTCCCTAACATGAGCAGGACCCTATAATAACTCTATAATGACTCCTGTTCTAAGACTCCATAATGATTGGGAGTCACCTTAGAGTCCTGGGGAGAGTTACCTCAGTGATCGGGGCTGGACTCCCATTTGAGAGTTAGTGATTCTACTTCTTCTCTGTGTGAATACTTAAATGGTTTGAGGCGGTTTGAATACCCCCCCCTTTGAACTATTGTAACGCGCAGGTTTTTTTTGCTAAAAAGGGGCTTAATTTTTTATGCCCGCCCCCTTCAATAGGGGTCAGAACTTTTTACACCCCCCCCTCAGGAGGGATTGGAAAACCCACCACCCCCACCCCCCTGTAACTAATAAATGAACATTCCCTTAGGCCTATACCTGACGGATAAAGAAATTATTGTAGTACATGTAGTGGTTTTATCATTATTGTTGTGTAATAGTAGCATTACCACAGAGGAATTTCAAATATTTTTCATCATTATAATTTTTATTTGTACTGATGCGTAATGTCTTAAGCATGACAAAGCCGTTTTAATTTTGTGTCTAGCATGTTTAGAACCAACAGAATTCAAGATTATTCATAGAAAAAAAGGGGTATCAATTGGAGAAAATGTCTTATAGAAATGCTCAGATACATGGACCCCCTCCCACCACAAGAGGCGTCACTGCAACTAAGCCGTGTCCCGCTTTCACAGCTTTACCCCCCGGGCTGCACCCTCCCATGCTCCGTCCGTGGTAGGCCTACCTGTTACATGATCAGTCCAACACCCTAGCTGCATGTGGATGGAAACACTGCTATTTTCTTTTTTCTAGGTATCTTGAAACTTATATGACTTATAAATATATGTGCATATTTATGCATTGATTATAAGTAGGGTAAATCCCACAATCATAACTCTAATATCTATATCCTATTAGAACTCATTAAATGTATCCCTACCCCCAAAATTACGGGCCTCCCGAGGAGAAGGGCCGTTCCCTGTGGCTCCCCAGACACACCTTAAGGGACATGGGGGGACATGTGCATAAGGGGCGGTCTCACACCCCCTGGCAGACCCCCGATACACATCATAATTGGAGTATTAAAATCCGCGGGTCTTAATAACAACTTATTTTTTAAATGTATGTATCAGTAGAAAGCTACTTTTCTCTTCTACAAAACGTAGATAGTAGAAAATGGGCGCGGCACATATATTTTCAACACTACATTGAATTACAAGAAAATTTACTTCTCAAGTTTACATCTCTGGTTAGCAGCATCCGATTTTAGAGTGGCACCCACCAAAATGTAGCTGAAGATTTTCTCTGATTAAGTATGTGTTTCCTAGAAACATATGACCTCAGGTAACCTCCTTAGAAATTAAATTGTGGAGAGAGAATCCTAGTGGTAGTGACAAACACGGCCCATGCATGCGTGGGTAAACAGTAGGCACAGCCATCCAACTGATAAGAGTGACCTATTGGTGAGGCTAGTAATAGGACTTGTATACCGACTGTGTACCTGAGGGATACGTGGGGACTGCTGTGCCCCTGAGGGACACAAGGCAGCCTAGCTCACTAGTACACTAGGACACTGTCAACACAAGTACAATGTGGCCGATTTTCAAGACTGAGATACAGAAAAATAGGCAATGGTCATGGTCTTTCCTCATCTCTTTTTCATTCTATTGATATTTTGATGGATAAAATAAGCGCACATGGCATAATTCCACCTAGCTTATGAGCAATTGTGCTTAAATCAGGGTTGAATCGATGTCCATGAACTCCGCCATCTTGGTTTTAGCAGGTGTCAGCCCCACCAGCTGCTGCTGCACAGCCCCACACCTGATTGGTCAATTCCTTGTGTCCCTGAGGGACACTACATAATGAGTTGGCCTTGTGTCCCTGAAAGCTGAACATCGGCCCTGCTGTGTCTGGCAACCAGGTTGGATGTCAGTCTTTTCATAACATTTCTGTACACTTCTATATTCTCATAGATCAGCCATAGATCAGCACTGCATGGCAGCTCCTCATTCACAAATTTATATGGCTATCGAAAAGAATGGAAGCCTTTAATATATGGTATACAGTCATGTTACATAGGGATTCAGTATATGGTTAAAGGAACACTTTCAGTACATTTAACACACCTTTATTTTATTTGGCCAAATGATATATGTATACCCTGATACCTTTTCTATAGCGATGCTAGTGAAAGGATATGTCTAGACTACATATGTCTAGACTACAGTAGTCAGTTCTCATCAGCCACCTTTATAGCACGGTATATATTTTTATCAAACATCTATTATGTAATGTACAATCTAATTGTAATAGTTAATTTTTCAGATAACAGGCCATGCTGGCCGCTGCCGCTTGTGTTGTCTTACTGTTAGTAACCAAAGCAATGTAATTTATACACTTTTTCTTTTACTTTGCATGATGTTATTATATTTGTAACACAATATAGGCACTTGAAACACGATGGTGAAGATGTGGAAAAAGGGGCTGACCCTCGCTCTATGCTTCCTTGAGACAACCATACTAGGTAGTGCTATGTTTGGCTGGTCATCTTTCATATATGTTCTACAGGTAAGTAGAAGCAGTGGTAACATGCTTTTGAATCACAACTGTTAAATAACCAAGTATAAATTGAGTAAAAATGCCAAATTTGTGAGCCTTGAGGATACATTATTCAAGAGAAAACTCCAATCACAGGATTCAGTATCTAAATCAGGCAGATCAACAGACAACATGTTATGCTTCATGATTTAATGAAACTTAAGGCATACAGATCATGTAAAAGTATATTAACCCATTGTCACAAGCAAGTTTAAATGTGTATCCTCTCATCTCACCTGTTTACCATTTAGGTCCAGTCATCATTTTTGCTCAGTCTCTTATTCCCCTTGTCTTGCTGTTAACCAGGTGGATGAGTTATACATTGACCACTGCCTACAGAACCCTGACACTGGTATATTCCCTGCCACCAACACCTCTGTACTGCCAATAAGTGTTCAAAATGGTTCTATCCCTGGCACGATAGCTGATGCCTTTAACATGACTGGTGATATCACCACAGCAAGTATCTTCAGTGTTAGTAGTGAGAATGCAGATAGTGACCCTAACAGTGCTGACCATGATACAACACACACATATATATGTAAAGAACAGAAAATAGCCCTGTCATTGTCCTACACGGTTGCGTCAGTGTCTTTTGGCATCTCTGCTCTACCCATTGGTTTGTTCTTTGACCGTTTTGGGCTAAGGTCGACAAGGACTATTACTGCGTAAGTAGAATTTAGTGCCTTTTATTTCGAAGGAATTAATCATTATGTTATCATCAGTTATAGGGAGTATCAGGATATATTGATAGAGACACTGAGGTCAAAATGATATCTTAAAATGAACAGTTATTGCCAAGGAGTTTGAGTACTGTTATACAACTTAAGAAACCATTTACCATATATATTTAGTTTGCCCACATCAGATTGACTGCTTAATGTCTCTTTGTTGTTGCAAATGCCCATTGTATTATTTGAGAGTTTGATATAAGTATGGTTATTTTCCTTTTCAGAATACTTGCATTAGCCGGTTATTGTCAGCTGGCATTTGCAAAGCGAGGTAGGTTCGCTGTACAAGGGTAACTATACAGCAAATACCTTAGGACTATGAAAATATGGCCACATTACTTCTGTTTTTTGAGAGGTTTTCATTTCTTTAATCAATAACAATGTTGTTTTAAGTAAAGCCATCAAATAATCGCCATAATTGTGTATGTTTTTTTTTTGGTCAAAAGGGTTAAATTGCGAAATATACCATATATCAAACAGATTAATAAATCTATACCTTTATGGCTACATGCCTTACTGATTTATAGTACATATTGGAGTAGTACCCCTGTTATATGTTTAAGCATATGAAAAGATAAGTGTATTTCAAAATATTCATCCAAGCTGATAATCAATGGCAATGGTGACCACAGTATTTTATTTATACCATCTGTCATCCAGGTCTGGAGTGGATAATACTGACGGGAGCCATGTTTATTGGACCTAGCTGTTACAGCCTGCTTATCACAAACTTCCATGTATGTATCAACATTCAAAGTTCATGATTCACATCTTTCATACATTGTTCAATAAACCATTAAGCAATCAGAATCCATTAATATATGCTGTAACAAGTATGAGTTACACATTCTGTTTGTCATTGGCCGAAGAAAATATTGACTTCATGATGGTTTGTATTTAAGTAATTAAATATGTATAAGGAACACCTTAACTTGATTTGATTTGAGTAAATGACCTTTCCATGGCATTAACATGGAAATACTGGACCTAAAGCCACTTAAAGTCTTCAATCTGCAGTTTTCCTCAGGGTTAAATAATAGTACAAGTGTTAAAAACAAAAATAAAGTTATCTTGCATATATCAAAAGTCTAATACACTGGTGTAAAACCTTTTCTTAGTCGCAGATCACCGTAGATTTCAGGGTGTCCTCTTGGACCACCTACATGCTCAGGTCTGTGTCAACGGTGCATGAGGAAACACTACTTTACTGGGTGCCTTAGTATTAGGGTGGGTGGTATTGCAGTAAGGGGTAAATTGTATTACTATATTCACTGTGTGCACCTCCCAAAAATGAGTGGATTAACCATTGACAACAGAGGATATTGGAGAAAAGTGTTTCGAGAATATAACACCATTGAATTTTACACATACTACACTGGTTTGAACAAGCGCACCTGTGCTAATAAATTTCGATGGTAACATTTACCCTGCTCTTATACAATACCTGAGCTTATTCAAGATACAAAAAGGCAAATATTTACTTTCACTACCCTCATTTAGCCTGTACTTCTTCAATATCAGTGCCTATTTGGGACCCATGCGCTTACTGAGGCCACTATGGTACTTCTTCAATTTGTCAATTTTTACCAAATTCTAAATTCTATCTAAAAGTGACTTTGAAAGTATAGTATTGACAGCACAGGAGACATTGAAATGTTATACATGGCCAGTAAAAACTCAAAAAAGAGTGTTCCATGGGACCTAGCCAGTGTATTTCCAATGGGGAGATTGAATGTGTGCATGCTTTTATTTCACTCATCTTATATTGGTCAATAAGTTAAATTAGAGCAAAATGATGGGTAAATAGCTTGAATGCATAGGTAGGAAGGGAAGTATGGTCTTAATCAAAATCTCAATCATAGGATTTACTAGATTCTTTTATTTATTTTATTCTTTCACACAGGTTGCAAAACTAGCAGGAAAAAGGAGTTCATTAGCAGTGGCTATCTATGCAGCAGGGATGAATTCTTCATTTACGTTCCAGCTTGTCAAGGTTTATACTTTCAAAAGAACACTTATTAATTCATATAGTAGGACTGCATGAAGGTTTGCATTTAAGTAAATTAAATATGCTTAAAGGAACACTTTAAGGTTATTCAATTCAAGTAAATGTCACTTTAATTCACTCCAAACAATGTGAACTATGAAGATAGGCACATGGTTTTGTTTCAGATAGCACAGGATGCTGGGTTTACACGTTTTGTGGCACTGCTGATTCTGGGTTCTCTGTGGCTCGTCGTTCTATTTACATCCTGGTGTCTGCTACCCAAGTTTAAGATCAAGGATAAAGTACCCGGTCTGTTATTAATGAAAGTACAATATATTAATTTTGAACCTGATGCAATGTGATTCAGGTAGTTTATGCAAAGGTCATCATGAACATACATATCTTGACTTCAACATAGACAAACTTCAATTTTATTAAATCGTTATACCTATTGCACGTCTTACCATTTATAGAGCCAGGAGCCAGGCATATTAGATTTATCATATTTACAGAGAAACATTTTTAATTCCTAATTTTCATGAGAGCCATAGGTCATAGTTCCATATCATGTAAGCACAAACTCTACAGCTATGATTTTTATTTCATCAGGTATCAGAATACATTCCTTGCCTACAATCCTTTCAGATACCTTGGGAAGTATTGATAAAACCGAAGTTGTAAAAAATATTGAAGGTGGACCAGCAAAAGAGCAGAGTTTAGGGAGCTACTTGACCTCGGTCAGCTACATTGCCTTTTTGTTTTGGTTTTGTGCTTACTACACCTGCCACAACATGATGATCAGTGGTTACAATGCTTGGATCACTCATGTAGTCCACAGTGTTCTGCGTAAAGGTATGTATTAACATAACTTGGCAATATGGGGGCGAGCTAAGATTGTATAACATTTTATCCATTCAAAACAAGAAATGCTGTTAAATTACCTTCAGAGTAGGAGGATTAACCATCAGATCTTTGATATTTGATTTATGTATTGGGTATAGGTTGTCTAATATTATTTCCATAAGATTCTAACATGTATGGATCTGTGTGTGGGGGGGGGGGGGGTTGGGGTGAACAGCATCTGAGGCAAGTGGATGATGCTATATTGTATGTTCTAAATTTGACAGCTCTACAATTTAATTATTTGTATTTTTCAGTGACATTGTATACAGACTTTCTTGCATATGGGACATTAGCCGGATCACTTATGACTCCAGTTAATGGTGTGACTACCGACATTATGTTGGCTCGATATAGTAAGTGAAATGCTAAATCATGATTCACAATGCATGTGGCCTAACATAGATAATGTGGAATATTTTACTCATCTTATGGTATTAATTGTTAATATACAGCAACTGTGGTTTATACATTTTCTTTATGCACATTAACACGTAAAAGGCTCAATGTAACAACTTGGGAGTCATATATATCTAAGACCATCAAATAAATTGTATGGTTAGAGATACTGATGCAGACAGGTAATGAGCCTGGCTAAGTTTGGCCTTTATGACCATTAGACCCAATGAATACATCTTAGCAAAACATTTATATTACTTTTAAATAATAATCTGTTCTTAAGCGTGGTAAAGTATGCATATATATTTCTTCTTGGAGAATTGGATTTTAGTCAAATGCAGAGACTGTATAATTGTTTACCTATGTCATGTAGAGCATTGGATGGGAGGCAAATCACTAAGCCTTATTCCTGCTGCTGTGGTCAGTTCTGTCATGATGGCCCTGGTCAATATACCGCTACTATTTGACACTGAGGCAGCCATCGTTGCTGCTGTGGTCCTATTTCTGATTGGGAAACCACTGTTTTTGTCTACTCCAGCCATATTCATGAGCATTGTGTGAGTTACAGTTATCCATAGCAGCTGATCTGAAATAGTTGAAATATTATAGCCGTTGTCTACAGTCTTTGTAGACTATCAATTTGCAAGATGTTGGCTTTATACACCTCAAAAGTCTGCCGAGATTGGTTGCTGTGTAATGATCAAGCATCGATAAACATTAGTAATCTTTACATGAGCTCTCAGCAGTGCACTAGACTGATAATTGCTGAGCTGCGTTATGTAAGATTTATACTACACTTCAGGGCAACCAAGATAATTCTAAACAATAACACTCTGTAAAAATACAATTCAGTATTTGTGGTTTGTAACCGCTGAATAATGACATAGTGTTGGTACATGGTTAGATTTACAACATGCTCTCGGTACATGCCAAACAACACTGTTGATAACTAATGATGTTGTTATATAGCAGTTATGAATAATAACCCTAGTTATATTTTACATACTAGATGCTATAAACATTTGCAGGCCCCCAGCACAACATTACGGTGTGGTGTTTGGGATTCTGAATGTGGCGGGTGGTGTGGCCTCCTTCATGGTGTATCCCTACCTGAGGTGGGCTGCTGCAGTACACAGCTTCATACCGGTGTGTATGCATATAATCATAGGGGAAAGCTAAGGGGATGGAATATGGTAGGGCACCACATCTGCTTTGCTGAATAGCTTGTCTCCAGGAATTAACATGGTGGAGAATTTAGTACAGGAAGGTGATCTGAGACAATTTCAGTGGCAGTTACAAAATGTGCAAACTTTTCTCCAATACAACAGTAATAATTGTGTATGTAGTCAATTTCCATGTCATCAGAAACTTGCCCTTCATCAGAGTTAACTAGTCTATTGCTTGATATTGTGATTCCTTTGGCTCTAATGAAAGTTTCATGTAATTTTATAGTCAAATAAAAATATTAAACTACAATTACAACACATAGTCCCCTTTTCACATTTGAGTCATTGCAGTCCAAAACGTTTTGGGGTTGTACTTTAAACGGTTGAGCTTTTAGGTAAAGTTGAATATTTTCATTTGGCAAAATATATCATCTCAAGGTACATTTATAATTCCCAACTTGAGCTTTTCCCACTCTGCCAACAGATGAGATATTTTTTGAGGCAACAATGCACCAAAGAATGAATAATACAACATAATCATGACAGTATAGCTGAGCAGAGCTAAGCTTGGCAAAACAAAGTGGGACCTAAAACATCATTTTCCCCCCATACCTATTTTCATTGTTTCATCATACCAGGATTGGTTATTTTGGTGCTTGGAAATTCAAGTCTTACATCTGTAGATGAATTATCTGACTCATCAACATTCATCTCAATGTTTATCAAAAATGTGGGACCTAAAACATCATTTCCCCCTATTTTTTTGAACAAATTTAACTTTATTTGCACTTTATATAGGGATACCGGTACATATATATTATTGTGTCCAACGTTGCTCGTCAAGACGAGTTACATTCAATATCTGGTCGTCTTCATGAGATCATTTATTTATTTATTTATTTATACCTATATTCATTGTTTCATCATACCAGGATTGGTTATTTTGGTGCTGGGAAACTCAAGTCTTACATCTGTAGATGAATTATCTGACTCATCAACATTCATCTCCCTGTTTATCAAAAATTGTGGCAGCACTGGTATCCCGCTAGTGAGGAATACTGTATGTGCCCACTAGTGTCAGCAACCATGAGATTGTGAGTTCGAACCCCACTCTGGCCCAATTAGTAGTATTGCTGATATCTGCACAAAATACCTGAATTGAACTGAATTACCTGGTAACATATTTCCTTTGTTATATAAATATGTCAGTATTGGAGATATTTATGCCTCAAATGGATTAAATACTAATTTTATAAAACGTAATACCTATTGTGCCATGGTGGGATTCGAACCCACACTTCTCCAGGATTCTGGATCATTTTTATTAGATTTGTCCAGGCCCAGTATTGGGCCTTGTGTGTTCGAGGCTGACTACCTCACTGGTCCTGGTGACGCCGTGACATCAATGCTCCTGCCCAGCTGCCACGAACTGACCTAATCCATTTTTCAACCTCCAAAATCACTACATTTATTTGTGATGTGTTTTCTTGAAAATAAGTAGGCCGTCTACTTAATTGGCTGGACATGTTAGTTCCTATTATTATGGCGTTAATAAGATTATGGCAGGAGACTGCTGACAGGAGGCTGGTATAAGGCTGCCTATTATAACAATGGTAGCAGTATTTAAATGTTGTATGTATGCACTATGGAAATAAATGTCACTGAAAATTGGGTATATGTTGGTGTTCATTTTTATTGTACATATGGAAAAATAATAAAGATGAGATTCATAATCTATGAAGAATTATCAATGCTAGAGTCACAATCATAATATATTATGAAGGAGCTGGGTTCGTACACATGGCCTGCTTTTGCCTAATACGTATCAGATTGGGCAGTAATGGAACACTGTATCTATTATGTTAGGTTCAAAGAACTCTAATTAATGGATGGGGCAGTGCTGGTGCATTGAACCTATCAAGTTAATTTATTGGGGAGGATTTCTCTATAGTTACTTCATGATTCTGTCTGTGGAGGCACCATGTTTTAGGAACTTATGCACATTACTTTCATATTTTCCATGTATTGATTAAATGGATGTGACAAAAAATTGAAAAATACAATTCCAACTATTCCAGATAGGCCAGATGTTGGAAACTCTGCCATCCAGAGCCCCAACTTAGGAGCTGTTATCCCACAAAAGTCTAGAACTGTTGCATTGCTTTCCTGCACTCATGTTTACTAGTAATAACAGGTAGAGGCAATAATCAGACTTGAGAGATCACGGTAAAAACTGGCATTGATCGGCGTTCAACTTTCTGCTGAATCGGTGTTGTCAATCTCCTTTTTTTGCAGCATTGACAGAGATAAACTAAAGTCTGCCTAAACACAGACCCAGTGAGACAATACAGAAGGAAATTGATGCTATGATTCATCAAGTCTATTTTGTATGCAATCATAAATAATATGTACTGCTCCATAGTTAGATGTCTCCCTTGAAACTCTAACATTGCTCGAATGGTGAGCAGAATCCTTCCAGGTATAGTCGTCGCAACAAAGACAATGCACTCTGCAAACATAGTCGCAGTCAAATTGGTGGTTTGGGCTGCAGATTTACTAGGGTGAGTTGTTTGGTGTTGAAGTCTGAAGCGTCTCATGGAATAGATCTTTTTCATTGTCAGAATATTTAAAACAGATATAAAACAGCTATAAATGAATAAACAAATCCAGTGCACATTACATATACCCTATCAACCAAAGGCCCTGATGCAATTGATTTACACATGTACATTGTGTGCAGTAAGTTAACGGTAGAGTTTAACATTGTTGGTAAATGAACAATCAACATCAGAATAACCAGTATTACAGTCATGATGCTAATCTTTCTAGTTGTACAATATACAAAAGCTTTTAGAGTTCTCAATATATCCATGGCCCTCTAAGCTGATATTAACACAATTAACCAAAAAAAAACACTAGAAGTGCTGTAATAGCCATGCATTATTATTTTGCAAATTATTGATGAGGAAAATGGCAGTCTGTTATATATGCCATCTACTCTAAGAAGTAGGGTCCACAGTGATAAATTGTCAAACACTGCGAGTAATAGCAGTAGCATCATGAAGGCAGAGTTCTTCATGAGGGAGCCGTACAGTATCACAATGATAATCAGGCTATTCAGCACTGTACCTATTCCACATATTGTAACAGTTGCAATCATGTTCAATAAACGGGCTGATGATTCTCATTGACAGTTAGTAGAAGAGTTGTTTCCAGCTATATCAAACGACGAAACATTATCTAGAACTATTGAGATGTATCGCTGTATGTAGAATAGTAGTGTATGGTGGTTTGAGCTGCGGAGGTTGGAGTTCGTTGCGCACGACTGTTAATGTGGCCAGTACATTCAAAGTAATGGACGTCATTGTGTTATATACAAGTGACTAGGTAAACCTGTTGGGAGGCCTCTAACTCACAAAAGGTGACCCATGTCACAAAATAGTATAGTTTGTGATAGACTGGGATAAATTGGTCGCAAACAGTTTTGTGAAGTCCCTAGGTCACAAAGGCATAGGTCCCAGATCTACATAAAGTACATTGTATTAATGTTAGAGTTACAATATAATTGGGGGGCCTATCATTATGAAAATATGTTATTTTTTAAATTCATAATGCATGCATGTGTGACAGAAATATCTTATACCTAACGTAAGCAGAAAGATATTACACTGAATATTTGATTACTATAGTACATTTTTGTATGCTATATCAGGCTTTAAATATATTTGTGAGCTGGGTCTACTTAGATATGGTCCTCATATGATTTCTTGATTAAAGGACAAGTCAAAACAGCAGTTTCCATGTTGTCTGTTCGTTCATGTTCCAGACCAGGACTATAGATTTGTATGTCTCACACTCGATGGAGTGGCATGCAGGAACAAGGGGACCTGAGTCCTCATTCCGGATACCGTATGCACTAACTCTCGATGTAGAACTGAGTTAACGAGTGCTACTCAATAGTCCGAACCTAAAGTAATAATACACATAATAATACCATACCTCTACACTAGTTAGGGGCCTAAGTCCTGCCCTCAGCAGCATAGGTCGCACATATGTAAATTTGTGATTTATACAGTCAAGTAGTCAAGGTCATTTTTGAAGCTGCTTGTATGTTGACTGTCTGGTAACCTTGATTATGTTCACTGGAACATAACCATGCTTGTGCTGGTCCGTACATCAATTGTCCATTAGCCTGTAAGATGAATTTTGCATGTTCTCCTTTTTGTTGCATAGTAACACGCAGGCTTTTTTGCTGACAGGAGATGAAAATTATCTAAAATCTGCATGATGTCCAGCAGAAATGTCAACTGCATGTAGATGTGCAGGGTCCAGCTAATGGACTGGAAGTGCTATGCAAAGAGCATTTTAACAGCGACAAACACGGTGATGCTCCTTTGTTTATAGTCATATTCAGTGCAATCTCTCTACCATCGTTCAAATCTGAAGTTGTTAATTTCTGCACTTTTTCAGTTCACTTTTGCCTGTACCTGACATGAAATGGTGCATTTTAGCTGCATTCCAACTTGATCACTGAGGTAACTCTCCCCAGAACTCTGAAGTGACTCCCTAACATCAGCAGGACTCTATGATAACTCTATACTCTGAAACTACCAGCAGTTTACAGTAGGTGGCGCTACGATCACAGCGGCCATTTTGGTGCCAAAGGCAAGGCCCGCCGGGGCTTGTTTTAGTTCTCATGCCATTCACCAGGGGCCGGATTCTGTAACAGGCTATGGCACCACAACTCGATATATTTTTTTCACTGTAGACTGTATAGATGTGACAATCTTTATGATATGATTTTATGCGTTACTTCATCTTAGTCTGTTGACAAAGAATCTGAAAGGGTATTTATAGATTCAGTAAATCGTCACAGAGAAGCCTTTTCATGCATTCCCTCTCTGCCCCAGAATGGCATGGGGAGGCCCGCTTCAATGGTAAAAGTTGTAGCTGGCAGGAATTACCGCATCGTACTGCATGTTTTTTTCACGAATGTGAGCTAAATTAAACCTTCCGCTGTGTAAATACTTTAACGAGATCAGAGATCTATACTATATCCATCAAGATTCTATAGAATAAAGGCCTATACTACAGGCAAATGACTAGGATTGATGCCAAAAGTAACTCTGCGGCCAGGGGACGATTTCAAACCCACGCCATTAGTAGCGAGGTCACGCCAGGCTGAACTGGATGCTGATTGGTCAATCTGGGACGGGCACTTCCGGCATGTTTGGTGCCGATATTTGCCTATCTTTCTGCAGTTATAAGTGCATATTTGCTTATATAACATATTGTGGTCTTCTAGGATGAATTCCCTATCGATCCATGCCTATATTGATACCGCTTATCAATGTATTGCAGAGAAATTCATTATCCCGGCATGACTCTCATAGACTCTGCACTGAGTTATATAGTGAGTATGCCCGACGACGGGCCCTGATTTTGGTGCCACCTTGGGGGTATTGCCTCAACTGCACCCTAATCGTTTCAGAGTATAATGACTCCTATTCTAAGACTTCCTAATGATTTGGAGTCACTTTAGAGTCCTGGGGAGAGTTACCTCAGTGATCGGGGCTGGACTCCCATTTGAGAGTTACAGTGATCCTACTTCTTCTCTCTGTGTACACTACTTTACCTCACACCCCCAGGGTGACTTTATTAAACGTAGGAGCAGCCATCTCTATGTTAGTTTTTTTTAAGAACAGGGGGGGGGGGGGTGGTGGGTTTTTGTGTGAGCTGGTTAAAAATATTTTTGGTCAGTCCGCGAGAGGGGTCGAAATTCTTTTGGTCCCCTTCCCCACAGACAGGTTGAAATTGAGTGCAGTTGAACCCTTTTTCACTAAAAAGGGGTGACATAGTTTTGGTGCCTTCCTCACGAATGGTCCAATACTTTCGGACCCCCCAATCTCAAGGGGTCTAAATTTTCTTGCTGAATAATACCCAGTGGGCCAGGGGGGGGGGGGGTTAGGGGTGTTGGCTCTGCTGTGTTAGGTTGGTGTATTTTTTCAATAACTAGGACCTATACTGAGTTGATTCCATGTGGACAACCTTTTTGGAAATCCACACAGGCCTTGCAGTGGCCATTTTGAATTTCTGGGAGACACAATTAGATTCAAAATATACATTTTGGAAGTCAAGGACTGCAATGGAACAGTTTCTGAAAAGCTCAGTGGTGGCCATTTTGAATTATTAATGAGATTCCCCCCTTTGGCAGCGTGCATTAACTGCATGTCGCATGACCCTTTGGAAGCAAGTTTAATTCATTGTTTTAAAGGTATTTATCGTGTAATAATTTACTGTAAAGCCATGAAATAAATACAGAACTGTACCTTGACAATGGTTTCTGAACTCGCAGTGTCTTGAGTTGTGCAGAAATCATCAGCTCTGTCTATGTATAGCTAACCACAGTAGTGAAAATAAACTTCATGGAGGAGAAGTTTAAAACATATTCAACCTTTTAATCTTAGTGAAAACACAGCTACTACTGAATATACACCAGGGAATTTGATCTATACATTGAATGCACAAATGTAGTTGTAACATCAACTACAGTGAAACCTTGCATATATGAAATATGTGGCCTGATTCCCTTTTTTTTTTGTAAAGGTGGCAGAATGATTCTTCATAACATGGTGGTACGGCCTTTTCTATGCTAAGGCTAATGAACCTACTTACTCCATGCCCCAATGCAACACGGTAGTGCCATAATCCATGGCTTCAAATTTGTTGATTTTCTTCATTTTAAGGACTCTCAGCACCCAAATTGCACTAAAACAGTTTGAGGGGTATACTTCCAAGGAAATGTGTTAAACCTGTACATATCATACATCAATTGAACCATCTATAATAGCTTTATCTTTTTTTTCCAACAGCATTATGGGAGGGAAATTGGACAAAATTCTTGAATTTCTCAATTGAAAACTAAAATTCTTGTCTATAGCTGGGGTCCTTTTTTCTCTTTTCCTGGTATTCCAATTATTAAGGCCTACACAGCTCTTCAAAGTTGCATAGTTAGCTAAAAAAATTTACCATTTTTTAGTAACTATGCAACTTTGAAGAGCTCTGTAAGCCTTAATAATTGGAATATCAAGAAAAGAAAAAAAGGACCCCAGGTATTGACATCAATATCAGTCTAAAATAGTTAAACCAGAGATATGGAGGGGGAGATGGGACACAGGAGAGAGGGCCCAGGATGCATGCCACGGGTGTTTTGCAAATTAGGTGTCATGGCGGCCTCCATGGTGGCCTCCATGGTGGAGGTCATGGTTGGCTGCACACACCACTAGATACAGCAGAATACTCTTCCTATGCATCCTCCTTTGACAATTAATTCTAAGAAAACTACCTATTCCACATACAAATGCAGTATATGGTTAGAAAGCCCTAGCCTAGTTGTACATGAATAAATCAAGTTTTGTTTACGTTTTCTACTTTGGATACCATATCTTTGACCCCACCCATCAGGATTACTTTGCTGATATGAAAATCATCCATCTTTGACAATTAATTTTGATAAAAATACCTATCCCAGATACTAATGCAGTATAAGGTTAAAAAGCCCTAACCTAGTTGTATATGAATAAATTGAGTTTTGTTCACATAACCTCTTGGGACAAAAACTGAGGATGGGGTACTGATAACATAATATCTTCGGTCAGACCTGTCGGGTTGACTCCGCAGATATGAAAATGGATCCATCTTTGACAATTAATTCGGAGAAAACTATCTATCCTATATACTAATGCAGTATAGGATTAGAAAGCCCGAGCCTAGTTGTATATGAATAAATTGAGTTTTGTTCAAGTGTCCACTTGGATCAAAATCTGGGGATGGGGTACTGATAACATATCTTCGGTAAGACCTGTCGGGTTGACTCCGCAGATATGAAAATGGATCCATCTTTGACAATTAATTCTGAGAAAACTATCTATCCTACATACTAATGCAGTATAGGATTAGAAAGCTCTAGGCTAGTTGTCTATGAATAAATTGAGCTTTGTTCAAGCTTCCACTTGGATCAAAATCTGGGGATGGGGTACTGATGACATATATTAGGGCCGCCCGGTCGGGGTGATTCCGCAGATATGAAAACGGATCCATCTTTGACAATTAATTTTGAGAAAACTATCTATCCTACATACTAATGCAGTATTGGATCAGAAACCCCTGGCCTAGTTGTCTATGAATAAATCGAGTTTTGTTCAAGTTTCTAATTGGGTCAAAAACTCGGGATGGGTTATTGATAACATATCTTAGGGCCGCCCGGTCGGGGTGACTCCGCAGATATGAAAATGGATCCACCTTTGACAATTAATTTTGAAAAAACTACCCATCCCACATACTAATGCTGTATGGGATTAGAAAGCCCCAGCCTTCCTGTATATGAATAAATCAAGTTTTGTTCACGTTTCTAATTGGGTCAAACTGAGGATGGAGTACTGATAACGTATATTAGGGCCGACCGGTCGGGGTGATTCCGCAAATATGAAAACGGATCCATCTTTGACAATTAATTCTGAGAAAACTACTTATCCCACATACTAATGTAGTATAGGATTAAAAGGCCCTGGCCTAGTTGTCTATGAATAAATCGAGTTTTGTTCAAGTTCCCAATTAGATCATAATCTGAGGATGGGATACTGATAACATATCTTAGGACCGACCGGTCGGGGTGATTCCGCAGATATGAAAACGGATCCATCTTTGACAATTAATTCTGAGAAAACTACTCATCCAACATACTAATGCTGTATAGGATTAAAAAGCCCCATCCTTCCTGTAAATGAATAAATCGAGTTTTGTTCACGTTTCTAATTGGGTCGAAAATTGGGGATGGGGTACTGATAACGTATTTTAGGGCCGCCCGGTCAGAGTGACTCCGCAGATATGAAAACGGATCCAACTTTGACAATTAATTCTGAGAAAACTACTTATCCCAAATACTAATGTCGTATAAAATTAGAAAGCCCTGGCCTAGTTGTCTATGAATGAATCGAGTTTTGTTCATGTTTCCACATGGATCAAAATCTGAGGATGGGATACTGATGACATGTCTTAGAACCGACCGGTTGGGGCGATTCCATAGATATGAAAGTGGATCCATCTTTGACAATTAATTTTGAGAAAATTATCTATCCTACATACTAATGCAGTATAGGATTAGAAAGCCCTAGCCTAGTTGTATATGAATAAATCGAGTTTTGTTCAAGTTTCCACTGCAATCAAAATCTGGGGATGGGATACTGATAACATATCTTAGGGCCGACCAGTCGGGGTGATTCCGCAGATATGAAAGTGGATCCATCTTTGACAATTCATTTTGAGAAAACTATCTATCCTACATACTAATGCAGTATGGGATTAGAAACCCCTGGCCTAGTTGTCTATGAATAAATTGAGTTCAAGTTTCTTATTGGGTCAAAAACTCAGGATGGGTTATTGATAACACATTAGGGCCGCCCGGTCGGAGTGACTTCGCAGATATGAAAATGGATCCACCTTTGACAATTAATTCTGAGAAAACTATCCATCCCAAATTCTAATGCAGTATATAATTAGAAAGCCCTCGCCAAGTTGTATATGAATAAATCGAGTTTTGTTTAAGTTTCTTATTGGGTCAAAAACTCAGGATCGGTTATTGATAACATATCTTAGGGCCGCCCCATCGAGGTGACTCCGCAGATATGAGAACCGATCTATCTTTGACAATTAATTTTGAGAAAACTATTTATCCCACATACTAATGTAGTATAGGATTAGAAACCCTGGCCTAGTTGTCTCTGAATAAAGTGAGTTTTGTTCAAGTTTCCACTTGGATAAAAATCTGAGGATGGGATACTGATAACATATCTTAGGGCCGACCGGTCGGGGTGATTCCGCAGATATTAAAACGAATCCATCTTTGACAATTAATTTTGAGAAAACTATCTATCCTACATACTAATGCAGTATAGGATTAGAAAGCCCTATGAATTAACCGAGTTTTAAAGGCACTATTGAATGCTTTATTCGATTTAAACTTTAAGCCCCATAATTAATGGTACAGTGAGACAAACCTGAAAACTATATAATTCTGGAAAAACTTGGGGGGGGGGGCAAGAACATAGGCTTGGCCCCCAACAAAATAGTTGGGGGGGCATGTGCCCCCCGGTTCCGCTGCCCCTGGTCAGGTACTAAGGTAGGGAGCTCAAAATAGCGCTGCCGCTGTTGCTATAGTCCGCCCGTTTCTGTGATCCACTATGCGCCCTTCCTAGAAGCACCCCCACTGGTTCATTGCATAAAAATAGCCCCCCTGACCTCATTTCTTGAGCTATAAAAAACACAAACACCTCATTTTAATCACAATATCATGGCAGTCAACATGAATGGAGCCATGGGTGGAGAAAGATAAGGGTCTCTGTTTTCTGTGGCCTTCAATATTATGGTGACATTCTTCATGTCAAAATGTAATAAATAAATATGAGTTGTTAAAAGTTGTTAGCATGGGGATGTTGGTAATTGTGTTCTTGAAGACATATGTGAAATCCAGATGTGTGTGCCACTGCCCAATGCTGTCCCTAGCCATTTTAAGTTGACCTGTTCTGTCTGAGTTAGAAGGGTGCCTAGGGCCAGAGCTACAGTGCCCCCAACTGCTGTGTAGGTGCCCATCTCCTGCCTAGATCACAGAGATGGGAAATATGTTCAGATGCATTCACCATGATATTTCTGGATCTAGGTATGATAGAAGCCTGCTCTTTACAGATCTGCAAAGCTCTCATAGGGATCTATTCTGTTCACTGCCCTCACTGGTCACCTCACTGCCCCTCTGACTCTGTGCCCCCTCTCTGGCCTCTCTCTTTTACCTGTGGGCGCAGTAGTCACACCCCACTGCACCCCCCCCTACACCCCCTCCCCCTCCCCCCAACAGCCGTGGCAGGCATACACAGTGCACACAGCCCTCACAGTGCGTGATGCCGGTCCCCTCCTCCCAGTCCCTGGTTAAACCTAAGAAAAATTTCCATTTTCCATCCCATAATGATGTTAAAATGAAAAGAAGATAAAAAGGAACATTTTTGTTCCATTCACGTTCCACAGTCAAGAAGCATATAGGGTAGGAGGTCTCACTTAGCACCTCGCCTATGGGCATAGTGTGACAAGCCTCCCCCCTCTAGCCCCATCTACCCCCCCCCCCCCCCATGAAAGTGTGCTCACTATTGAAAACTATGGAGAAGAGTGGGTTTTATGTGGTTCTTTTGAGTCTTTATTAGAGTGATACCAAATGAAAAGAAGGGGTTTTCTAGACAAAAAAATCCTGCTGAATCCAAATCTTGTGGTCTTGATTCCCAAAAACTGACCAAATCCACTCAAAAATGAAGTTTGATGCTGCTAAGTATTAAGAAAATGTACAAAATAATGTTGAAAATGTTTGGGAAATTACCTATATATAAACCTGTCAATCAAAATCAGTACCTCAATCTACCTATTCAAAATTGGCCTATCCCTCAATCTGACAGGCTTTCTTCCTATGTATCACTCTACCTATCCTGCACACTGCCTATCCCTCAGCCTACCTATCCCTCAAGTTACTTATCCTTTGAATTAGAACCTTCTCTTGGATTAGCTCATCCCTCCAAAAGCCTAAAGGCTAAAGCCTATCCCTCTCCTTGCTACTCCTGCCCACTTTCTGTGCCTACCTATCACTGAGTCTACCTATCCCCAATATGCCTATCACCCAACCTACCTATCCCTCTTGTGACTATCCCTCACTCTGCCTATTTGCCATGTTTTATCAGCCTTATCCATATTATATTTTTAACTATGCCCATCTGCTAAACATAACATTCCTCACCATGTCCACTATGATTTGTACCTATCCTCAATTTTCCTATCGCCCAGCCTACCTATCCCTCATCCTGACGATCTCTCACTCTGCCTATCCCTCAAGTTTAACTTGCATTATTTTTCTGTTTATTTAATCCTATCTACTAAAGATAACAGGCCTACAATTTTTATGGATAAGTTTATTTTCCTATCACCCAGTATACCTCTCCTTCATTATGCCTATGCTGGCATATCCCTCATGTCTAAACTACACATCCCTCAGACTCCCTATCCCCATGGCTTTTACATATCCCCACCTTGAAAGATGCTCTCCATACCTATCTCTCAAACTACTTATTAGACACATATTACCTATTTTTTTCACACTTGCTCTTCCTGAATACCTATCCCTCATGCCCTCTATGACTGTCCCTCATTTTGCCTCTCCCTCATGCTCCCTATGACTATTTACTGTTACCAATGGTGACCATTCCTTAGTCAACATACCCCTAAGGTATCTATCCTACAGTTTACTTGCACATATACCTCCATCTAGCTATCATTCAAGTTTCATATCATTCAGCCTACCTATCCCTCATGATGCCTATCCTTCATGCTGTTGCGGTATATCCCTCAGTGTGTCTAATCTGTCGTATACATATCCCTCACCTTGTGTTCTGTTCTCTCTTTTTATTTCTCAGTCTGCCTCTTATAAATTATGCCTGTCCCCCTCTGTGCCTATCCTTCAGCCTGCATATCTCTCATGTCTCTGTGCACAGCCCTTAGCCTCTTAAATGTTCGTGCTTGTCCAGATCTATGCCTGATATTGCCTGCCCTGAAGATGCCTAGCTTTCTCTTTATCTATCCTACTTGCTCACTCTACCCAGCAAACACACCTTTAGTGGGCCGGTGCTGGCCCAATGCTGGCAACGGTACTGGGCCGGTGCTGGCAATACGGTTCTGGCCCAGTACAGAAATGCAAATAGGGGCGATACTGGGCCAGTACAGTGTGCCGTAGTCGGCCCAGTACTGGGCCTATATTGGGCCAGTACTGGGCCAATGCTGGCATGCCAATACTGGCCCAGTACAGTGTGCCATAAACAGCCCAGTACTGGGCCTATACTGGGCCAGTACTGGGCCAATACTGGCCCAGAACTGTATACCAAGAATTTGGCCAGTATTAATCATACCATGTACATGTATTATGAGTTATATAATTCAGACGAAATACATCATATTGCCACCCATCGCACATCCTGCACACATAGACAGTGTTTAGAATAAGTGACCTGTCAAACATCTTTCCTCAACTAGTTTTAACAACCAGGAGTGAAGGAGACCAATCTTATCCACATATGCCACAGCATAGCTACCAGTATAAGATATATCTTTAAAATGCGAACATGAGGTGTTTATAATGAAAACCCCTTTGTTAGCCAATAACTGACCATACTAAATTCATAATGTTGTATTATATAGATGTCCAGTGATATTTATTTCATCATCAACAAATTTTTAACTTGTTGAGGCAATGTGTACAAAATTATTGAGTAATAATTATACATATGGGCCATATATCTCATAAGACATGCAATGGTGACATCAAGTGGCGTTATTGGAAACTAATCTAGTCAAATTGCCAGGACCAGGCCAGTACAGGCATACCGGTAATGGCAACCGGTACATTGCCACTACTGACCCATTACATGGAGGAAGAAAAGGCAAAGAAGTGGCATGCTATTGGCAGTGCTGGGCCGTTATTACCAGTACTTGCCAGTACAATGTCAGTACTGGCCCGGTAAAGGTGTGTTTGCTGGGTAGCTCTCTCTATCTTCCTACCTGAGGATATAGGTAGACTCAATTATATGAAGCATGAGTGATAGGTAGATGAAGGTGCATGTGTATGTACACTGTGGGATAGGTACCCAGGTAACATAAGTACATTGGGCCATGATTGGGCCAATATACCACCTAAAAATGGGCCAATATTGGCATTTTGATATTGGCCCACCGCTGGTTTGACCACTGGCCCAGTCATGGCCCATGCTCGGAAAAAGGGATATTGATTCCATGTTGGCCCAATGGTGGGCCAACATTACAATGTTTTTACATTATTCCAAGATAAGAACTTAAACATCGGGGCAACCTTGAAATACATATATCACCCCAACATATGATTTTCAAAATAGGACCACTGCAACAATCACTAATATTGGACAATACTATTTTTATGTGTATAATTGAATGTGCAAGCATACTTAAGCCATGACTGTCAAGTATTATCAGTTTGGAAAAAGCCATTTCTGTCTTTTTAATCCATCTTGATCTCTATCCCAAATTGGTTAGACACCATACAAACTGTATTACTATCATTTAGGACTTATCTAACTCCATTACCCACACATGAGGTGTCTTCAAGTTACTTTTGACATGTTCCCACTGATGTCATGCAGTAAATGGCACTTTTAGGTGTGAAATATCATCCATGAACTTCCTCTGACCTTTAAACATGTAGAGCACACTGGGGATCACATTCATAACCCAATATGATGGCAAAGTAGGAGCCATCTTGTAAGATATTCTTCAGGCAACATTGAATCCCCCTGGTGTAGATCACAGCCAATATTGGACAAGTGTAGTTAGGATTTATGTTGGTCCAACATCAGAAATGATATGATGGCCCTGAGATGTTCCAACACTGGGCCAACACTGGGTCAATATCAGCCATATCAAGCATGGACCAGCTCTGGGCCAGCGGTCAACCCAGCAATGGCCCATTGTTGGAATCGCCATGGGTGGGCCATCATTCTAATTTGTATGTTGAACCAATGTGTGCATTACCTACAATGGGGCATGGTTGGTATAACGATTGCGATGGTGTCGATCATTGCCGACATTGGCCCAATATACCCTTGCTACCTGGGTACCTTAGGTGTATGTTTACTAAGGAATAGTGTAGGTACATTGGGAAAAAGGAAGGCTGGGAGACCTTAGATAGGTAAAAGGTTCAAGGGAGTATGAGGGATAGGCAGAATAAGGGCTAGTCATAACATGAGGGATAGGCATTCAGCAAAATGAAGTCTGAGAGGGATAGGTAGCGTGGGTAATAAGCAGTGTGAGAGATAGATATGGAGGGTATCTTGCAAGGTGGGGGTATGTAAATGCCATGGGGGCTAGGGAGTCTGAGGGATGTGTAGGTTAAGCATGAGGGATATGCCAGGATAGGCTCAATGAAGGATAGGTTGACTAGATGATAGGAAAATTAACTTATACATAGAAATAGTAGACATGTTATGTTGAGCTCCATGTGGTTTAGATAAATTGAATGTAGATGAAACATGAGGGATAGGCAGAGTGAGGGATAGTCACATTGAAGGATAGGTAGGCTGGGTGATAGGAAAATCGAGGATAGGTACAAATCATAGTGGACATGGTGAGGAATGTTATGTTTAGCAGATGGGCATAGTTAAAATATGGATAAAGCTGATAAAACATGACAAATAGGCAGAGTGAGGGATAGTCACAATGAGGGATAGGTAGACTAGGTGATAGGCATATTGGGGATAGGTAGACTCAGTGATAGGTAGGCACAGATAGTGGGCAGGAGTAGCAAGGAGAGGGATAGGCTTTAGCCTTTAAGCTTTTGGAGGGATGAGCTAATCCAAGAGAAGGTTCTAATTCAAGGGATAGGTAACTTGAGGGATAGGTAGGCTGAGGGATAGGCAGTGTGCAGGATAGGTAGAGTGATACATAGGAAGAATGCCTGTCAGATTGAGGGATAGGCCAATTTTGAATAGGTAGATTGAGGTACTGATTTTGATTGACAGGTTTATATATAGGTAATGTCCCAAACATTTCCAACATTTTTTTGTACATTTTTCTTGATACTTTACATAATCAAACATCATTTTTGAGTGGATTTGGTCAGTTTTTGGGAATCAAGACCACAAAATTTGGATTCAGCAGGATTTTTTGGTCTAGAGAAACCCTTCTTTTCATTTGATATCACTCTAATAAAGACTCAAAAGAACCACATAATACTCCCTATTCTCCATAGTTTTCAATAGTGAGCACACAAAGTCGCCCACTTTCATGGGGGGGATGGAGGGGGGGGGGCTATAACATGGGAATCTACCTAGTCGGACATCCTACCCTATATAATCCTTGCCACAGTGACGAAAATTCCAAATGATGGAAGGAATTTGATAAAAGTATCATAGATGGTTCAAATGATGTATAATATGTAGAGGTGTAACACATGTACTTGGAATTAAACCCTCATAACCGTTTTAGTGCAATATAGGTGCTGAGAGTCCTTAAGACAGTATAGCCAAGTAATAAACATAAAACCCAACTTATTAACATACGTGTACCTCACAGTGAAATATGATGTACAAGTGTTTCAATGGCATGGAGTTTTGTCTATGTACGATTATTACACAACTGCTAGTGTTTCCTCTCGGCCAATAGTAATTATTACAGCTGAACGTACCATAGCTATATTTTTACAATTATTTATGATACACATGTAATATGGTTCGGTTGTACACATTCTATTCATGCAAAACATTTGTATTGGGCTCTATGATTGAAACTATGGATGCAGATATAGTTTGGGCATAAAGGCAAAACTAGCCTTTACACTGGAACTTAAAGTGAAAAAGAGAATTGGATGAGAACATTATCCAATTACAGGGACCAGCTGCAACCAACTGGAGGCTCAGAGGTAAACAGAGAAAGTAACTCAATCCCCAGAGGTGAATGGAGATATTAAGCCAAACTCCAGAGGTAAACAGATATAATAATCCAAGGTGCAGTAATTCTATGATGGCACCAGAGATGCACACAGCTGCCTGTTACATGAGCTGCCTGGTCACGTAAAGATACAATTCTGTGTTGTGTGGGGTTGGGGGGGGGGGCGGGGGACTGTGGCAGGGGGCAGTAACAACTGCCTCAGTCACACCGGCTATGGGCATGCTACTGTAAGGACCATCTATGTAAGCGACTACACACGCTTACTCCTCCTACAGGGCCTCAGCTGCTTAGTCCAGTAGTAATTGTGTGGGTCTAGCAACTATGTTTATTAGCACACTCAGCTACATCTCCCCATTAATTGCCTCAGTCACACTGCTTATGGAGATACTTCTGTGAGGACCCGTTATTTAATGGACTACACATGTGCTGTTATTGACATATTTCGTACAGAAAGATTAATATTACAGCGATAGAACACACAGCTGCAATACTGCATTATATAGCATTATATAGCAACCATAAAACAACCTTTCAATTAGGCCACTCAAAAAAAAAAAGTTGTTTCTCATCACCGCGCGCATCATAAAAATCGTGATTTGAGGAAAACTTTTTTTTTTTTTTAAACATTTTTGATGAAAATTTGTGTTAAAATGTAGGAAATATTGGCAAATTTGGTATCAAATTAAAGCTTATGCTGCCAGTTATGTAGTCAGCTAGGAATAAATTGCATTAAAACAATTTTTGGGGATCTATAAACACTTAAGTACTAAAACATGAAAATTGATCGCGAAAAGTCTAAATTTTCCTATATATTTAGGCTCAGGCAAAAAAAAAAAAAAATTAAATAAAAAAACCCCCTCGTCATATTTTTCAAGGCTTGGTGATGAGAAACAACTTTTTTTTTGAGTGGCCTTATGGCAAGAGAATCATTTGACAATGTCATCCTTTGTTTGCGGATGATACGGTCAACTGCTGCAGTACTTCTAAACCTGCTGACATGTATCTGTATGGTAAAGTACAGAAGTCTGCGTAACTCTGCAGGAATATTGGTGGTTAGTCTGGCCCTCAGTGACACCCTCCATGGTTTGGTGATATACGCACTGCCCCTACGCACCTATACTAAAGTGGCTTGCACCATCAGTCTCGTTGTAGAGTTATTCACAGTAAATATACAGTTTCTGAGTTTCTGCATGATAGCTATGGAGAGGAAGAATTCTCTTCTCGCACATCTCAGCATCAGCCCACGATGGGCTGTGAGAAAGGTGTGCTCGACACTGGTTGTGGGGTGGATACTGATCGCCGTTTGGAATGGGACATTTCTTGTGGTCGGCATAGCAAGTACTCCAGCTTCTGATGAAATGTGCTTGCTAAGAAACTATTTGCTTAGAATTTTCACATATGCCAATGTCAGCTTCTTCTTTGTTACTGTAACGATAGTTGTCCTTTGCTACACTTCTATTGCTCGTATTGTAGTAATGAGCCAGCATCAGGTGACCTCAAACCAGCCAATCACAGTGCGGCAGAGAGAGAGACGGAAGGCTGACATGCTCATCTAAATGATGGCAATGGTTGTTGGTGTTTTCTTCACACTCTACATCCCAGTAGTTATTTCAATCGCCTCCATGACCCCGAGTGCCCCTTTTTGGCAACATGTCCTGCACCATATCACTCTTGTCATCTAGGACATCAACTTCTGGATCAACCCTATTATCTACACCTGGAGAAACAAGCAGTTCAGGAAGGCTTACCACAGTCTTTTCTCTAGCTGCAGACTCTGCTGTACAGCAGACAACAATCCTGTAGTACACATCAATGCTATATCCCCATCCGGAAACATTCAACGCACTGGAACTGCTTTTACAATATCTCGTTGTGATCACAGCACAAACCCACTGTATTTACAACTGAGGACCCACATACCCCATGTAGCAGCATGTGCTGCATCAAGGTCTACAACTCCTATAAGACTGGTACCAAGACAGGAGGTCTGTGTTGCACCATCCGGGCCACCCAGAGTGGACTGAACTTACTGTATCACGTATACACAGAAAACTCAGGGAAACATCGTCAGTAGAGACAACTTAGGTTGTTATAATAGCTCATAGCAGGTGGCAGGACTGTCTTATAGAGAATGGTATATGTATGTATATATGTATGTATGTATGTATGTATGAGCACAGGAGCTGCACTTACAGCAGGAATATCAGACCTCAAAGCACTGCAGTGGTATCTACAGCTACAACAGATCCATGCCCCACTTGTAAGAGAATGTGCCACACCTAGATCTGCAACTTCTACTAGGCTGGTACCAAGACGAGATGTCCACGTTGGACAAGAGGTGCTACCCAGAGTGGACTAAAGGTATAGACTCAGTTAAAGTTGATTAAGTGCAGTCACTCACAGAAGTCAACACTTTAGTAATCTGGTATTTACATTAGTAAAATTGTGCTCTAACAAACCTCTTATGCTCTTACAAATGATGGGTCTTATCAATGATTAATCATTTTGATATTCAATTGACCAGAAAGACCATGCTTAGGAAGGGAGAGCAAGGTATGTGTGAAATCTTTTTTATGACCTCAAGTGGTTGAAGATATCCAAAACACTACATCTTGGATTGCGCAGCCATCTTGGATTAAGAAGTCACAACACAAATCAATGCTATGTGATAACGATAATATAAATTAACCTTTGATAGTTCCGGAGGTGGATTAAAATCTTACCTACCCCCCCTAATATGGATCCAAGGAACTCAATGGTTCTATTGGTTTGTAGCTAATACAGCTGGTTGCCTAGCAACGGCTATTCTAATTGTTTATCTGCCTAGCAACACACATTTCCATGGTCCTGAGGTTGATTATAATCATACCTATCCCCCCCCCTAATATGGACCCAAGGAATTCAATGGTTCTATTGGTTTGTTGCTAATACAGCTGGTTGCCTAAGAAGCTTTTCTAATTGTTTATCTGCCTAGCAACACACATTTCCAATGTCCTGATGTTGATTATACTCATACCTACCCCCCCTAATATGGACCCAAGGAATGCAATGGTTCTATTGGTTTGTTGCTAATACAGCTGGTTGCCTAGCAACAGCTATTCTTATTGTTTATTTCCCTAGCAACACATATATCCATGGTCCCACAAGGCATTTTTTTATGCGGCAATAGCAGCAATTCTTGTTTGAAAGTGCAACATGGCTCTAGATATGCTTGCAAGAGGGTGTATAGCATGGATAGCATTTTATCTTCATTATTTTGGATGGGCTTGCCTCTTGTACTTTACTTATATTGATATACTTTCAATTTTATTATGGACACAGTGGTGGCATTCATTTTAGATATGTTCTCCCAGGCCCTTGCTAATTCCCCTAGAAAACTTTAAAAGATTTAAAGGGATTGTAGTCAACATTGAATTACATCCTTATATTATACGAGTCAGATTAGCTACCTTTATAGTAGGATACACATTTAAAATGGTTTAACTCTTCCTTTACCGATGGCACCTTTAGGCGAATTTTTGGCTAATTTTGATTTTTGAACTCAGCACGCGAGGACGCTTCCTCTCAGCTCTGCAGGGCAGGCTGGCTGACCAACTGTCATTTTATTTTCAAATTTTCAGTTTGAAATTTTGATTAATTTGATTTGATTGACTTGATTCACTATGGCATCTGCCTGGTGTTACGGTTGTGGAGGTGACCATACGGTTCCTCGAGGAAAAAACTGTAAGGAGCCACCTACGGAAAACTGGAAAAGATTACCATCCAGGAGGAGAGTATTGGCGCACGACCCCAAGGCGACAGAGGAAGAGAGAGCTGCGGCATGTCAAAAAGAACTAGAGACGAGTTTGGCCGAGATCCATCCAGAAGAAAAGTTCCCAAATGCTGAGGATTACGCGGACTACCTGGAGGAGTTGGATCAGGACCACCAGAGGCAGGAGAAAGTACTCGCCCTGGAGCGCAGGATTCCTGACCGTATACAAAGTCGGGTTGCTGGAGGAACAAAGGACGTCCCGGACAAGCCAGTCCTGGACAAGCAGGTCCCGGACAAGTCGGACAAGCCGCCGAGATCCAGAGATGTTTCCCCAGACCATCGCCCAAGGACCAGCACGAGGATATTTGATCCTCGGGACTTTGAAGGTATAGACTTTGCTGCAGACCGCCTTACAAAAAGCAGGCAAAAATTTGATCTTAAGAGGTTTACCAGGGGTAGGGAACCTAAGTCTTTATCCTACCCAGAGCTCATGTATGTTTCTTTACAGTGGGCGGCGGTGGGGATTGACGAGGGGACCTTTACCGAGCTGGATGAGATGAAGAAATACCTGAAACATCTAGGGTTTTTATCTTTTAAAGCGTCTAGTGAGTTGTATGATACTAATGTATTTCCAGAATATGATGCTGATCTCCGCCAAGAATGTGTGTATGGCCAGGACTTAGATGAGTTTGGCTTTGGTAATGAGCAGCTGAACACCCGTCATTTTGGTACAGAAGGGCTCAAACGTGTCAGAGACGAGGTGAAAAATTCCAAAAAATCATCTGGTGGGGGGGGGGGGGGGGGTACTCCTAATACAGGCAGAGCTCAGGGTGGAAATTCGAGTGGCACACGCTCTTTTTCTAACCAGCAGGGTTTGAGAGTAGATGAGACAGGGCATGTTATGGCCTGTGACCGTTACAACCGTCTTGGATGTGATTCTAAATCATGTGCTTTTTCCCATGTTTGCAATAAGTGCAACGATCCTACCCACAGGGCTCCGGATTGTAAAAATGTCCGTATGTATCAGAGTTAGTATGTAGATCCACCTGTGGCCTCTTCAACTAAGGTTGATGAGGGGGTCATACCTGTTCTAATTACGTGTGATAACCCGGTAGCCGCTGCTATTAAGCCGGGCACGGGTGGGTGCTACAGCACTAAGTGTATTGACCCACTGTTTGCCTTCCCTGTGGAGGTAGGGGTTAATAATCAGCTGATTTCTGTTTTTAGTAACATGAAAGTTGACGATATTTCTAGTATTCATACGGATGGTTGGCCGCAGCCAGACCAGTTTGTAAAAATGCTATGTACCCTTAGAGAGTCTTTAGGTCCTAGGGAGGAGTCATTCATCATATCTAGAGAGTGTTTTCTGGGGAGTTGTTCATGTAAATACTCCTTAGATGGTCTATTGGTATCAATGAAGCCTTGTCGCGTATTCACTGAATGTTTTTTGTGGGGGGAGGTTGATACCAATTGGCATTATATTCTAGAAGGGGCGGTGTTTGGGTTTAGAGTTGTTAACCCGGAGTGTCCCTGTGAATATGTGAACGATAATTATGCTTCTATATTACAAGAAGGTAGAAAACAGACTATGAACGATAAATTACGAAAGGAATTATCTGAGGGTAAGTTAATGTTAGCCAATGATAACAATGTGCCTAAATGCATACATGCCTTGGGAGCCGTGGTGAATTCATGGATGTGTGAGAGAAGATTCGCCCTATTACTGACTGTTCTAGGTCAGGCAATGCGGCCCCTTCTGTTAATGATTTTACTAATGAAATTTGTGAAAAGTTTGTATATAATTCATTAGATAATGTGTGTGATATGTTGACAGAGGATGCTAGTATGTGTTGCACAGATATTTCTGACGCCTACAGAGGCCTTCATATGTATTATGGAGATAGAGTTTATCAAGGCTTGAAATGGGATTTTGAAGATGGTAAGGGCGAGGTCACTATGTTGGACGGTCGACTCTGTTTTGGTTTGGCGAGCGGCCCGTACATCTTCAATACTGTGTCTGACTTTATAGTCAGGTGTGCTGGGCGCCGGGGGGTGCAAAAGATTGTAAATTACTTGGATGATTTTTTCATGTGTTACCCTACTGTAGAACTGTGTGTAATGGCTCAGCATGTTTTGTTCAGAGTTATTCGTCAATTGGGATTTTTTATTTCATATAAAAAAAATTCCCCGGTGTCTAAGAGTGTAGTGTTCTTGGGGATTGAAGTCAATAGTGTACATATGACATTGACGTTACCTGAGGAAAAAATGTGTAAATTGTTGCTTAAACTGAAGGATGCTCAGGGCAAGCTAAAGATGACCAAGAGAGAGTTGCAATCACTTGCAGGTAGTCTCGCACATGCGAGTAAAGTGGTTAGGGGTGGACGCTGTTTTTCACGTAGAATTTATAATTTATGTAATACTGTCAAGAAGCAACACTATAAGATTAGATTATCTGGCGAGGCTCGTGCGGATATTGACTGGTGGTTGAAATTTGCTGAATCATTCAATGGCTCGGCTAAGATATTAAGACCTTTTGGCGCCCACCTAGCTGTGTATAGTGATGCTTCTTTTGGGGGGTTTGCAGCGTATCACCAAAGTGACTGGTTGGTGGGGAACTGGGAGCCGGGTATCAGTCCCTTGCCTTCTACATGTGCTCATCATTGGGTGGAAGCCCCCTCTGATTATCAGAAAAATATTAATGAGCTGGAATTTTACCCTGTACTATTATCTGCTACCCAGTGGGCACAGAACACTGAATCAACATTGTTAAAGGGTTGTCAATGTTGATTCAATGTTGATGCAATGTTGATTCAACGTTGGACTGAATTTTGTGCCCACTGGGTATGAGGTGGGGCCAGATTTGGCACAACAGCGAGATTACTTTTGTGACTGATAATACACAGGTCATGCATATGCTAAATACGGGCCGCAGCTCTAATGGCAAATGCATGTCCTGGATTAGAGAATTATTTTGGTTAGCTGTTCAAAATAATTTTTATTTCAACTCTGTTTATATTAATACTAAGGATAATACTATTTGTGATTGCTTGAGTAGGTGGTCAGAGCGCGGGGCTAAAGAGAAGTTGTTGTATAACACGTCTGACGCGTCCTTATGCTGCCATTCTGTTCTTTGCAGGACCGCGAGCCAAGCTGGCTAAGAGGCTTCAATTTCTATAGGATAACGACATTTCAGATAATACTAATCGTACAAGAGCGTCACAGAATAAGAAGTATTTGAGTTTTTGTGCGTTATATGGGATAGATCCTATGAACCCTGGTGTCGAGGGCATTGGATTCTATATAGCTTATTTATCTAATTCTCACGTGTACTCCTCCATTACTGGCTATTTGTCGGGGGTAAATTACTATTTGAAATCCCATAGGGCTCGCGAAATTAATTATTCTGATCCCCTGGTTGCTAGGGCGATTCGAGGCGCTAAGAGAGTTCTAGGTGATGCCCCTACACAGGCATTAGCTATTATGCCGGAACACCTGATATGGATGTTCGATCGTTTACCGGTATCTTTAGGACATGAATGCTTTTGGGCTGCTGCCTTGTTTGCTTTCCGTACATTGTTAAGGAAATGTCACTATACTGTTTCTGATAGCATGCTGTGTAGATATGCCTTTCAGTTTTTTTCTTGGGGAATGATGGTAACTGTCTCAAAAAACAAAACTATTCAATTCAAGGAAAAGAAACTGTTTATTCCTGTTTGCAGAGTGTCTAATTTGTCATTATGTGCGGTACATTGGGTGGAGAGACATTTTGATCATGTTAAAGGTAGACCCTCTCACCCTGCCTTTATGGTACCAATGGGTGATGATTGTGAGCCCCTGTCTTACAATTTATTTTCTGACATGCTGGTATGTGTGGCGAAAGCAGCGGGTATTGTGGCCCCAAGGATCTCTTCGCATGGTTTCAGGGCGGGGGGTTCAACCTACCTTGCTAGAGTTGGGGTACATTTGGATGTTATAAAAGAGAGGGGGGACTGGAAGTCGGACCAGGTCTTGAAGTATTTGAGACGTCCGGTGAGTGATAGGGTTGCTCTAGATGAGAGAGTGGCTGCCATGTTGTCTCAAGTCATTTGTGATTAATTGTTTATTGTTGTTGTTATTTATGTGCTTTGCTTGGCCGGTACTTCGTATTTGGGCAGGTTAATCCAGCCATATGCGCAAGCACCATTATATATACTTGTCTTGTGTTATTACTATTATTAATATTATTATTATTATTATTATTCCCTTCTTCTATACGTCATATACAATATGGTCTATGTTGATCAGAGATTAACATGTATATATTGGTACAGTAGTGACCACCGCTGTAGTAGCCGCTGCTGCTGTCAGGGGGCGGCTCTGTCCGCTAGTTTGATTATAGTGTATTAGTTCTCCACTCGGGGACTCTGTGTCGTCTCACATTGCCGCGCGCCAACCGACACAGTTGGATTGTTGAACTTACTTTATGTTGAGTTTCTGTATTAAACTAGGGCAGGTTGCTACTATTGCACATCGCTACTGCACTTCAGGATCA
Source organism: Harmothoe impar (assembly GCA_947462335.1). Classification (NCBI taxonomy): domain Eukaryota; kingdom Metazoa; phylum Annelida; class Polychaeta; order Phyllodocida; family Polynoidae; genus Harmothoe; species Harmothoe impar. The sequence continues at coordinate 283,476 of CANHQG010000012.1, read as the reverse complement.
TGTGACCTGCACCCAAGGTCATAGCTCCTCAACTAGGTTGGTCAAAGGGAATTCCCCACCGATCAGCCTTCTTTAGAGAACAACACACGCCGTTGGCTCTAAATGACTGCACACCTTCGGCTATCAAGCCATCACACAGCCTTCATCATTGTCACCAATTGTTTGTATTAAGCGTGGCTCGTATTAGCTATGACGCCCTAAGAGCCACTAAGGGTCTGAACATAATGACTATCAACACAAGAAGCTTGGAGTATAAAGTAGAACAACTACATAAACTTGCTCATGGGCTGGACTATATATGTGTAACGGAAACTTGGTTTAACACCACCATTAAGACCGGCACAATCAACATCCTGAACATGGCGGTACTGTCCCAGCTTGTTGGAAAGTGGGTGCAATAGTACCTCTGCCCAAGGCAGGCTGTAGCATGGATGTAAGCCTCTTAACTATGTGCGACAAGTTGATGGAAAAGGTCACGATCAGCTCATGAGCCATTTGTTGGACCACCAACATATCTCTGAAAGACAATCAGGATTCATGACAACCCTATACAATGCTCGAAATATGGGTCATCAGTCTACCATAGTCTTCCTCGATCTGAGGAAGGCGTTTAATACGGTCGACCACACCGTCCTTCTATCGAAGCTGTCACGATGCAACCTTGCCTCTGCATCTGTTGCGCTCCTGCGTCACTACCTCATGGGGAGAAAATAACAAACTCAGGCTAACGACATGCTATCTGACAGCCACAATGTGAGCAGAGGGGTGCCGCAATGCTCTTCATCAGCTACATCAATGATGTGTGTGATGTCATCGAGAATAGCAGCTACTTCCTGTACACTGACGACTTGGCCCTTGTGGTGTTGGGCAAGAGTGTTGAAAGAGTGGCGTTGCTCATACAACAGGACCTGAATCGAGTGAGTCACTGGTGTGAGCAAAACAAATTAACTGTCAACTCCCAGAAGACCAAAGTGATGTGGTCATACTCACCAAGAGCTGCACCGAAGTTGAGTGGAGTTTGAAGTCGTGAGGAGTTTCAGCTATCTCGACGCAGTGTTGGACACCCACATGTCAATGACTACAAATCTTCAAAAGACCATGAATCTGGTCCAAGTATGTATCACCCAACTATGCCGCATTAGGAAGCTTTCTAATCAAGACACGGCCATTCAGGTTAACACCCACATGATATGGTCAATACTGGACTATTGTAGCCCTGTTTGGGCTGTTACCAAGCTACGAACTCTGCAAAACAATGCCCTGAGAGTGTGTGAGTGCATCCGTGACCCATGAGGGGTGGATATCGATTGGCTGCACTCACCAAATCACCAAGCTAAATGGCACTTGTCGTCATCAACTGCTGGGACACCTTCATTGAGCATCGCTTGACATTGACCAAGTTGTTGTCCCTCCTTGGGTGCTACCTGGTGGGGTGATGAAACAGCTCAAAACCCCAAGGATCACCAAGGACATTTATGAGAAGAGCCCCTACCATCGAGGCCTATTCCGCATTAGCGAGATACAGTGGCTCCACCTTATTGAACACTGGTACCAATCATAACCCTTTGCTATGCAAGGACCAGCTCAGCCAAATCTCGTGTCCGAGATTTGGGTGCAAACAGAGTGAGTGTACTGGGAATGGGCTGTAGGTAGACATTTCATATATTATCTGTCCAGGATAGGGTAGTGGTTAGCATATTGGACTCATAATGCTGGGAGCCTAAGTTCAAATCCCTACCTGGCCAAATAAGTGTATGTCCTTTAAATATATATTTCTAAATTTTCGTTAGTATTGTGAATGATAATTTCCAAAATCACATTATTTATGAATTTGATTACCATGAATTGCATGGAAGAGAATTGAACTCAGGTACTCTGTATCATGAGTCCACAGTGCTAACCACTACCCTATCCTGGACAGATAATATATGAAATGTCTACCTACAGCCCATTCCCAGTACACTCACCCTGTTTGCACCCTAATCTTGGACACAAGATTTGGCTGAGCTGGTTGTTGGAGAATAGTGGGAATACATAGGGGTACCATTGGCAATGGCGCTGTACACTGGTCATGTAGCTAAGGCGGAATTAGCCTGGAACGAGCTGGACTCAGCGACTCAACACACTAGAGACAGAAATCAGTTGATGAACCTGATAAAAGAGCACTACTGGTTGATGATACCAGGTTAATTCAATAAGACTAGTTCCTAGTTCTTGCTGGTGTCTGATCACTACCACAATTAACCAGTACCTTTGATTAATAACTACGAGGATAACTCAAAACATGAAACTAAGATATATGTAATCAGACAATTGCTAAACAAACATTGTTGCGTATAATGTATATATTCCGACGGTATGTATTTTCTATTGAGATCCGTGCTTTCAGGGTTCTCTGGCATTGTATTGAAAAACTTCATATGTAATAAGATAACTTTGCCATAGTAAAATTTTACAACAACAACAACATACATAGTCTGAAAATCTAGGTAGGTAAAATGTTATGGTTTGGCCTGAAAAGTAGCCAAAACTTGATTTGCAAACTTTTGCACCGGCTCACAAACAACAGCATCGACTCATGGACTATCAAATTGACTCTGAAATAGCCAAAAAATTACTTGAAATATGAATATTTTTTCAAAATTGGATAACAATGTTTTGGGTTGGCCCTCTTTTGCCAGGTAGGGTAAAAAATTGCAAACTTCAGCACCAATTCGCCGGTAAACAGCATCGCCTTGCGGATTATCAAATCGACTCTCGAATAGCCCAATAATTATATAACTTCTTCTTTTCAAAATTGGAGACAAATTTCTAGAGTCAGCCATGGTAGGGTCGGGTAACCTGAAGCACACCTTTTTTTTGGCATTAACATGATAAGACACCTGCAATGATAACATTTAAATCTCATTTTTTATCCACTTTTGGGAACAGTATTTCTAACGTGTTGTGGAATCACTTGACTTGCTTCTATTTTCATAAATTGGTTTAAAAATAGGGTGATGTATGTGTTGTCGGTTTTTTGATTAAATTGCTTTGGGGGGCTGTGGGGCCCTTGCAATATTCATGGTGTTGGCGGTTGCTACAGTTGTGGTGGCACGGTCTTGGACCCGGAGGTGGAATTATGTGAAGTTTCGGTGGATGGGGCGGTCATGGGGAGCGATGGTTTTGTGCTCCCCAATTATCGCCCGTGTAAACAGCCGGTCATTTTAGAAAAGGTGGTGCGGGATGGTGTGGAGTGTTTCAGGCCGTGCGGACTGAAGTGTGGGAAGTGTCATGAATTGGGAGGCATTAAAACTCAACTCAATCCTTGTGCATTTTTTGATGAATGTTATGGTCATCCAGCAGGGATGGACCACCGGGCTGATTATTTATTTAACGGGGTCCGAGATGGGTTCAAGATAGTAGACCAGGGGTATACCGGTACTTAAGAGAGGTCAAACTATTCTTCTATAGATAAGCCGGCGGCAAAGGCCAAGATGGATAAGCTGGTTAGGAGTGAATGTGAAAATAGTGTAGTGCACAGGGTGGATGTTAAGCCAGAATGTGTGCACTCCTTAGGGGCCATTTTTAAGCCCGACGGGTCAATCAGGCCTATCACGGACTGCAGCAGGGGCATAGGGGGTCAGGAGGAGGATAGCATTAATGATCACATGAAGTCCACTTGTGACATGTTTGCTTTTGTGAAGGTGGACAAAATTGTAGATGAAATGAGGCCTAGATCCTGGTTTTCAGTTGTTGATATACAAGCGGCCTACCGCTCAGTACCGGTAGCAGTAGCAGATAGGACAAAGCAGGGTTTTGTTTGGGAACTAGATGGTGAAACCTCATATTGGGTAGACGGGGCCCTAGCTTTTGGTCTAAAATGTGCACCATACATATTCGCTCAAATCACAGAATTTGTACTCCGCTGTTTATCTAGAAGAGGTTTGGGTGACATCTATGGATACTTAGATGACTACTTAGTAGTAGGGGACACACAGGAAGAGTGTAGATCAAAGCAGGCAGCCTCGCATGATCTGCTGAGGAGTTTGGGTTTTCACATTGCGTGGAAGAAGGTGATAGCTCCGACTCAGGTAATCAAGTATCTGGGCTTGGAGTTTGACAGTGTCAAAATGGAGGTTCGTTTGCCTCAAGAAAAGGTAAACAAGACTATGGAATTGGTGTCCAAATTCAAAGGGAAAAAGTGTTGCACTAGGAAAGAGCTCGAGACTTTGGCGGGTTATCTAGCACATGCCAGTTAGGTAGTAAGGGGGGGTAGAACCTTCTCCAGTATAATCATCAATCTTTTGAAGTATATACCTCGGAATAACAAGGTAGCTGGAGGGAGACCTCTTGTGGTGGAAAAACTTTGAGGGCATATTCAATGGCAAGGCAAAGTGGATCAAGGTATCAGGCCAATCTATACCACAGGTAGAGACAGACTCATCCAAGTCCGGGTTTTGTGTGCATTGGGATGGGGATTGGGTGGCTGGGGTATGGGATGTAGACCGGGATCAGGAGAGCAAGGCATTCTTGGATCACTACTATGCTCAGTCACCAGGGGAGGTAGATGAGACAGCAGACAATAATCTGTTGGAGTTGTGGCCGGTCTTGGCAACTCTAGATAGGGGGGGGGACCAGTGGCGTAACCACAAAGTAGTGATATGGACTGACAACACTCAAGTCCAAAGTATGATTGGCACAGGTCGGTCAAAGAGTGTATGAGTGTGGCGGTTGAGGGAGTTGTTTTGGAGGGCATGTTTGTACAATGTACACATAGCCAGTAGAAGGATCTCTACAAAAGAAAATACGGTAGCTGATTATATCTCTAGACTGTTTGACAAGCGCAACAAGGGTACAATTCCTCCAACGCATAACCAGTGGTTATGTTGTTTTCAGGTGACAGACTGAAAGACAAGTTGCGGCATTACCAGTCAAAGTGGATGGCGGAGTCATCACTATCTACTAGGAGCTCGCAGAGAAAATCTTATTTTGATTTTTGTGAAGAGTTCGCCTATGATCAGCCGCTGCCTGCAAATTTGGAAATGATTCTATTATATATAGTGCATTTGGCAGAAAGGTTGGTATATAAGTCCATCCAGGCGTATGTGGGAGCTGTGTGGGTATTACATGACATGGCGGGGCTCCCTCACATAGACAGTCAAGAATTTGAGTTGGTTGTGACTATGAGGGGTATCAAAAGGGTATTAGGTGATACCACTGTCCAGGCTAGGCCTGCTACACTGTTAGATTTAGCAGCCATCTTCAGCAAATTGGACATGGAGAATAGTGCTGATGTGGCTTTTCGGGTGGCGGTCCTGTTGGGGTTCAGGGGGTTGCTCAGGAAGTCAAATGTGTTGGAGGTGGGGTTAGCTGTCTTGTTAAAAGACATTAGGTGGGAGCATTGGGGGCTCACTGTGGTGGTCAGGAGGACCAAAACAATTTCTTATAAAGAGCGGGTTTTGGAGATACCATTTGTACCGGTACCAGGGTCTATAATGTGTGTCTACACCTTTGTCGTCCCACTCTATGCGCCGGGGTGGAGCCAGCTTGCTAGCAGAAGCAGGGATATCTCTCATTGACATTAAGAACCTAGGAGACTGGAATAGTATGTCAGTCCTCTACTACCTGTCGAGAACCATGGAGTCTAAGGTTAGACTGGAAAGGAGCATCGTGGACAATATTTACATGAACGCTGGAAAGTATATGCATGACTAGGAATCAATTGCCTTCGGTTGGGTGGTTGGCTGTGTACGTGTATTCATGGGTGTCATGATTAAAAGCCCAACCTTCATCATCAGATTGAATCCTTGTCATTATTATTAATGCATAGTATCTATAATTAATGCAGTATTTATTGTTGACATAAGACGCCCGACTTATGGCGCTATAAATTCCAATGAACTTAGAGACTAGTACCAGCTCTGGCCACTGGATCACTGGCCAGTGGAGCCTCCTAGTGGGGACATGTTGGACTAGCCACACATGAACAAAGGAAGGCGTCATTGGATACTGCGCACTGGCGGGAAGAACACTGTAAAATTTCTTTTTATAACTGTGTTGTATTGGCTGTGTACGTGTATTCATTAGTGTCATGATTAAAAGCCCAACCTTCATCATCAGATTGAATCCTCGTCATTATTATTAATGCATAGTATCTATAATTAATGCAGTATTTATTGAGGCATAAGGGCAGGCAGATATTTTAGTTTTTTTAGTACATTAGCTGACTATATAGCATTTGAGGCATAAGGGCAAGTTGTTATCTAAGGCCTATTTGGTATATTGGCACTATAGTGTTTAGTACATTAGCTGGCTATATAGCATTTGAGGCATGAGGCCTATTTGGTATATTGGCACTCTATATATATATAGTGTTTGAGGCATAAGGGCAAGCTGATATTTTAGGGCAGTGTGTTATGACTTCAACCGATATAGTGTTTTAGGCATAAGGGCAGGCAGATATTTTAGGATATATAGGATGTTTTATTCTCATACATATACAAGGAAACATGTTTTCCGACCATCCAGGAATATTCAGCATGCAGCACTATATACATGTATTTTATCATGACCATGACAACAGCATTTCTCATGTCAAAAGAAACACATCCAAAAAACATCTAGATAAATAAATAAATCATGAATAAATATATTTTATTTTAATTAATGCTATGCTGGTCTCTGCTCCCAATGTCAAAGATTAAATTGTGTGTACTAAGAAACCCTAAAATTTCGCCTGCCCTTATGCCTCAAACACTATATAGTGTGCCAATATAGCAAATAGGCCTTAAATAACAACTTGCCCTTATGCCTAAAATACTATATAGTCAGCTTATGTACTACAAAACCCTAAAATAACCGCCTGCCCTTATGCCTCAAACACTATATAGTATGCCAATATACCAAATAGGCCCTAAATATCAACTTGCCCTTATGCCTCAAAACCTATATAGTCAGCTAATATCCTAAACTACCCTAAAATATCCACCTGCCCTTATGCCTCAAACACTATATAGGTTAAAATCATAGCAAACTGCCCTAACATATCCACTTGCCCTTGTGCCTCAAACACTATATAGTGTGCCAATAACAAATATGCTTTAAATAACAGCTTTCCCTTATGCCTCAAAACCTATATAAAGCCAGCTAATATCCTAAACTACCCTAAAATATCCACCTGCCCTTATGCCTCAAACACTATATAGTGTGCCAATAACAAATATGCTTTAAATAACAGCTTTCCCTTATGCCTCAAAACCTATATAGTCAGCTAATGTACTAAAAGACCCTAAAATATCCGCCTGCCCTTTTGCCTCAAACACTATATAGTGTGCCAATATACCAAATAGGTCTTAAATAGCAACTTGCCTTTATGCCTCAAACACCATATATAATGTGCTAATATACCATAAGGCCCTAAATAACAACTTGCCCTTATGCCTCAAATGCTGTATAGGTTGAAATCATAGCAAACTGCCCTAAAATATCAACTTGCCCTTATGCCTCAAACACTTGATTGAGTGCCAATATACCAAATAGGCCTTAGATAACAAGTTGCCCTTATGCCTCAAATGTTATGTAGCCAGCTAATATCCTAAACTACCCTAAAATATTCACCTGCACTTATGCCTCAAACACAATATAGTGTGCCAATAACAAATATGCCTTAAAAACAGCTTGCCCTTTTAAAAAAAAAGTTTTATTGGATCTAATGATCAATCAATTTCTCAATTGACCAAACCTGAGCTAGGCGCATTGCCTGTCTGCCGCCAGGACCCCTACAGCAATTTATGACGGTCTTTATGTATGACAATTTACATGCTATGGAGAACTTCATAGTAATGTACACATGGTATTACAGCGTATGCTTAGTACGTAGTTACTATTATTAATATAATATGTAAGCTAATATAAGATGTGATGAGATGGAGTCAGTATGTCATATGACGTTATGCTACCATAAAGCAGTTCGGATAGTCACGCATAATGGCCTTCTTAAATTCCTTGAGGGTCTCCATCTGCGTGTAAGATGGCTTAAGGTCATTCCATCGTTCAATGGCCCTGTAAAGGGCACTTTTAAGCACAATAGGCTTAAGGCTCCGTATGGCCCTAAGCCTTTTCCCTAAATGTCTTCGTGTAGGTATGTCTCTGTCGTCAACCATTCCCTCCTGCCTTGACAGTTGGTAAGCATAACAAAGTAGATGAATATCTCTCCTATGGTCCAAATACATACAGGCACTCTTTACATGTAATTCATCAGTCGTATATAATGGGTTCTCCTCCAATTTTACTTTATATACAGTGCGTAGGCCCTTATTTTGTAACAATTGTAATTCTCTGTTTTCCCCCACCCTAACCCTGTCCCATATGAAATCCCCATAATCAAAGGATGGAACCACCATTGCTTTATATATTGCCAATGCAGTGTCATTATCAACATGTGTCCTGACTTTACCAAGTTCATTTACCTTATGCCTTAGATTAGATACAGCTTGTTCTCTATGGCTAACAAATGTCAAGCTAGGGTCCATCGTAATGCCGAGGTACTGAAAGGTATCACATCTTTCCAAGACAACATTATTCATGGTGAAAACAGGGTTATCATTATGTAAATTATTATAAACCATCCATTTAGTTTTTTTCTCATTTACTGTTAAACTATTTTCCTTGCACCACTCAGATATCTTATCCAAACTAGCTTGTAGCTGATTGGGATTAGTAGTGGAAATAACTGTGTCATCAGCATAAAGGACAATATCAAAATTATGAACTAGAGGTAAAGAATTAATGTAAATAGAGAACATAACAGGGCCAAGCACAGAACCCTGGGGTACACCATATACTATAGAATTCTCATTAGATAGAATATTATTAGCCACTGTGTGTTGAGTCCTGCAAGACAAATAGCTTTTGAACCAGGAGCATGTATTTTCACTAAGACCAAAACCAACTTTTTTAACATAATAGAATGGGATATTGTATCAAATGCCTTTTTGTAATCGAGGTATAAAGCATAGGTGGGGTTATTATTTAAGACATTGTTTAATATATTATTAATATGAGAGGTGGTGGCAGTGATCGTCGAGTGACCAGGCCAATAGCCGTGCTGCGCGGGGGTGAGGAGGCTATGTTCAACCAAGTGTCTTTGTAATCTTTTACATATAACTCTTTCAAACAACTTTCCTGGTAAAGGGAGGAGGCTGATTGGTCTCAGATCACATACATCTACAGAATTAGCTTTCTTGGGTAATGGAACAGCAGTGGCAGACTTCCAGCAATCAGGAAAATAATTCCTATGTAAATTAAAAAGGGTCATAAGAGACTCCAGTACAGAGAAGAAAGCATCCTTGAGAACATAGGCTTTTACATGTTTGATACTAGATGATTTGGTGATATTAATACCTTTTATTATTTTAATTGTATCTAAATAGCTTAGTGCAAACGTCAAGTCGACCTTGTCAACTGGCGCGTTCGCCTGACCTATGTAGTTTGTATGCGGATCTATAGGTGGCAGCACCTCCCCCAGCTTGGAGCCAATGGTAGAGAAATAGTCGTTAATATATTGTGAACATTTACTGGAGGGAATCATATCTTTAGTTAATGAGTGTCATAGTTTTAAAAAAGTAGATCCTGTTTTATTAGGTAAAATTTTTCTTACGCCTGCCCAAAATTGGGTAGGGTTATTCTTTCTTTGAATTAATAACTCATCTAGTTTTTCTTTCCGACTAAAGTGTATCATTGACTCCACTCTGTTCTTATGAAAATTAGCAATATTCCAATCGTCTTGCGACATGGTTCTCTGCGCTATAACATACAATGAGTCTCTTTCTTGCATAGCTTGTATAATGACAGGGGTGAGCCATTCAGGTGTATGTACCGGTAAGACCAACCTGCGTATAGGACACATAATATCCAGACATGATTTAATAGTACTAAGTATATTACTCCACATAACATCAGGATTATCACAATTAAATATGTCATCCCATTTTTGAGCAAGCAGCAGATTTTTAAAGTGTAACATGTCATAGTTCTTGTACGATCTAGCTTTAACAACCTTTTTTTAATCTTATTTCGCTCACATTTAATAGAAATATATACAGGCTTATGGTCTGATATGTGGTAGTCGATAGTACCCTACTCACAAACATTATGCATACGTTCATTTATATATATATGGTCTATAAGTGTACCTGATACGGGTCTGGTAACCGCATCAATCAATTGGAACATGTCGGCATCAGTACAGAACCCTTCCACATTCGATTCATTGATATCTTTGCGAGTGAACAAATACACATTAAAATCGCCCATCATTATAATTTTCCTGCTTTTAGTGACTGGATGCCTCAAAACCTATATAGTCAGCTAATGTACTAAAAAAACTAAAATATCCGCCTGCCCTCATCCCTCAAACACTCTATAGTGTGCCAATATACCAAATAGGCCCTAAATAACAACTTGCCCTTATGCCTCAAATGCTATATAGCCAGCTAATATCCTAAACTACCCTAAAATATACACCTGCCCTTATGCCTCAAACACTATATAGGTTACCAATATACCGAATAGGCCTCAAATAACAACTTGCCCTTACGCCTCAAAACCTATATAGTCAGCTAATGTACTAAAAAAAACTAAAATATCCGCCTGCCCTTATGCCTCAAACACTATATAATGTGCCAATATACCAAATAGGCCCTAACTAACAACTTGCCCTTATGCCTTAAACACTATATAGCTTGATATTATAGCAAACTGCCCTAAAATATCCACTTGCTCTTATCCCTCAAATGCTATATAGGTTGACAACATAGCAAAGTGCCGTAAACTATCATTTTGCCCTTATGCCTCAAACACTATATGGTCAGGTAAAGTACTTAGCTTCTTCAAGATGTCCACTTGCCCTTATGCCTCAAATGCTATATAGTGAGCCAATACTATGGCCTTATGGCGTTTGTGGCCTAAGGGCATTTGTGGTGTAAGGGCGTTTGTGGCATAAGAGCATTTGTGGTGTAAGGGCGTTTGTGGCATAAGGGCATTTGTGCTTTAATGCCACTTTTGTGGTATAGTGGCCCGTGGTTTGCCCTTATGCCTCAAAAGGTCATCTTTTTTAGGGTTAGTGGCAAATTTGTGGCGTAAGGCCCCCCCAGGGGGAACGTGCACAGGAGTTATTCACATTCAGGATTATGTTGTCTACGTTAGGTCCACTCACACATATACCTAGGCCTTATATAATTCAAAATTATGGTCTGCTAGAATAATTACTAGTATTCTAACATTTGTAAGAATACTTAGAGAGGCAGAATTTAATTTTTTCTGCTTGAATCGTGCATCACATGCATTTGAACCCATGATAGAAGGAGGAAAGGTAAAGCCCCTGTTAAATCATCCCCCATTGTGTTCCTGGAAAAGCACATGGTATGTGCTTTTGTTAGCATATAGTGTCCGAGTCTGGGTTTAATTATAGTGTCCGACTTTAGGTGCAATTTGATGAAGCTGTAATGAGCCCTTTCACAATGTATTGTGGGTAATTATATTTGTATTTATTGATATGGACCATTGCAAAAGATATATATATATATTGCCATTTTCATGCTCAGGAATTATGTTCTATAATGGAAAAGCCAGAACAGACAGACCAAGGAAACCAATTTTTCCATTTCCTTGTGAGTTTTATGTTGAGAGAATGTTTCAAAAACACCCCATGTTCAGGCAGTCATGGGACCATGTAGGAAGAGAGTTATGCATGGTCTGCTTTGTTTGCTGAAAGAAGAGCACCTGCTTTTCCATATCTAGTTGCCATGATTGGTGAATTGTTTATATTAACTATATGATTAAAAGCCAATAGTGTCCGACTCAAGGTGCCTGTCCGACTCAGGGTTCCTTTACCATACCTCTTAACTAGCTTTACTGAGAGTTGTTTCCACATATTGATACAATTTAGAAATATGTAAATGGCTTCAGTGCAGGGACAAACGGCTGCGGTACAGGAACATTCCGCTGCGGTGCAGGGGAGCTCTGTTCCAGCACAGGGATACTCTGTTGCAGTTTTGAAGTATTCAGCTTCAGTGCAGGGATATTATGTTACAGTTTGGGGATATTCTCTTTCATATCCTGTTGCGGCTAGGTAGTAATCTGTAGGTTGGGATTACTTGTCCTGACCTTGGTCCATCTGTCATGGTACAGCATGAGGGGAAATGAAAAGGCCAAAATACTGGTTGCCAGGATCAAGAGGGTTACCTGAAAACAGATGAATGTCAGTATGTGAAAGGCTGTTATTTAACACAAGATAAAACTTGTGGTTCTGGCTTGATAATGTATAATGAAAAAGGTTGCCATCTTCCATCTAGTTATTGTCTGCCCAACTACTGTTCACCAAGGTAACAGAATATACAGTATTAGAAATGTGAATGAGACACGCTCGGTGATTATGCCGCTTTAACCTCAATTCCCAATATGTACATATCTATGTGGATCAGCAAGGAGAAAAGGATTTTTAGTACTGCTTTGGCCCACCAGGGGGCTCCACACTGATAAAATGAAGGGATCCAAACTTGTCAAAAGGTTGTCTTATAAGAAGAGTTTAGGGTCTTTAAAGTGACGGTCATAAAATAAACGAGTTAAAGGTTGTCTATTTGATGAACTGGGCGGTTACCATCCCACAAGACAAGACTAGGGTCATCTAACTAACAATGTTAGCCCAGGCAGTGGTCCACTCCAAGTGACAAGTCTAAGGTCGTCAAATTGACAACCCAGAATAGTTAACCCTTTATTGGCTGCAAACTGCTTTAAATGTGCTTGAATCCCTTTGTCAGCATGATGCATGAATGTAGCCCTGGTGAGTCTATTCGCTAAGCCTGCATTCATGCACCTTTGGAAATGAATCAACAGTTGGGCAAGTATACTTGCCAAGGCTGAATTCATGTATTATGATCACATAGAGCATAGCACCTTAAAGCACTATGCACCCCTTAGAGGGTTAACCTGTGCACTATAACCTCTACTTCACTGCAGGTGTCTGTCTATATTTCTGGGGTTTATAATATAGCTAATTCATTTCATACAGACATAGAGGTATTTAGGTTAGGGGAATTCCTGCCATATCACCAAGTCTATATTGAGAGTATTTCTACCCTTTAGTTACAGACTGCTAACACATATGTGGATGTCATACAAATGGGAGTTTCCTTGCAGCTATTGTACCATAGAAATAACCACAAAAGAGGTGTCTGTGCCCTACACATATTTGTATTGTCTCAATTATATCAAAACATTGATTCCTTTACCTGTTCTAGCATCCCCAATAGGTAAATCCCAGGATTCTCCATAACATGAATGTGTATTCCCATAAATATGATTAAAATCAGCATAGAAATTATGCAATTCATTCCCCAACTTTATACAGAATGCACCTATAGGGAAAATCTTGAATCAGACCCTGGTTGACGAGTCTAGGACTGGCATGAGTCAGGTTTTCTGGGAACAAAATGCAAATACCGCTATAAGATCAAATCTGTGGATAAATGTTTGAAAAAGTTAGGTTATTTGGTGGGACAGTGCCCACATATAAGAGCCAGTTCTTAATAAAAAGTACCTGCTAATGATATATATCACTGGAAAGCTTTGTGCACCCTTTTCCCCAGACATCCGCATTTAATTCACCATGACCTGAAACCATGTTGAATAATATTCCTTAACATTAATAATGTACCTACCGGTGTGAAGCTCTGTGCTGCAACTGCCCATATTACATAGGTATATGTCATCAGAACTGCTCCACCACCGGCTGCATTTAAAATTCCAAACACTATGCCGTAAAATTGCATTGGAGGTCTGTAAGATAGAAACATAGTTGTACTTTCTCACTGATTGTCCCAACAAAATAACAGTGTAGATACTTTACTTACACAATATGAAGAGTTCATTGCAAGAGCCAATAATTCTTCAAAAATCTAACATAACGATGCATGGATTAAGTACTTATCCATGTCACGAAAATACGCCGTGTTTGAACACTACATTATAAAAGGGAAAGTAGAAAGTGTAACCAAAATAGGAAAATGCATGATCAACTAGTGATAATTGACAAGCAAAGGGTGCTTTCGTCAGCTGGGTCCAGTTTTGTATTTGTACATGGGTGTATCTTTATTACCAAAAGCCTGTCTCTTCTTTCCACACTAAAGAGTTGAGTTTGAGTTTTGATATTATTTATTTGCTCTCTTCACAGGTACAAGTACACGTGGTCTTCCTTTAAGCAAATTCAGGGTAAAGAACATCAAGGCCCTGATCCAGGAATTATCAATAATAAATTCCATGGTTTATACGTACAAGAATTTGAAAATGTGTCAAATATAATATAAGTTTTTTTGATATTGTGCGGGTATGAGACTCTCATATGTCATAATTACGCTTGTAAACAGAGATATTTGAATAAACAGAGGACCAAAGAGTTGATACTTTGTTACATGTTTCTTATTAGATACCTATACCGAGTCAATATTATTTCGGCCTAAGTTGTGTAATGTACATAGCTGCTAGTGCACATACCCTTAGTGTATAAGTAATTAGTGTTCTTCATATACTAATAAAATGATGGGTCGTTAGCCCCTACCCTTTCTTGGGCGAATGGTACATGAAACATACATGAGAAAAAGATATGACAAAAATAAAAATTGAGAAAATTAGAACAGATGTAGCTACCCTCCCTTACACCGGTATCATATTCTAACAACAGTCATGTAATCGTTGATTTATCGTGCGGATCTAGCAAATCCTTGGATTTCTTGCCCATTCAAGAAGCCAGGAGTATACTGAAGATCAGATCAGGTGACAAAGTTTCCACAGTAAGCTAGACAGGATGAGAGATGGGACTATTGTATACCAATCAGTCCTTTAGCAGAGAAGGTAGGAGCCCTGATCTGTCTGTTTACCAGACCAGATTTACAGTCATTTTTGAGTACTCATTTGTACACTCTAGCGACAGAGTGATGGAGGGGGGGGGGAATAGGAGTCTGTATACCAAACCTCCAAGACCTACTCAGTTATTTGCTTTGATGTCTTTTATCATATTTTTGAAGGTCTCCATCTTAGGGACCCTTTGGATGTCAGGATCTAGTTTATCCCATTCCCTGACGCCCCGTGTCCAAGGTGATTTGTCAGAGCTGGTATAATGATTTATTCGGTTGACAAACTTTAACTTTCGGTCGTTTCGCGTTCTCCTGAGATTTTCATCAATACTATACCCTATCTGTTTCGATTTTTTGAACATATAGCAGAGTAGTTGCTGGTATCTCCGGTCGATTAACGTGGATAAACCATAATCAGTATGTAACTCAGTGGCAGAACATCTTTGATACATGTTTTTGTGTTTACAAATTCGGAGTGCTTTATTTTGGAGTCGTTGCACCTTAATTATTAGGTCCTGTGTGGTGCAATCTAATAAGAACCCTGCATAATCAGCATAAGGTACAATTTTTTGCATGTAAATTAAAACAGCTTGTTTTTCACTTGTGTATCTCCTTATTCTGCCTAACATCGAATTCTTATGGCTCATTGACTTTATGAGTCCCAAGGCCTGGGGTTTGAAGGTCATCTTTTTGTCTACAGTGACACCTAGGTAGCGATATTCGCCTACTTCATCAAGAGTGTGATCACCAATCTTAACAACTAAGTCCGGGACCGCTCCTCTCTGTCGATTTCGTATGAAACGCATCACCTTTGTCTTTTTCTTGTTTATAGTGAGGCAGTTTTTGCTACACCAAGTATTAGCTATATCCATATCTTGGTTCAGTTGGTTGTCAGCCTCTGCGAAACTGTCACCTTCTGCTACTATTACAATGTCGTCTGCATACATATATACATCAGATTTATCTATAAACATTGGGAAATCATTGACGAAAATTAAGAAGAGGAGGGGCCCCAGTGTGCTTCCCTGAGGTACCCCAAATCTGACTGGGTGTTCGGCTGAACGTAAACCATTTAGTAGAGTTGTCTGCCTTCTATTACCGAGGTAAGATGCTAACCAGGTTAGAGTGCCCTCGTCAAATTGTAGGGATTTACATTTTTTTAATAAGACATTATGATTTACCGAGTCGAAGGCTTTACTTCCATCTATAAAACATGCACTTAGTTGCTTGCCCTTATCTAGTTTATCAAATAGTGAGGTGACAAAATCAAAAATTGCGTCAGCAGTGCCCATACCCGGCCTAAAACCATATTGACTCTTAGCGAGCAGGTTGTTATTATTTAAGTGAGTAATCATATGTTTATGCACAGATTTTTCTAAAATACGACCAGGGATTGGCAATAAACTAATCGGCCTCCAGTTGCTTATGCTTTTTAAGTCGCCAGATTTAGGAATAGGTACGACGGTGCTAACTGACCATCTGTCAGGAAAAACTCCCTTGTCAATCGAATTTTGAAAGATGCACTGAAGTTGGGGCAATAAAACAGTAAGAGCGTCTTTTAGAACCCTGGAGCTTAAATTATCAATGCCGCTAGACTTGTGTATTTTAATGTTATCAACCATCTTTTCCACCTCCGAATAGGGTATGTGCAGGTGTGGGCACTCAACAGGTATTTCATATTGGAGGTTTATGTTATCATCGCTATAAACAAAATTCATTTTATCACACATAGTTTGACCAATAGATGCAAAAAATTCATTGAAATAGTTGGCGGATTCAGTTAGGTCTACTTTGACCCCAGTTTCATGATGTAGGAATTCGGCCCTGGTACCCGTAGTTTTTGGGTTTAACAGATTGGCGATCTCTTTCCAGAACTGTTGGTGACCATCCTTTACCTCGTTAAAAGCTATGTCAATTTTGTTTTTCTTAATGTTTTCACAGGTTCTACTTATTTGACATCTCAAGTTTTTGGCCCTTCTAAGATCATTACCATTGTTATGTATGAGGAATTCATGCATGTACATATTACGGTCCGCAATAAGCTCTTTGGCTTCCCTGTTTAACCACTCTTGATTTAGTCCTTTAGTGGACATTGTTTTTATAGGACATGACACATCAAGGTATTCCGAGATCGCTTCTAGAATCATATTCCACTGTGCATCAGGTGTGGTCGTGTTACTGTACAGTAGTTTCCAGTCTTTATAAAGACTAATGATTTTTAACAAGGGGGGGGGGGGTATTGCCCACTACAATAGAAATTATCAGTGTGCCTTTATGAGGCAATATTGTCAACAGCACTCTCGTCCCCAGTTCCTTCCGAGGGAAGATTCTGATAACAACCTTGAATTTGGATTTTGCTTGGTTGGGTAACCCCTGCTGGTAGCATGGAACCCGCGAAATAGGAACCGAAATGTATGATGGGAGTGTTTCCATCATGACTTTCTGGTTCCATTTCTGGTTCCTGTCCGCTGATTCCAAGCTAAACATAGGGATTGCCTGAATCCAGTAACATTTCAAGTTCAAGTTCGCAGTGGTGTTTGCGCCTTTCTGTGCTAGAATGGCGCATGGGACAAGTGTATGGAAAGACAAGCAACCATTATAAGCAGGAGAGACAATGCCACGGCTACGTCTGATGTCAAATACATGTGTAACATTGTCCACTGATCTGTTGGCTCTTCAACTCAGCATGTCTAAGAAAATGAAAATCAGTGCTTGTGGTTGAAAATAATATTTTCGGTTGTGCCTAATGAGTACAACATGCCACTATAAGCTAATATATAGCTAGTTCCCCTAACTGCCATTGGTGTCACCACCTGATGGCTTTCAGACCACTGACCACCATTTGACAGCTGCACTGGACAGTTTTACATATGAGTTTGACACGGGACGAAGCCCTTCATTATCAGTAACCTACACAATGCCCATGTAGATGGCTGGTGTAGACAAGAACAGCGGTTTGCCGACCAGAAACAGGACCCCAACAGCAAAGATGGCCGCCTCGGTGTGGAACAACAGCGGGATATTCACCAAGGCCATGATGATGGAGCTACAGATGGCAGCAGGCAAAATGGTGAGGGATTTCCCTCCTGGCTCACAACCTACAGGATGAAGCCAACACATATTTAATCATTGTAAATACAGTAACATGTGTAGAGCCCGTATTACCGTCCAACTATTAGCATTTATAATCTTTAGGAGACTTCTGACTGGTAAAGAGGGTAAAATAGTAAAGATGTAAAATGGAGAGAGAAAAAGAGAGAGAGACAAGAGTGGAGGTAGTGATAGTGAGAGTATGATAGATTAGAGGGTTGTTAGATATGTTCTGATTCAATGAAAACTGCGATCTAATTTATTTTTTAACAAACATTAGTTATCAATCTACAATCTAATTAAGCATTTGACTTACCATACTTGGCTAACATAAAGTCAGTAACGAACCCATTAATTGGAGTCAGTAGGGATCCGGCTAATGTCCCATATGCCAGGAAATCTGTATAAAATGTCACTGCAACACACAATAATGTATTCCTGAATGACATGTCACACTCACATTAGGCACTTGGATAAATTTTTTAAAACGGTTACAATATATTCTGACTGTAACCATTGATAGAGCACATTGACCCCCTCTCAGAACATTTGGAATTACATTTACAAGTTTCCTAAGTAGAAGTGAAGAAATCAACCAGAACATGCATAGGCTGCAGAAGCAAGCTGGTGCTATACAAATGTACACAGCCTGGTGTGGCAAATTGGCACCAACTACTAGAGACACTCTGTTCTCTCTTTAATTGCAAGGTAACATGACATATCAGGCTTGCACAATGTTACAATGTTACTTGTGTATATATATCTCATTGATTAAACCCAAATCCTACAATATGTGACTTGTATAGCACATTCTTTTATTGATTAAAATGAACAGTGATACCAGACACAGGTGGTGTAACCACAGATCAGGTCTCAACCATGACTCACCGGTGACATCTGGTGTTAGAATCTAACATCTTACCAATAGGCTTACATAGGGATACCCAGACTGCTTAACACTGGTATATCAAGACAGAACATGACTAATCTAGGGGAATGCAGCAAAAATCTTGGGATTACACGCAGGAGGCTGGAAACGGACATGTAGCATACTATTGATATGTAGAAAGAGGGCCGCATGTTAATACAAAGGGGCCATGAATATTTCAATGAAATTCGCTTAGATAAAGTTGACCTTTACATTTGGATAATTGCCATATTAGGACTTACAATTAAATATATTCCCAATCATAAGTAGTGGATAGCCGGCTAAAAGACCTTTCCAATAAGCTAGTGCATGCTCTGTTATCTCTAATAGGGGCTGAATAGGAGCAAAAACGAATAGGGTCATTTCAGACAGGCACTCATAAGGGTGCCAATTTTAGTGTGCCACCTGTGACTGCTGGTTCTTCCAAGTGCCTACTCACATATTTCCTGGTATTACTCTGTTACCTAGTAACAGCAATTTCCGAGCATAGCAACAGGCCCATTATCTAACAATATTCCCACACTTAACTCTCTTGATTTCCAACCATTCACTGAAAGCTAAGCAATCTAAACTATTGCCATCTGTCATGGCTTGTAGAATATAATAAACCTTAATGTGCATAAGTTATTACGTCATATAGTGTCAAGAATGACCAATATCACATATTGGAAGGAATGTAGCCGACATGCCGTAAATGCCGTAAATTCCAGCATATAACTATTATAGTAAACTCTCAGGTTGTGGGTGTGGCTTATAGAAGTGTCGTCATAAGTATATACAACAGTACCAAACAGGTCATTTTCAGGTCCCGGGTGTAGGGCTATGCAATTTCTCAAGTCAGGTTATACACGAGATATGGGTTTTATTTCATGTGGATAAACGAAGTTACTATGCTTAAGTACTAGAATGGCCTTTCTGCATGCCCCTGTGGAGAAACTGATGCTCGTTCTCCATGGGCTATTTCTCCATGATGACATTACTAAAATAGCTATGAAACCAATATGTAAATGTTGTTTTTTAAGGTAATTTTTCAATAGTTACATAAGATAAACACAGAGATCCATTCTCATCAGTCTGAATTCCTGGTTTCTCCACTTGTGGTACATTGGATGATATCACACTGGGCTCCGCCTTGTGTGATATGATCCAAGTTATCACTCGTGGTGCAACCTATCATTGAGACAGGTCATCAGGGATCTCTGTCTATATACATGGGAATTTGCGGTATCAATATGCATACCTTTTTTCAAGTCACCATCCACTATCTCAGTGATCCATGGATCATAGGCACTAATGACCATGGTGAGACAAGCATAGTCAGCACAAAACCAGAACAAAAAGGTGATGTAGGTAGCCGAGGTGATGAACGGAACCAATTTCTCTTCTCTCAAAGGTTCAACATTTGGCGCATTTTTGGATTTGGGATCTTCCACATTTGTTTTTGGGCTGACATTCTTGGAATACTTTCCGATACCTACACAAGATTGAATAAAAGATTTGTCAGATTCATAGTGGATATATATGGCACCTAGGTATCGATCACAGCACCGCTTGTGGTGAGGCCCCTAACCAGTAAGAGGAGCTGCTAACCAGGGGTCAGTCACAGTTTACTGCCTGCCTGACATCATAGTGCAATTACAGTATTGCTTTGACTGACTTGATTTTCAGGACTTCAACCTACACTGTTCCCTCTGACCATGACCGAGGGTGCAAGGGTCCAGTACAGCATACCAAGGACTGCTTGGACAGAAGCATTTATAAATTCCCCTACTTATCACCACTAAATGGCCTGACCTAGGAGCCACCTAAAGAGAACTGTAGATCTACAGTAGAATCTACTATGTACCTTCACTAGCTATTTACAGTGTATATGGGTGGATTAACAGTAGATTCTACTGTTTACCTACAATGAGCTGTACAGCTACAGTAGAATCTACTGTACACCTACAAAAAGGGCAACCACCTTTTTTACAGTGCATGGCAGTGGCATCTCACCTAGTACTTGATCGTCGACCTTGTCCTTGGGCAGCAGACACCAGGATGTCAACAGTACCACAGTCCACAATGCGGCCAGCACTAGCAGCGCCACCACCCGGCTCACACCGGCATCATGCGCCATCTGAAACACACACACAAAGGATTTACCAATCAACGATCCATATTCACATTTTGAGATATTTTCATTGTGACAATCATGGATACACATGGTATCTATGTATCCGAAATTTAAGGGAAGAAGTGAGGTCTCATGATAAAAGTTACCATATACTTAATTATGGGTGTGGACCACTAAATTCGACACGGCGACATGGCTGTTTTTGGGCCTAGTGACATGCGACATGAGGAAAATCAGAGATAGTGACATGGGACATGACCATTTCTTAAAATCGACAGGGTGACATGGCCATTTCTTAAAATCGTCAGGGCGACATGGTCATTTCTTAAAATCGACATGGGAAATGGGGACCCCCCATCCAGACCCCCTTAATTCTAGAATTTATATGACTTGAGAGAGAGAGAGAGAGAGAGAGAGAGAGAGAGAGAGAGAGAGAGAGAGAGAGAAGAGAGAGAGAGAGGAAGCGAGAGAGCGAGAGAGCGAGAGAGCGAGAGCGAGAGAGCGAGAGAGCAAGAGACAGAGAGACAGAGACAGAGAGACAGAGACAGAGAGACAGAGACAGAGAGAGCGAGAGAGCATGTCCCTTAGAGCCCCAGGCTGTGTCTCATCAGATGGGGCCAATGTGATAGTCTTTGACTGATGAAGATATAGATAAGCTACTAATTACTGATTTAAAGTGTTATAACATTCATTAACCTTTTCAGCCCATCTATATCTTCATCTGCCCTAAATAAGCCCTTTTCTATCAAGCCAGCCAAAGATGGCACCCGGTCAAAGATGGCACCCGGTCAAGGATGGCACCCAGTCAAAGATGGCACCCGGTCACGTTGACCCCATATCATGAGACACAGTCACGACAATCACCACTAAAACTTCATCACTTAGTAGAGTAGAACAGTGCTAGAAATGTAAATGGCAGACCCTTGGTGATTGTGTCACTTTAATATACATTATTTTGTCAACAGTGGTTATCTGCAGTCACAATACCTTGACAACCTGGTATGCAAATGAAGTATTCATTCCTGCTGCGTATATTGTAATGGCCAAGGAGATCCGTTTTCCTGCAAGTTTTGCTACCTTTAGTGTATAAAGTGAAGAAAAGAGAATACCAGTCAAAGAAAATGGATGGCAATTGAACATGGGGCAAGAATTACTGGGACGTATCCCCATTTCTTAAAGCTTCTGTAAAACCTCAGATATGTTGATAGTTCAGTTTCTGCATAGTTGTTAAGAGTCTCCTTGTTGGAGTGTACTGGTAGCATCCAAGCATATTTTGTATCTTTTAACCATGCCAAATTTAAGGAAATAGGTGAGGAAAAATAAGATACTTCCAGCATTTTATTCAGCACTTAATTACATCAACAAGGTTGTGCCGTATACAGGGATACACCAGGTACTAGTAGACTGTGACAGCAAAACCATCTTAATGCAGGATGCTGCCGCCGTGGACTTAGGGCTCGTAGGATCAATATTTGTGCAGATGAACTGTAGGAAGGCTGTTGCAGAGCCTTTGTATATAAATATATTATGGAAACCCAGGTAGAGGAACCTTCTTGGTGTGAAACACAATTAATACTTACATGGAAATTAGTAATAATCAAGGCATAGCAGGTGGGTCCGATAAAAACAGCCCCAGTCAACATTATCCACTCCAGGCCTAATAATTGGTATAAATGAAACACAAGTTACTATTGAGCAGAGACATATTCTACTATTCTGAAGGTAGGGTGGCCGGAGGCTCTAGCTGGTCGCTCAATCTATATCTGATCCTATGTTAGGTCACCCTTTTATGATGGCCTCTCACTTTGGCTAGGGAGCAGATAGAGACCTCTAGTAACTTGGTATCAAGAGGTCTTGAATGGATCCTTCATACATGAGCTGGAATTAGCATCATAAATTGTATTACATAATGTAATTTAAGAGCAATCTGGACAGACCTTCAGATTTTGAGTCTGCCTTGAGCTCTATAACTGGGTGATCTCTTGAACCTATCCTCTGGGAGAATTGACACTGTTTGATGGAAAATCCATGTATCAACAAAATTCTTTTTTTTGTTTGAAGCGTCTTGTATGCAGGCATGTCATGGGAGGTCCTATAGTTACTTGCGACAATCATATCTTCCATAGATAAACCTCCTAAAATTATGTATTTTTAGCTCAATTATTTTTCTAGAACTCCTTAATTGGTAGGTTACGGTAGACTACTGAAAATAGAGCTGAATGAGGTGAAAATGATGCATTTGGAATGGAAATGATACAACCTACCACCTGACAGCGTCAGGGCATCTCCTGGGGGTCATATTGGGGTCTGAGACCCCAATCTCAAGCATTTACATCATATATATAACACTAGAGGGCCTCCCCTGTCATAGGGTTGTAGAGGAAATCTTAGTTCACTCCTTAGACACTGTAGCATGACAGGGCTATGAGTGAGATATAGGCATGGCATGTCTATCCTATGCAGATGTTCAGATCTGTCAGAATGGTTCGGGGGGTGAGGGATTTTTAATCAGCTACAATCAGCTCTCTAGTTACTGCTTCAACATAATAAAGATAGTTTGTTAGATGCGAGTTTTGAGGCTTTCTGTACATATAACATGTGTATATGTTTGATAGATATCTAAAAACCCTCCGGCCACCCTACTGAAGGTCCTGTTGCACAAGGTCTCTTACCGTCAATCTTACCTGGCTCTGCTTTTGTACCGCTAGGACATTGCCTGCTACAGCCCAGTGGTGCCACCTTATGTGAATCATGTATATTAAACATCTTCAGTTTTCTCTGAATAATCTTAAATGACTGTTAATATCTTAAATCAAGGTTATAACTTTATTAAGATTATAATAGGAAATAAGGTTGGACACATTTTCTTGTCCACCCTCCTGCTTAAGTTTCTCAACACAAGCATTAGTTTCATGTGAGAAATTGTCACCGGCTGTGAAGAATGAGAAGCCATTCTCCATGCATGGGTGTTGTAAAGACTTTGTGACACACTACAACTTACCTGGCTTTGCAAATGCCAGCTGACAATACCCGATCATTGCAAGAAGTCTGAAATGCAAATATTTCCTCATCATTATATAGTAAGTTACTTGAAGTACCAGAAACGTACTGAGAAGGAACTAAGAACCATTCATAGAGTTGTGGTGACGTAGGTTTGAAACACTTGGAAGAGAGTACGCATGGCTATTCAGTGTATGAGCTAACTGCCACCATTTCAGATACTCCCTCCAGCCCTAGAGGAAGGGGTATTAACATGTAGTGTGTAGGTCTATGTGCACCACTTAGTCACTTGGTCACTCAATCAAACGGCCAGAAACTCAGAGGACATTATTATTTTCTTTGTAATCATTACTTTGTTCTAATACATCATTGAAGACATGTATGTATGGAAATACGATCTTCAGTCAAATGTCGGTGTTCTAATATACATTAAAACTATAAGCCTGTCTCCTTCACAAGCTTGGTCTATTTGCCATTTGAAATGAATAAAAGCCTGTATAAGGCCTACTTCTTAAAGTCGACAAGGGACACATTTACTCCTACTGGGGCCCTATTTATGAATTATGCTTACGCAGTCAAAGTTCTTGTGGTCCTAAGCCCAAAGCGGTCAAAGAACAAGCCGACAGGTAGTGCGCTGATGCCGAAAGCCACCGCAGCGACAGTGTAGGACAGAGATAGTGCTACTTTCTGCTCCTGACATCTTACAGCAGTTAGTGACGTCACAGGCCCATTAGTGACGTCATAACTGTCTGCATTCACTTTAGTGTGGGAGATGTTGGCACCCATGGCGCTCACTGGTGTGCTGCTGGTCAGTGATGTGACATGAGGGTTCATGAAACTTGGTGATGGTGTGGTAGCATTACCAGCAAGGGACACCACAGTGCTCTGGTTGCAACGATCGATGTACAGCTCGTCACCCTAGTCAACAACGAACCATAACTTACAACAAATTAATTAATTAATTAGCAATTTTGCGATCATAAACAGGTACCTAGGTATGTTAACTGACTTCCTATTTAAAAGTAACTCCTGTAGAGCTATATTTATTTATTTATTACTTGATTTAGTTGGGGCCACTCCATGAGACCTCAGATCCGAAATATCAGTGATTGTGCTGTTCCCAGTGAGAAGCACATGAACTACAGTACCCAATACCCAATGTGAGCTCATATTGGGTGACAACCGACCCAATGGGGGGGGGGGCACTCCCTATATTTTCTATGTTGAATGCATGTATGTGCAAAGACCACCTCAAATATTGTACTCTGTAATGCAAGAAGTACCTCAACAAATTAGGACCATTTTCACAGGAAATTCCTCATGATCCCTTGTCTATATAGGTCCCCAGAATGGAACCTTTCCCCTGGAACCGTGTTCACACATGGTAACCAAAGCTGACAGAGTGCCCCCCCCCCCGCTTCTGCAGTGGTCAGTGCCTACCTCCCACTGGGTGTATCTGAACGGCCCACTGCATGTGGGCAGAGGGCTACCTTAGGCAGGGGGGGCATTATGGTCAGGTCAAGTAGCAGACTGTGGATGGGGTATAGACGGGCACCCACCAGTGATTACCCCTAGGTAGTACCCCCCCCCCCCACACACACACACCTCACACATGTACTTCTGTCCTCAGACCACACAGATGACCATTCACAGCAGTGCCCCCTTGTGCAAAGTGAGGAAAGCACACATTTACCAAATCTATATTTGGGGAGATCTACTATTTTTGCTAAAAACACCACTGTATCTACATATTTATGTAATACAAATTAAAGGATTATTTAAAGCAGCATGTCTGCAGTGCCATATTCTGGTTTTCTCATATTATTCAAAACCTCCGGATGTGGTCTTCAAATCATCAGTCTGTTCCAGTCTGGCTCAACGACCTGCCATTGACATTAACACACTATCACATCTCGAGCACTTTTACCAGATGTAAACTGGTATCAATTATTATTACTCAAATCAAATTGGGTATATTTTGCTTACCTGTAGAACGTAAACTAGGGATGGCCAGCCAAACATGGCTCCCCCAAGTATTGTTGTCTCCAGGAAACACAGGATGAGGGCCACAGCTCTTTTCCACAAGGACATCATTTTGCCTCAAACCCTTTAATATTATATCAACAAAAAAGGTACATTTAATATAATCTCATGTGCGACCAAAGATATTCATATAACAATTCTCACGTAATATTGAAGTTACCATTATGAATGAGGTGTGTATACAGGATTCAACCAAGTGTTTATGATTATCATGCCAATTTCGTTTCAGTGAAAATACAACATTCTTAAATTGCATATGCGGTCTCCATAAAGTCAATAATGGTCCTGTCCCATATTGCTGGACAGAATAGTAAATCCCAAGTGTTACTACATTAGCATTGGGATTCTTCCGTGTGAGTACTCCCTAATCAGGGCACCCCCTATTGGGGAGTGCTCATCATGTTTAGAGACATATAATCTTCCCTGAAGTCTGGACTCACCCAAAATGGTTTGAGAGTCTGGCAATACTGGACCCTCTTCTCAGCATCTGACAAAGCTACACTCTTGGAGGATGAAAGAGAGGCTCCTTAGACTCCAGCATTATCCGAGTGTTGGAAGAGTGTCCAATGACTGTCCTGCCATTTTGGGTCAGAATTCTAATGGAAGGTCTAGTATTGCCTGACCCCCCAGAAGAAGGTCCCTAGTCATTATGACAACCTAGGTTGTCATAATGACTAATGGAAAGTGCTCTGGAGAATGGTGTATGAATATAGTCTCTAATTATTTTACCTCCTAACGAGGGGCATCCCTTTCACATATTTGGTTTACTCTTGATTAAACTAAGTAGCTTTACTTGTTATAATTAAGTTGTGAATGGGTGAGAATGATGGCCTTGGAGGTATAGAGACTACTCTGCTCCCTGTCATCAGTTTATATCTCATGGCTGAAAATTTACTTCAATCAATTTACCCTGGGGGGCAGCACGTGACAGGGAATGTTCCATATCCAACACCAAGATATACCCTAGGTTGTCTGAATGACTACCCAATGGTGTTGAGACTTGTCATTGCTGATGACTTTAGGTCTTCAGATCTACAATACCTAAAACAACAACCTTAAGGTAGTCATTCTGACTACCCAATCCATGTGACTACCTAAGGTTGTCATTATGACAACTTTGGTCTATATGGATCAGATATGACTACCTTAGGTATTCACAATGATGACCTAAGGTCGTCACCTTGACGACCTAAAGATGTTTATTTTGGTATTGTCAAACTGACGACCCTGAGGTTTTCAGTGTAGTAATATGTTTTGTACATACACCAGTTTCCTTTCCGATGAGCGGAGGTAATGAAGGCAGGTAAGCTTTATGGAAGATCAATATAGTCGGAAAGTGCATGTGTATGTTCCTACCATATCTGTTTATAAACCTAGTGATCATAGTCAAATCCTAGAATCCAGCTCTGGTTGTCAGACTGGACTTACGTGCAAACCCATAATAAACCACTATAATTCTAGGCATATCAACAGGCTACAAACCAAACTCAACACTGGTCGTCAGGTTGACTCCCACACACTCATACTTCACCCCGAAAACAAATAAACTGTGTATAAATATTCAATACCGGCAAATACTGGCAGTCTCGATAAGGGTCACCGTCCACAGAGCATAAATCAGACGTATAGGGCCATTCTATAAATAATTTACATAGGGAATATATCGAAATTCTATCCATATGCGGCCGATTTATGCTCTGTGGACGGTGGCCATGAGCATAGCAAACTATAATCTATAAGTTGGACCAGCCAAACACTTTTGTGTGTATGTGTATAAGAAGGTAGAACTGCTAAGTCATATTAGGCTTATTAGCCTTGATAAAGGGGATTTCCAGAAGAAATTAGAGCTCAGGTGTGATTTATAGGGGTTGGCTATAGGGAAGCCGTGACAGTCACAACACGGGAACCACCCAGACTTAGTTAGATAAGATGGATTTGTGTTAGTTAGTTAGACTGAGGTTTAGGATGGTAATATACACCTTTCAGTGAGATTGGGATCATTTTGTGTACACTGGTAGAAGCGGTTTCTTCATGTACTATTGCTTAATTATGTTAGTCTAATGTAATGTAACTTTCTCATGTTTATTAGGAATATGCCAATTCCAAAAACTCCCCTGGTTAATGGGAGAACTCGATATAGACTCTTACTAATAGTGATATGTACACAACTTCAAATCTATGCTTAGTCAGAATGCAAGACTTATGTAATTCTAGATACACTTTCAACTCACATGATAATAATGAACACAATTTGCTGTCACGCTTTATACTCTATTCTGTAATTAGTATAGTACATATCATTGATAAATCTTGAATGTAATTTTAAGAAACAACTGTGAGATTATGACATCACCGAGGGCTGTCGACCCAATATTGTACCTAACAAGAAAAATGTGGCTTTGACCACGGTCGGGTTTGCTGGCGCACCCGACCATGGTCAAAGCCACATTTTTCTTTCATCCGCCACGTCGCAACACAATGTCCTGAGGTGGTTTGTATTTTAGGTCATAATGAATGATTGATTGATATGTAATTATGTATTAATGCTGTTTTTAATAAAGGCATAGGCCCTAATACAAATATAACAATTAGGCTTATAAGACCTATGTAGGCCTACCAATATTATCTCGCTATAGGCCTACAGGGGCCTAGGGGCCTATAGGCAATGCATCTTTCAAGGACTAGGCCTACCTACATTTTTCTTGAGTGACATTTTTACCTCGCCATAGAATAAATAATAATAGTAGAACTATAGGCCTACGCACTTCTAGTTCTAGGCTTGTCTACCTGGGCCTAACTTAGGCCTAAAAAAATAAAAAGTTGAGTTCCGGTAACATGGCCCAGAAAAAAGAGGGTCGGTAGGTGGGATTTTTCTTTTTTTTGGTAAAATGGTGAATTTTAGTAGTAAAAACACCAAAAATGTCCTAAAATTAACAAAAAGTTATAAAAATGTCTAAAAAAAATTAGGGTCAGCCCCAAAAACGGAGGGTAGGTCGGGATACCGGAACACAATTTATGGTGACCAGACATACATTTATGATTGTTTTGCTGATTTTTTTTATCATGGCAGATAGGCCTACACCAAATGTGTGGGTCTAGGTAGGCCTAACACGTAGGATGTACGACTTAAGCCCCCCCCCCCCAGACACACATTGATGAGTGAGGAGCGCGGGAAACTAGGGGACTGCCGACGCAGCGTTCACAACGTGACGCTTTGGTGCTAGTTACCATAGCAATGTTGTGGCTCCAGATGGGTCAAAAGCGACCTGGCGACCTGGGCTGTTTTAGATGGGACTTCCGACCTAGAGCGATAATATAAGCGACCTGGCGACTTTTGAATAACATCTACTATAGATTAAAGGGTAAAAAAAAGCGACTTTTCGACCTGGACCCCTTAAAGGGATACAAGCAAGCAGAACGTGCCTTGCGCGTCCGTACTCGTGCACATGTGGCGACCCCTACCAGTGGCAACCAGAACCAGGTATGGTGCGTTGCAACTGGTACAACTGCCTGCTCTTTTACCAAGCATATCCGGTCAAAACAAACACCATATGCGAGGGAAAACGAGTGGGAAAACGCAATAGGTCGTACATGAAACTGTTTGCTTCATTTCCTTGATTCCATCCATCACAAAACGGATATATGAGCAACAATCAATGAGGTGAGTCAACTTTATCATGCCATCCGACTTGACTAAATATAAAGAGGGAAACTAGAATAAATCAAACTAGATATTTCATCACACTCATGACACTGTGTCGTGTCTGTGACAGTGCCTCTTGACTGGGACCAGAGAGACTAGGCCTGCCCTCCTGGTTTACCCTGGAGAATTCTATCTTGAGATAATTCTCCTGGTTCTCCCGGATTCTGGTTTTCCAAAGTTGAAACAATTTTGTAAATATTCCAACTAGAACCAAATTTATGAGTCAAATTGATAATTTACAAGAATGTAATCTGTAAGTAATCCAGCTGGTCCAGCTCTTGATAAAACGGCACTGGAAGTGGAAGTCAAATTACTGGATCTTACTGGATTCATTCTCTTTCAACTTCAAAATGGGGGGGGGGGGTCAGTAGGCATTTTCTAAATGGTATCCAGACAAATCGTCCATTCTCCCAATACTCCTGGTCAAGTTGTTCACTCTCCACGTCACCCACCCCCACCTCATTCACTTTCCAACTCGCCAACTATTAGTCTGTCTAATTTCCTCATTAAATCATATGTTTGATAGATTGATCTGATTCGAATCCTTATTTACTTTGGGTGTTTTCTTTTTGAAAATAGTTATTATTCGTTATTAGGATGGTACATTCCGACCAGATGTTGGTACATTCAGAAAGTGGGGAAATTTTAACACTAATAATTATATTACTTCTTTCAGAATGGCATCACGCAAATTATTCAGCTGCACATGTACCAGAGGCATCTGTAACAGGGAGGAACCAAAGCGAAATGGCTGCCCCTGCTACACAGCAAAGGTGTTATGCACCAGTGATTGTACCTGTGGGACACCCAGCTTTGCCTGTGTCAATAGGCCTGGCCATGGTGGAGATCTGGATGTTGAAGAACCAGTGGAGAAAGAACTAGTACAGACCAGTGGGGAAAATGATCCACCAGTAAGTAGCTTCTATTATAACCTAAATCAATTAATTGCTTCTCGATTGTCAGTGACTAGTTTTGTCAGGTCCAGGTATTTAGTCAAAGTGTTTGTGGGCAAGATATTGTCTTGTATTTTCTCCCAACTAATGTGTGTATAGGCCAATTCTATAGCATTACATTCAATTTGGCAATTGCCACCCCAAACTTAGGGTGCAGCCTTTAGGCTCATAATTCACTCTGTGATTTTATTCATTTTCAGTGGATGATTGTTTCATTCGAAGAGGGTGTTACTCTGCATGTCCCCGACCCACTGAACACGAGCATGCAGGAGGCAGTTGAACTTCAGCTTCAATTATCTCCAAATGTAAGTTTCTGGCATTGTTTGAATTCCTTATCGCAAAAAGATGTGGGGTGGCCTATCACGTCACATGATGATGTGGGGTGGCCTATCACGTCACATGATGATGTGGGATGGCCTATCACGTCACATGATGATGTGGGATGGCCTATCACGTCACATGATGATGTGGGGTGGCCTATCACGTCACATGATGATGTGGGGTGGCCTATCATGTCACATGATGATGTGGGATGGCCTATCACGTCACATGATGATGTGGGGTGGCCTATCACGTCACATGATGATGTGGGGTGGCCTATCACGTCACATGATGATGTGGGATGGCCTATCACGTCACATGATGATGTGGGGTGGCCTATCACGTCACATGATGATGTGGGGTGGCCTATCACGTCACATGGTGATGTGGGGCCGCCGGAGTAATTTTAGCTATCTATAACTTTTTGAATTTTGAATATCCATCAATTAGAACAGAAGTTATTCCCATTTTAGCACTTTCTATCCAGAAGACGAATGTGTCCATCATGTATCATCATCTAGCCTCTTTTGATTTATCTGTTGCTGTCAAGCACTCAAGCCCAATTCAATGGGGTGGTACATGTGAATAACTTATGCCATTTTATACATAAGGGAATAAACTACATATATTATACAACAACTCTAATATCTACAGGTGGCCACTCCTGAAGTTGATATGGAATCATCCTTAGTTACAATGAAAATACCTGACCGAAAGGTACGTATAAGCGTATATGTTTGTCATATTTATTGTGATGAAAAAGTGTCATGCATGGTGAATTGTCTCACTTTTATTAGAAAAAGAAATTCAAAGCACAATGATAGAGATATATTTATATGAGATATTGGACTAAATGCTAAGATGCATATTATTCAAATGATCATTTTAGGTTA
This sequence comes from Harmothoe impar, assembly GCA_947462335.1. Lineage (NCBI taxonomy): Eukaryota > Metazoa > Annelida > Polychaeta > Phyllodocida > Polynoidae > Harmothoe > Harmothoe impar. The sequence continues at coordinate 251,538 of CANHQG010000012.1, read as the reverse complement.
TCTGTCTAGATATTCTGTTAAACTGAAATGGATTTAAACCGTCTGTCTTCCTTCTAATGAATTCTTTTTTTTTTTACTTTCAGATTGACCATCTGTCAAAGGCCCAACTGAAGAAAACTCTTCAGGATATCATCTGTTTTGCACCTGAGATGGAGCGATTCATCCTGGCGAAAGACAAACCGGACCCACCACCTCCAGGCCATGGGCAGCAGAAGGCATCTTGGTGCAAATGTATGGGGCATTGCAGGGAGATGCCTACTCACCGAGAACAGTATTGCTGTAGGCTAAGACGGGGAGATTGTATCACTCTAACCGCAGCCGCAGATATTAACACAGTGGTTCTTGATCGTCGTGTTCTTCAGCTGGGGATAGGCAACAACAATGCTTTGTATGCACATAACGATGACATCCGTGCAGTCAATTCACTGCGACATATGGCCTACAGGTTCTTTGTCCTCTGGAAGTATGGGTACCAGGGTGCGAACAACCGCCGTGTTATCCCCAGCTGTGTTGTGTGGAAAATCCGAGACAAATACCCATCCCCTGATGGTCTATACACAGGCTACATACCTGTTAATGGCCGTTAAACATTACAGTTATAGTGCTTTGATGCATATTTAGAGGTGCTGTCAGGAGGTGTTGTGGCACTCTCCCCACAGAGATCTAGGTTATTACAACTGCCAGTATTGTAAACGTAGATATTTTTGCGCTGTACATATTTTGGTAGTTTTTAAATATCCGCGAAAATATGTACAGAGCGAATATTTATCCAGTGTAGTCAAAAAACTACAATATTCCAAAATTCGAGAATTTTAATACAAGCGAAATTGTACTTTTTTGCAAATTCCCAAAATTTTATACACACTGAATTATCTACGATTACAGTAACTGGTCACGTGATGACCACGTGTGACGTCGGGACCACACTTTGGGTATGAACATGTCTCAAATTGGTTTGTTCAAACAACACAGTGCAGTACAGTTCCGCATATGAGGTGTCACGATTTTGTAGGCTGCGGTCTAGTGACGTCAGACTTCAACATCACGTGACCAGGTGACGGCAGAGGTACATAAGGTACGCTGTGTAGACTCTGCTGGTAGAATGGTATTGTGGGTGCCAGTGCATTTCTTTATGTCTAGACTTATATTCAAGAAAAACTGTAAGAATACTATACATGTACCTTCATGGACATTTCATTCATATCTTAGGCGCAAGACAGAGGTATATTTTAAACTTATTGTAATGAGTTTTATGTTGGAATTTTGAAAACATTGGTGATTTAAGGTACATGTAATAGTTACTACTGAGGCAGTTGGTCCGGCATCATATGTATTAAATAAAGTTTACAATGAAAAAAAAAAACTTCTTCTTAAATGAATTAAGAAAATTTGCAGTGCGAAGCACTTTGATTATGATGACACCCCATGAAAGACTAGGCTTTGAGTAGTAGTAGATGGAGTGCTGGTACCGCTCCTTCCGATCATTTGATGATGATGTATAATTAGGATGACTAATGATGATATTTAGACTCCCCCTCCCCCTCACTCACTCACCAGGTCACAGGTCGGACATACTTTGGTCGTAATTTATTTCGCTGGGTATATATTTTCGCTATATTCACGGAAATGAAAGATCCGCGAAATTCTTACATGCTACAGTATGGAATAAATACCCGCAAATTAGTCTTTTTTGCCACCTTAGCGAAAATTTCACCCGTGAATATAGGTACTTTCACAGTAATTACTAAAGAAGAAAGGTAGGAATGCTGCCTATATATATGTGGGTTGGGCTTATATGCAAACATTTTTGATACATGTTTCAAGAAATAATAATCAATAGTTTCAATTTCTGGAGTAAATATTTATTGTAAGTATGAATATACTTTAAGTAACCATAGTCTGCATGTCTACATATGTGGGCCTGTAACAATGCCCAAGGGTTTAGATGAGAATTAAAACCGCAGCTTGGAATTACATCTATTTATCAAATCTTGACTTTTCCTTCCTGTTTCTGATAAGGACCTCCATGGGAGGTTTTTCAACTGCAGTACATCTTGGTCTGATGTTCCGTGGGTCTGAAGCCTTGCGCTTTGCTGGTGCATCTATACGCTCCAACCCTTGAGCCCATTTACGCCGGTCCACTATATCTAATATAATTTGTGGTATGTACAAGTACTTCTTCGCCTCCTTGATTGGCACAGCCGTGAACCTCTGACTGCCTTTGCCGAAGCGAGAGCCGTGCCTAAAGACAAATTGATATTGCTTTACTTTATGGAAAGACCACTTTTAGTACATGGAGCAGGTGTTAAAAGAAAACTTCATGATGACATGATTGATATTGTTGGGATCTCTTAACAAAATTCTAATACCAATTTGTTGTGCTGTCGGAAGATGGAACTACCCCTCTGCAAGACACATAAACAATCACCAAACTTACCTTTCTTCCCCCGTCTCTCTGTGATTGACAATCTCCCTGTTGAGGTGATGGTTGTGATCCAGACCAGCCAATTCGATTTTCATAGCATGGATAGGGGGTCTGTAAAAAAAAATTCTCCCAACATCAACAAAAGTTTTGGTGACAGATGTAGTTACACCTGATACTTTGGATGTAGTGAATGATGCAAACTAGTAAATTTCTAATATTCTGTGACTATAAGTTGTGAATACCAGATAAAGATTATGCAATCAAATATTTTGCACTCAACAGTGATTGAAAGTTAGATATTTCCTTGTTTGATAACTGCCCCTGAGTACAAAGTTCTACCTGCAAAGTAACCAGTGTATGATAAATACAATATAAATCTTACGTGAATGATATCCGCTTTGGGCAGTACATCAGAATGAGTGCATGGAACAGCTCAAGTTGTCCTGTGTGGCTAGAATACAACGGTAAAGTTTTAGTAAACTCAAATTTATTGACTATATATTGTTGTACTAAACAGAACCAAATTCAATAATTGAGAGGCTTCAGAAGGGGTCTCGATTGGTCTTAAATTGTGCAGCATAGATACAAGCTATCTTCTATTAACCAGTGGGTGGAAGATTTGAGAGATGTGTATGGTTGACTTCACAGGTAGAAGTAAAAAGGGAATACCAAATTTCTGTTCAACGTTGAATCAACATTGACAACCATTTATCAATGTTGGTTAAATGTTCTGTGCCCACTGGGGCAGTGCATACAAACGCTGTGGAGCAGGGTGGATAAACCATATGATAGCAGCCTCATAACCTTTTGGAATACACATCAAGAAACTTATACGCACCGGTAGTTGACAATGTATGGCAGTTTCTTCAAGAAGTTTTTGTCGAACATAACATCATGAAGTGCGGCCTGTGCAACTGAGTTTGCTTCAATCCATTCTGGTCTATCTGAATTCTCCGGGAGAGGCCAAGCATGTTGACAGTGTCCAGGTGTCCGCTGTGTTGTGTCCAACCACTCATGCACATTTGACACATGGAGGTAGCATGAATGCCACAGACCCTGATCAAAGAAGTAAAATGAAATTGAGTGTTTGTTTTGGATCAATTATTCAAAATCTATTGACAAAAATCTACACTATTTACCGTATACGTTTAAGCACTGGGTTTTGAAATAAGCACTGGTCTTGTGCTGGGTTATATGGACCTGATAATGACTATTATAAGCGCCTGTCTCATACATCACTTCCTGCACAAGGAATTAGCTCTTCAGAGTGCCAGGGCAATATGCTATATTTTCAATCATATGGAGACATTACCAAATTTTAAAGCAGATTTAAAGAGATTGATCAAAAATCATACCTTTAGTACATCAGCATCTCCTTTACATTCTTTTGCAGACCACCACAGGTGGTTTCGAATCTCTCGACTCCATTTGAGAATACCTCCGCAGCCCTTCTTTTGTCCAACCTTTTTTAGATTGCCCCCGAGTCCTCTGTCCACATGCCAAACATCCATTTGATGCTTTATTTTGCCAAAACGACCATCTTTCGTCATCAAAGCTTTGATTTGAACATGGCCATCTGTCACAACCTCTGCCACTTCTGCCTGGCTCATGACTGTTGCCATGGCCTGTAGGAATCCCTTCTTTTCCATGATCACACTGTTCATGTTTGTCTCGCGTTTATCAACATGCGACATACACAGAATCGTATTGGTGGCTGTGTCCATAAAGCTGTATGTGCAAAATTGGGCATTGAAACCAGGACTGTCCAGTCTTGCATCCCCTGCTAAGATGAGGGGATGGTTGACATCTTTCAGTAGTGACTCCTGCATATCAAGCCATGCTTCTTCCACAGCAGGACATATGTATTTCTCTTGAACTCGCATGAAACTGGATTCTGATATGAAATTGAGCAGAAGAAATTTTGCCATAAGGGCCACCTTTGCAAAGTTATTGCCAGAGAGAGCCAAGGCTGCTGATGTCAACAGATTCCCAGCATACATACCAAACAACATTGGCTGGGATGCCCATGTTCCCATTGCGTGACCACGTTCTACACCATGGTTTCGACACTGCCATTTTATCACTAGGCAGGTCCCAATCTTGATGTGTCTGAAGTCCAAAATGTCATCACATTTGTGGCAGTTCTTACCAACAGCAGCAACTAGTAGTGCCTCCAAAGTGCTGTTAAAGGCAATACATTTACGGTCCTCCAATATTTGCTCTTTTGTTAATGTTGCTTTAAGTCGAGATGAAGGAACATGCTTATTAACCCAATCAGGGTCACCGTCATCCTCCCCCTCACTATCACTGAAGTCAATGTTTGTTGTGTCATCAAGATTTCCCTTTGAGGGGTATTCTTCATCATTGTCATCTTCTGGATAAGGGTCCTCAATGTCCTCAAAAAGAAGACTGCTTTTTGGATTGGGGGTGGATGCGCCCAGTGGTGTCACCATGGGCCTATTCTGCAGCGGTGAAGCATGTATCATATCCACAGAGGCAGATGGGAGCTGCCCAAATGGCAGTTGTTCTTGAACATTATGAGCTCTGGCCCCAAAGTTGGAAGACAATATAGGGGAGAAATTAGGCTGTGATGATTCCCTGCTGCTATTCTGTATTGGTGAAGCATGTGTCATATCCACGGAGGCAGATGGGAGATGCCCAAATGGCAGTTGTACTTGAACACTATGAGCTCTGGGCCCAAAGTTGGAAGACAATATAGGGGAGTAATCAGACTGCAATGACTCTTCATTTCTATTCAGCATTGGCGAAGCATGTATGATGTCCCCTGAGCCAGATGAGATCATTCCAAAGGGCAGTTGTACTTGGTCATTATGAGCTCCAAAGTTGGAAGAAAATAGAGAGGAGTACTCAGACTGTGACTGGTCACTTGGGCGCGAGTAAGTAGTCTTTTCAGGTGTCTCGGGAACAACTTCCTTCATGTTAACATCTGTCTTTTTTGCTCTGAAATAAAGAAAAGAAAATGTGTCAATCAGTGCCCTCCTACTCTATTCATAGAAGACATGAGGAGGGAGGGGGTGTATGGTGTATACGCTAGTTTGGTCTATACTCAAACGTTAGTATGGACCATACTCAGAAGTTAGTATGGACCATACTCGGAAGTTAGTATGGACCATACTCGGAAGTAAGTATGAACCATACTCGGAAGTAAGTATGGACCATACTCGGACGTTAGCATGGAATATACTCGGACGTTAGTGTCAAATGTGTATGGTGTGGTGGGAAGCAGGGGAGACATGGTGACGGAGGGAGCGTGGTGAGGAGGCAGGTGAGACATGGTGAGGGAGGGAGTGTGGGTACACGGATCAGGGACCCTGCAGACAAAGGGCCCAATGACAATTGGCCCTGAGGAAGATTGGCCAATGTCTAATGGCCCTGTGTAAGATTGGCCCCATGATGAATGGCACCGTGACTTTAGGCTTCCCAGATTATAGGCCATTTCGTCCAAGTGTGGTCAATACTAACGTCCGAGTATAATCCATGCTAACGTCCGAGTATGGTTCATACTTACTTCCGAGTATGGTCCATACTGACTTTCGAGTATGGTCCATACTGACTTTCGAGTATGGTCCATACTAACTTCTGAGTATGGTCCATACTAACGTCTGAGTATAGACCAAACTAGCGTTAATTCCCCGTGAATAACCCGCACCTCACGTATAGCCTGCACCCCGACTTTGGGAGACTTTAGGCCTCCCATATTGCAGGCCATTTTTCCCTAACATCTGAGTATGGTCCATGCTAACGTCCCAGTATGGTCCATACTAACAGCCGAGTATGGCCCATACTAATGTCAGAATATGGTCCATACTAACGTCCAAGTATGGTCCATACTAACTTCCGAGTATGGTCTATACTAACGTTTGAGTATGGCCCATACTAACGTTTGAGTATGGTCCATACTAACTGCCGAGTATGGTATAACCCGCACCTGGCATATAACCCGCACCCCGACTTTGGGAGACTTTAGGCCTCCCGGATTATAGGCCATTTCTCTAGCGTCCAGGGATATTGAGAGAGCCGCGCCCTGCGCCATAGGCGCATTAAAATCGGGAATGGCGCATTGGAATCCCTGTACGTGCGCCCTATGGCGCATAAGCTTTCTAAAGCTGAAATAATTCTTTTAATATTCCAATTATAACCAAAGTTATGGCCATGTAACGATTATCAATAAATTTACACATTTTGTATGTATCTATCAATAAAATTTACTTTTGAATTGCCTTCTGGAATACACCAGTCCACAGAGAATTTTCTCAATTTCCGTGGAAAAAGCATGTCTCCAAACCCCTCAAAATATCCTAAAGAGAGAATTTCTAAATTCTACCAGAGCAATATGCTCTCAAGATTTCACAGAAGAAACTAAAATACAGGTTAAATTCCTGAAATTTCTAACCACAATATGCCCCCAAATGTTCACTCTAAACGTCTCTAAACTCTAAAAGTCCCCCCCCCCCCGGATGCAAACATCCAGAGGTAGAATTACAGATTTTCTTTGTGCAGTAACACCACCACGTCCCCCCCCCCACATAAAAGGAAATCTAAATTCTGGATTCGTACGGAAATACATGGATATAATATAGTTTATATGTAACCTTTATGTAGATCTATGCCACATAAGTCAGAAATGACTCCCCCTTTAGATGCCAATGAAAATACATTATTATCATTATAATAACACCTATATTTAAGTATTTTACTATGGGGACTATGATGGCCCATTAACTCTCAAAATGGTGCATTGGTCTTGCTTAGGAGTGCGCCATTGTCCCATTGAAAAATTTCCTATCAATATCCCTGAGCGTCTGGGTATGGTCCTTACTAACGTCCGAGTATGGTCCATGCAAATGTCCGATTATGGTCCATACAAACGTCCGAGTACTAACATCCGAGTATGCTCCATACTAACTGCCAAGTATGGTCCATACTAACGTCTGAGTATAGACCAAACTACCGTAAATTCCCACATATAACCCACACCTTGTGTATATCCTGCACCCAGAGTTTGGGAAAACCCTATAACACGCACCAGAGGTCTGAAAATTGCGTGTAGGATCTTGGAGAGGACCTGGTACAGCCTGCAATAGATGGTATGAATAGTGAACTATGGTATTTTGAGGGTGCTGATTCCATTTCTGCTATGTGTAGAATCATATCTAGATCGGAACAAGGTAAAAATCAAGGTCAAAGGTCACGATTTTAAGGACCTCTAAAGGGTACATATACTTTGAAACAAATACAAAGATACTTATCCTGACGGTTATTCACCTTGTTCCGACCTAGATAGCATTCTATACACACCAGATTCGGAATCAGCGTACTCAAATTACCCTAATCCAACCATCATATCATCTATTGCAGGCTGTACCAGATCAAAGTTAAATATTGATATTTAGGATGCTCCCCTATTATTGTAGAGATTTATTTAATGGTAAAGTTAACTTGAAAATTGAGATGGATGTAGCTACAGGCCACCTGGGCCTATTCAAGGCCCAGTTCCTATTACCTTCAGAACGCAAAAAGTGAAGATAGGGATACATTGTACTAAGACCAAAAAAAAGAGGTTTGTTTCAGGTCACCTGACCGACCCTATCGAAACAGGGCCGACCCTACGTTTTTTTATGCAATTTTGAAGAAATTTTTGTATTTTTACACTTTTTTGGGGGTAAATTTTAGGTTTACAAAAATTTTGAAAAAATCTTCCCATTTTTACACTTTTTTGGGTCAATTTTAGAGGGGAAGTAAAAAAAAAAAGGTTAAAAAAAAATCGGACCTACCGACCCTAGAATTTCTTCCCATGTTACCTGAAACAAACCTTTTTTTTATTTGGCCTTATTGTGACCTGCCCACAGCTCAGACTGGCACTCCCTATACTGTCGATGTGTAGACATCACCTCTAAATTGGTACCCAATACCACCTTGGTAACCTTATTACGGGTGGCCATATAGAAAAAGAACACTAAATTTTGGGTGATAATTAAACATGATACACATGTAGCATAAGAGTCAAAAGTTCTAAAGCATGCCTCCCTAGCTACTTACTTTGTACTACATGTGCCCCTCCCACCTCAGGGGTGGGCGTATCTGAAACCCCTGGAGCCAAATCGAGACTGCCTGTAGCCAAAGCACGGATAAGCATTGGAGGCATGTATGGAAATTTGGGGTGCAGGGGGGGGGGGAGACATTTTCTGTTGACACAATTATGGTCAAAAAGGACTTGTCCTAAAACGAGGGTTTTAGTAATTACAATATATCTAGATCTACTTAGAATATCTACACAATTCTTTCAGCTTTAGAAAGATGAGGGCATTGTTGTCAATTCAACGCCTAGTGTTGCCACATTTTGGGGCCATGGTGACATCTGCCCACCCCTGGTCACCTCAGGCCTGTCGTTCTCCAGGATCATTGAGGTCTACACCACACCTCTCCTTACCTATATACATTGTACAATGTACTAGATGCACCTCCCCCACTTCCACCTCAGTCCTGCCATGCTCCACGAATAATGAGGGCTATTACACGCCCATCATACATATATACATTATAATCAATGTAAAGGCTAACAGATAATAAAAAGACTTACCCTATCAATATGCTAGGTATACCAGCCGGTATACACTGTCCTATATGGTGTGCTAGCAGGTGGTGGGCGAAGTCTGAGTTGCTTGTGATTCCACATAGAAGTTTTTGTTTGTCCCAGTCATCAAGTGCAGTACCAATGTTTATCTTCTTAGCAGCATATTTACGTTTGCTCTCCCTTTCTGAAGCTTTCCTCTCTTCTTCAGAGTCAAACTTTCTCTTCTTTCTTATCACCCCAGCCATACTTGAAGCATGTCCTAATAGGACTGTTTGCAGCAGTGAGTGGTTGGATGTGCTCCACACGAGTGTGTCTGTGACTACGTCATGCTCTGTGTGTCTTTTATGAATCTAGGTCAGTGTATGGCTGCATGGGGACACAGGGGCAGCCTCCTCCTCCCGGGGGTCTGCTGAGCCTCCCCACCGCCAACACTGACCTGTCAGTACCTTACTCCAGGGTGGGCAGCACACCCAGTCACCAAGCTGATTCTTAGACTACATCCGTGGGTGGAGAGTGAGTCTACTCCACCCTCACGGCGCCGTGAACCTTGGACTGACCCCGGCCAGTTCCAGGCACATGTGGTATTATGTAACAAGCGGGAAACTTCGATCGAAGTTTACACATATTCGGACCTTGCTTGTATCCCTTTAATTTCGGCGACTTTCCGACCTGCACCCCCAATGTTTCTAAGGTGTCTTGCGACCAGACTCTCGCCATGACTACAGCCAATGAGCGCACATCACTGGGAGACTGTTCTGCGGCCCATGACGATCTGATTACTGGGAGACTGATCTGCGGCCCATGACGATCTGATTAGTCACTACGGTCAGCGAGTAAACCAGATGATGGTTATAATCTATCCCACAGTGCCACACCCCAATCTAGGCCTAACTCGACCAGAGTACCACTAGGCCTACGGTACAGATTGTGGATGGCGTCGCCATATTGGCCATGCGACGTGAATCCCGGCGTGAATCGAAACTGATGTCACAGGGCCGATTGAGGTGATGAAAATAATGTTATAGGTGCAGTACAACCACGGGGATACCGATTTTAAACGTTTCTGGTGTTGCTATTTATCCCAAGCTCACCTTCACAATTGCTTGTCAATCATCTATCCACAATAGAACCTTCGCCAGTATTCATGCAGTATCCACTGACGATTATTTTCAACACCACAATCTGTCCTTGTGATGTCACAGTGCCCCATGTGGCGCTCATGCAAAACGAAAACATTAATAGGGTTTGCCGCCGGCGGCGGCACCGGTCACTACGTTCCCGGGCCGCCTAAAGGCGGCGAGCAAACCCGAAAAAACATTTATGATCGGTCTCAATAAAATCACTTGAACTTGAACTTATATACCTTACCTTACTTGTCTAGTAAATCTGATGACCTCAGGGGCCAGTAGTAGGTTAGTATACACAGTGAGTAACAATTTCTTCCATAAGAAGAGAAAGAAGAGGGGATGGTTGCCAAGTCTATGCAGAAAATGTTTGGGTATAACCTGTCAGAAAGAAAACTTAATATATACAAGTAGAATAAAACTAATGATATTCAATAGAGCCGTTGAAGTAATGAACGAATTATACACATACCTGTACGTAGGTGCATCTACTGCAGAGTGAATTAATCTGGGATGAGTCTGTAAGGTGAAAAGAAACACTGCGTAGAAGGTGCTGAGGCTGATATTAATGATTTAGTGCTAACATGTAGTTAATTGAGTTAAGGTGAATATACGTGTCATTGACATAATATTTCATGTTTTCAAATACACACAATGTACCTTTACCGAAATGGCCCGTTTGAGAACCCCTGCCCTTATAAATCACAAGTACCTGTTACCCCCTGCGCTTTGCCAGGAACCTGCACTGATGAGAGTCTTTTTAAAGAGAGATTTTGACTTTCAGGGGTGCTAGACCTGCGCTTAAACAAGACCTGTGCTCAATTGAGCCCCCTGCGCTTAAATGGGCCATTGCTGTATACCTACTGCATGTGAAGACACAGTTATACATCTAACACGATTCCCATGTATATTGGCTTTTGCCATGTACATTAATGATGGTTATTGTCCATTTGATGACATGAACATACTTCATTTCAGCCGTACGCAGTATTTGGTAAAATCTCACCAAAATGGATCATATCGGTGGTTCCCCTGGCAACCATAATCTATGCCAGGACTCAACTAGCACTTGTCTTGTTGTCCTGTCAGGACAACAAAACAAGTGGTGTGTTTATGACAATCCTCTCCATTGGTGTATAGGGCTACCTAATGTAATATTTGAATAAAAAGATTCTCAATGTACAAATGAAATTTCCCGCTGAAAAGAAAAAGTAATATATATTTTTTTAATCCACTGCAAATGTTTCCAAACGAGCAGACAAGAAACGTATTAAAAATCATGTAATGTATGGTTATTACATGAGGTCTGAATGAACATCGATATCAATAATTTGGGATTTTAATGACCAAATTCTACCGCCAACAATTTAAGTTTGAATGTTGAAAAACTTATTTGGTATGGGCCCACTGTGCCAATGAAACATGCATTATATATGTTTAGGAGCCTGTAGAGCTTTGTGATGTCTGAAATCTGAATTTGTGCGCTCTGCTTGAAAGTGTACATGTATTTGATTCGATGTAAAAGTTATCACATCAAATAGGTATTTATCAAATAAATATAGCATAGTATAGTATGGCCACCCGGCAAACAAGATCTCAATCGGAACTTGCTCTTGCTCATGACTCGTCATACAAAAGTTAACAACATTTCTGGAGTGAGAAAATATGGCCAGTTTTCCCAAGAAGTACACAAGACATTTTCGAATTTACTGGTTATATGAACACGTGAAACTTGAGAAATGCGCATCACCATTGTACACGTGTGGACCACTTTTTTAAAGAGGTACACTGATGTTCATTGGATTAATTCCTATATGACCAATCTCTTAGTCAATATAACACAGTTAGCCATTTTTTAGCTCCCTATACAAACCAACCTAAGTTAGTTGATACTGTCAAGTTTGTCAGTACTGACCAACTTACCTGTTCAAGGCTAAGGCCCTTTAAGTGAGGAATAAGTCACATGATGTTATGCCTCAGTCATTTTTGAATAACACTTGGTCATGCCTGACCAATGACCCTATGACTTAACTGCTATAGCCACTTCAGACTAAGGGCCAGGGTATTTAGGGGAATCATTTTTGAGTGATATACTTGAGAATTTCCTGTTATTTGCTCAGTTAAAACTGGGGAAATACAAAACACAATGGAAAATATGCATGTCTCTGGGAACGTTCACTTTTCTCAAGAATCTCCCGTGTGTATCTTGGGTATATAGCTTTTGCTTTTCTCAGGAAATACATAAGATGCCAGTTGGGTCATTCTCTAGTTCTGTTTGCAGGGTTGTCTCTGCTCAATTATCAAGTATTGTCAATATGAGCACATTGGTGTAGAATTGCGGTTGTTACTTTATTTTTAGAAAGCCTGAGGCGACGGAAATTCTTGCATTTGAGTTAGCACATGTTTATTGCATTGTGTACATTGTTTGTGTTTATTTTGTTGTCCAAGTTCTTTGTGTGCTTATTGAACAAAAATTTCAAAAATGCAACCCCAGCGAGTAACTCACCAGTGCATTAACGACCTGCCAAACAACATAAAAAACTGTACCTTTGCCATGTACGCCGATGATGTGATCCTATATGCCTCCCATGCAAATCCCGACACTGCCTTAAACCTGCTCCAAGAGGACCTATTAGCCGTGGGTGACTGGTGTGCCTCTAATTACATGACGATAAATACCTCCAAAAGCATGCTAATGTGTTTTGGAAGTGCTGCAAAAATTGACAGGCTACCAGATGCAGTGGCCACCTTGTGTGGGCAGCCTCTGCCAAACTGTGTTACATATCCTTATCTTGGTGTTATCCTGGACAGTAAAATGACCATCATACCCCATGTCAATAAGGTCAAGAAAGGCATAGGGAATAAGCTACAGAAATTACACCTGTTACGGAAGAGTATGACACAACCGGTAAGCCTAAGCATTTATAAAGTAATGATTCTTCCAATACTACACAGGTAGTGTCATAAAGAAGGAGCTGGATAAACTGCAGCGGATGCAGAATCAGGCCCTCAGGACTTGTCTATTAGCCAGAATACGTGCCATAAGTATAATTGAATTGCATAAGGAATGTAAAATTGAAATACTAGCACGCAAGGGCAGTAAGCAATTACTCTGCTTGATGTGGAAAAAATCTAGGAGAGGCGAGGCTTTAGTCCAGGCGAACATACGTACCCGGGGTGACCGCAAAGTAAAATTTGCCAAAAGACGTGCTGAAACAGCCTTCTATGAAAAAGCCCTTTATTACAGAGGGGTCACACTATGGGACAAACTTGACGAGAATGTTCAAAAACTACCCACTCTACGGCGATTTTAAACAGCCATACATGAACTCGTTCTTGACTAACTGCCAAGCCTACCCTCTTTTGCTGTAAAATGTTTCCTATAATGATTGACAACTCATGCAACGTAATACCTCATCTTTGAATGCTTGCTACATTAATGTATTGTATGTTATAACTTGTTCATTCTAATATACACTATACTGACATAGATATACAACATGATTGTAACAACTACTACTTCTGCATACCACACTACGAACTAGGAATTGTAATCGAATGTGGCGTGCGGAAGACCGTCTCTCGGGACGAGGCACTCCCTTAATAAATAATAATAATAATAGTGCATCATGCTGACCCTTTGTGAGTGTCTGAATCCCATTGGGTCGGCATCATGCTGAATGCAGCACTGCCGAGTTACTTGCCAGGGTTGCATTCATGCATCATGACGACCAAGGGCATGACACATTAAGGTATCACGCCATCCTTGAAGGATTAAGGAAAGCTTTATGACTATACCTGATGAATTGAACATGTAGGGGCTCATTGATAAATTTAAACTATAGTTGAGCCATCAATTATGCTGTCAGAAGGATTAAAAGATCAACTTTTCTTGTCCCTTTTCTTTAATACATATCGTGTTCCATTTAGATAAATCAAGTAACACCATTCATGTGATGAGACGCAGAACGTCCCATGACATCTGCTCTGGATTAATCGACAGTCAAATGTATGAAGGAGATGTCGATGGCAGGCACGCTGGGACTAGCCGAAAATAGTGACAAAAAGCAAATACGGCCTTGTCTAGGCATATAATTATCGCATAGTAGCGGGCACAACGTACACTAGGTGGCAGGTCAGTCAAGGCTGGGCCAGATCACAGAAATGTTATTGTTTGCTTACGTTTAACCAATGTTTAGGCCTGGCATCTATATACAAAAGCATATGTCAAGTTGTGTGTGATTTGTAGGTTTATTTATATCGGAATAACGTATAGAGAAGAACACAAATCAGATTTAAACATCCACGTAATGTAATTAAACCTTTAACGTTCTGCCGTTCATGAAACTTGCAAAATTACGTAGTTTATACCCCCAAAAACGCAAATTTACATTGGACGTACCTGCATAATTGTGTTTATAGGGTTGCTTGCCTGATGACATAATGGCTGTCTGGTATAGTGGGCTGAGTGATGTAGGGCTGTGTACAATGAATCTAATGATTAATGGCTCAATCCCATTGATGCATGTGTTTTACAGCAACAAAACTATTGTTAAGGACAGCTTGAAATGTTCATATAATCTGCAGTGTCATGCAAAACATAATGTATGTCTATGTGTGCTTGGTGCCTGGATGCGTGATATAGTATGATGTTATGATGAATAACTGCAATAATAAGTAGTGGATACAGTTAAAGGAATCAGTAGTAGCCATTGGCCTGAGAAGTCCAGACTGATCACCTCCCTTCGACAACTGTGTAATCTAATTATGGTCTGTGGCATTTGGAAGAGGTAAATGCTATATGGTAATATCGTATCATATTCACAAGCAACATCAGACGTAGATGGTAAAGGTGCATGAGTTTAAGGATTGGGCAACTAATGCTGTAGGCACGAATCTGAATGTGATTTCCACTGTCAGTATACATTAATACAGTAGTTTATACTTTAAAAAGTACAGTAGATTCTAGAGTAGTCTCGACACTAACTATTAACAGTATGTGCTATAGATTTTGAGATATAAAGGTCACCCTTTGCATAAGTTGTAACTGCCAAGTTACTGATGCTCACACACAACCATATCTAGAAATGTAATTTTAAATCGGTACAGGATTAAACTTTCCAACAGTACCTTACGTTACCCTCAATACAATTCTAAATGTCCCCTTAATAATTCCAGCTCACTGCCAAGGAGATTTATTCTGTGTTTTACGTTATTGGGCACATTATCCTGGGTATCTACCATACTCATTGACATCAACAGGAAAGCTAAACCCGTGAAAGAAGCGCTCATTAACAATGTCCCCTTCACACTACAAGAAGTCTATCTGCTGGAGAATGGGTTTGAAGAGCAGGAACACCCATCATTGTTAAGGAGGCTGCGAACCCATTGGATTCATCGACCATCAGCTGGTCCTCCGAAGCTGTCCGAGCCACATAGAAGACACTTTTCACAACACGGTCAGTCAGAGATGATTGATGGGCTACTGAACCATAAGACGAGTGAGTTCCTATTTGTGCCCATGTACCATGTTTGTCAATAATCCAAAAGGAACTTCCTTGAGCTCAGAAATTATTTTTCATTTCGAGGATAATGTTTAAGGCAAAAACTAGAAGCATGACAATTGTCTTGAGAGAATTTATCTAAAAGTATGTTTCCGAAAATGAAATTCTCATGATGACTTTTATTGGAAAGCATTAAACCATTTATCAACCAATTTGTATGTAGAATGAAGAACGCTTTTGGCTCTGTTTTCCTTATCAGAATGTACAATCTAAAGAAAGTCTTCATCTACAACATAAAAAGATATACTTGCTTGGAGATCAGTAGTTGATAAGATCAGTCAATAAGTAGATCCATTGCACTCATCTTAAATGTCATATCACCACATCACCGAATGTCAAATGTTATCGATTCAAGGTTAGAATTATCTCATATAAACACAGTTGTTATCATCTACAAAAAAAGAAGTAAAAGGTATTATACTTATTCTTCTTTTAAGGTGGGTCTCTACCTCTAGGTTAAAATTCATAGAATTTCTTCGTTTTGTTGCTCATGGGTAGCTTTAATCACGTAGAAACTGAACATGGAAAGAAAAGGGGATTGGATCCCGAGCTTACTTTTTTTATTACAAATTTCAAAAGAATCGATAAAAATGTAAAACTTAGATAATTGTTTTTACTTAATGAATTATCACCCACAGCGCTTAGGGTCTTTGAAATGGGAAAAAACACGTGCGAAAACGGACTAAACTTCATATTCAAAGCAGTGAACCATGGGTAGAAAGGCCGAAATCAGGGTATAACATTCTTTCATTAAATGCCTTAGCTTCTTTGAAAAGCATGATGGTCAGTTTTATAGTTTGTGTAATGTGTGTTATATAACTGTGCACAAATAACTAACATATGTTCGAAAATGCTAACAAATACAACTCATTATAATTCAAAGTGCAATAAAATGCTCAATTCTTCTTTTGTCCAATATTTGATGAGCGTATTTTATTATTTCAAACATTTTTTTGTATGAATGAAATAATTTACAATACAGAATACATAATGCATATGTGTATTTGGATATATGATATGGACCTATTCCAATGCGTTTGACCAATATGCGCATAGACCTGTGTAGTGAGGTCTTATACAACAAGTAGCAATCCACCTTAATCCCCCATTTTGTTTTAAACTCCAGATGGCTTCTTCATCGAATGTGGCGCTCACGATGGAGAGGAATTGTCCAATACACTTTTCTTTGAGCGAAGTCGGAACTGGACGGGACTTCTCATTGAACCATTGCCAAACTATTTCCACAAACTCCTCAACAAACGTCGCAATGCATACAGTATTAACGCATGTCTCAATACAGAAAATAAAACTGGCAAATATCCATTTTATGCAGGAAATCTGCCAGCCTGGGGTGGTCTTGTGCAGGAAATGAAGCGAAACGGTTCATTCGGGGAAAAAGGATATGTTCAGTGTTTCACACTCTATTCGATCATGAAAGCTATCGGAGTAAAACACGTTGATCTCTTCTCACTCGATGTAGAGGGGGCTGAGCTTGGGGTCCTGAAGACTATACCTTTTACATACTTAGACATTGATATGTTTCTTGTTGAATATCTTATTCCTGGTGGAAAAGACAAAGAGGGATCTGAGAAGAGATATGCGGCGATTGATGGATTCTTGAGAAGTAAAGGGTATGAATTAGTAATTAAGTCATTCATGGACGTCGTCTACAGAAAAATATAGAAATTAACATTACTTCTGTTTAAACAAAACCTGAGGAACCATATTAATCATAAACAAAACGTGGCAAGTTTATTATTTATCAATGTAAATTGAACCCCAATAAATTCTGAATGATTTGATTCAACTGGTCTGTTTTTGTGTGAAATCATTATTCTATTGTTTCTATTTGAATAAAGAAGAGAACATGTATTTGGCTGTGTCTTACAAAATTGGGCCATTGTGATAGTGACCGGGTGTCATCTTTGACTGGCTTGATAAAAAATGGTTTATTTAGGGCAGATGAAGATATAAATGGGCTGTAAAGGTTAATGGATGTTATCACACTTTGAATTTGTATTCAGTAGCCCATTTATATCTTCATCTGCCCTAAATAAACTGGTTTCTATCAAGGCAGTCAAAGATGGCACCCAGCCAAAGATGGCACCGATCAAAGACTATCACAATGGCACGATCTCATGAGACACAGACATCTTATTGCATCATATATAACTATATTGTAGTCTTTGAATATACAAGTCAGGGCGGAACGACTTCACGATCTCGTTCCTGATCCTGACTTGTATAACTATATTATAATCTTTAAACATATAAAGTTCAATGTATGGGGCCCGGCCTATAACAGAAGTTCACCTTTTCCCCAGGCTTATACACAAAACAGGATAATACATGGTATTTTTAGCCTCATGTATATCATGAATCTCATTCATGTTCATTCATCATTATCATGTGCTGCAGACCAAGAGCAGGAAAGCATGTTTCCATTCGTGTATACTTACCATTTGTCACAACATGTTTTAGCATGTCATCCATTTAACCACATAGTTCATGCTGTCAGTCATGGATAGTAATTTTAAACATGATATAATGAGTTACATTAACGCTAGAGTAGACTGCAGTACAATGCATTAAGAACGATAGATTCGTTATGGTATGGTAGACGAGGCGTCTGTAACAAGTTTGAAGTGTTGGTTTTTTTATTTATTTTATACTGGCAAATGCACAGGGTCGGTACTAGGGTCCCCTTTTCACCTGGCCCCAGTTATGGGCCTGTGGTTTGTGCATGTATAATGATAACAGAGCAGTTTTGCACATTATAGCTTCTTATATGATGTAAGTATCCATGTCAAAAAAAATTGATATATGAATGTTGATATACAGATAGATTATATCACAGTTCCAAACATAATATTATGTGTAACATATACAGTAAGGCAAATGATATAACAAAGTTCACAGCGGAGTTTGCAGGGTGTCTATTTTCAGAATATAAAACTTTGAGGTCGTAAATGAGGAATTTATAGTTGATATTTATTCATATTTGAGCCTTTTTTGGGAAAGAACTATCTTTTGATCCTTTGAAAAAGCTTCATAAGTATCAAGAGATCTCTTTTCAGGCAACAGGGCATTCCAGGCTCTCTCCGCTTTATATTCAACACTTCTTTTAGCTATTTTCTTTTTGGCATTTACATATTTGAGCAATGGAGCATCTTGAACCCTAGTGGCCCTTCTGTGCTCTAATCTATTGTCAACATTTTCACATTTTTTATAAGCATATTTCAGCAGATGGGTTTTTCTTCTATCTTCTAAATAATTAACTTTGGCTGTCTTGTGAATTTGGGCTGTGGATGAACGAGGTGGTAATTTTAAACAGATTTTGAGGGCTCTATTCTGTAATCTTTGCAATTTGGCTGTTAACGTATGTGTGGTACCATCATAAAGAATATCTCCATAATCAAAGTATGGTAGTACCTTTGACTTGTAGATTTGGGTGGACTGAACTATATTCATGTATGTCCTAATACGTGCCAGTTGGATAATTTTATATCCAATCTTCTGCTTCATATCCTTAATATGTACATCATATTTCAATTCACCATCAAGGATGATACCTAGGTACTTAAAGAGGGATACAATTTCAAGCTCTTCATTTCCCATGAGAAGTCTTATGTCTGGGTCTACCTTTTTTAAGGCAGGGTTAGTACCAAAGAACATGACCTTTTGTTTTCTTAATATTAATTGTTAAGTGGTTAAGATTTGTCCAGGCTAAAAGCCTGGTGAGGTCTGCTTGCAACTTGGTCGCAGCAGTAATAGCCGATTTGTCAGATGTATATAAAACTGCATCGTCGGCATGTAAACTAACATTACATGTGAGGAGTTTGTCAATGTCATTGATATAAGCCACGAATAACAGTGGTCCAAGAATAGAGCCCTGTGGGACCCCAAATTTGACATTTGCTTGTGTTGACAATGAGTTGTTTGCCATTGTAACTTGGGTTCTATTTTTTAAATATGAAGTAAGCCACAGAATTATATTCAGATTAATAGCCATGTTTTTTAAATTAAGTAGTAGGATGGTGTGATTTACAGTATCGAATGCTTTAGTAAGATCTACAAATGATGCTACAGTTGTTTTGTCTTTGTAAATGTCCCTGAGAATAGTGTCAGTGAATTTTGCTATTGTAGAAGTTGTTGAGTGGTTTTTCCTGAATCCTCCTTTAGCAGTGTTAAAAATGTTGTTAAATTTCATGTAACCTGAGATTTTATTATGAGCTATTCTTTCTATAATTTTGCTTGGAAGTGGTAGCTGTGCAATAGGTCTGTAATTACTAGGGTTGCTGAGGTCACCTGTTTTTGGTAGTGGAATGATGGTTGCATGTTTCCATTTGGCTGGGAAAACATTTATACTGAAGGAGAGGTTAATTAGGTAGGTTAATTGAGGGATTAGAGCTAGGAAGGCATCTTTCAAGATTTTAGCTGATAGGTTTGGAACTGAGGATGCTTTGCTGATGCATATTTTATTACAAATTTACTTTATTTCTTGCTCATTTGTTTGAATTTCAGGCATGTCTGAAGGGGTTAGGGGATTTGAGATAAAGTCAACATCTCTTATCTCACCGAAATTATTTGCTAGGGTTGGGCCTACATTGACAAAGAAAGTGTTGATAAGCTCAGCTGCTTGTGTTACTAACTTGGTCTATTAAATTTATGGGTTTATTGCCAGATTTAGTAGGCATTAGAAATTCCAATTTGTCCCGCATCTCTAAGGGCATTTTTTGCTACATTCTGCAAATGATTAGAGGTTTGCTTGTCCTCTTGACGCCTTGATCTTCTAGATTTAGCTCTAGCTCTGTTCTTGTCAGCCAATTGCTCAACAATTGCCCTAGAAACCCATGGTAATCTTTTTTCTTTAATTCTCATCTTTTTAATCAGACATGTTTTATTCAATTCAGTGTGCATAATAGCGCACATAATGTCCCAACATGCATTGGGGTCACGTGAATAGTAGAAGTCATGCCAATCAAATGCTATTAATGCATTCTGAAAATCCTCCTTAATATACCTCCTATAGTAGCGTCCCACAAACTCAGTGTTGAAATAACGTTCCTTTTCCTTTTTTCTAAGTACAAAAATAGGATAATGGTCGCTGAGATTCTCATCTAGGACCCCAGATTTTTTAACTTTATCTGAGTTTGTAAGAATTAGATCAATCCTATTATCTTCCCTTGTATTTTCTTCAATGGGTTGGACTAGGCCATGCTCTTGCTCAAACTGCACTAAGCGTTCACCTTTGGGTTCATCCAGCTCATTATAATTTATATAGTAATCTCCTAACAGAAATAATTAAGCCTTGTCATAATAGTCCATATCCTCGAGCGTAGTTGTCAACGACTCGATAAATGTTGTGACAATTTTCTGTTTTGGTGGCCTATAAATAGTTCCAATAATGATGTCAGTCATGTGTTCAAAAACTAGCTTGATCCAAAGACATTCAATATCCTTACAGGATTTATTATGTACTGATAATGAAATGTTATCAACTGTTAGCGTATTTATAACATATGTTGCTAATCCTCCAGCAGCCTTAATAAGTCCACCAGGTTCATCAGCCCAGGCTCTGTCGTGTCTATACAATGTATACCCATCAATTTGTATTTCTGCATCTGTGACAGAATTGTCAAACCAGGTTTCTGAAAGGGCATATACTTTGGGTTTAGCTTCCAATATATGTTCTCTAAATAAATCAAACCTTGTTGTACTCTTAATGCTACGTACATTTAAATGCATAATGATAAGTCCTCTCCCGTATATAGCTCTCATACTGTTATCTACGTGACCCATCCAAGGTGATTACCCCTGGATGTAGCTTCCTCACATACTGCATTTGGATTTGTTTTCCTTAGGTTCATATTCACGTTTATGGATGGAATGGTGTGACTAGTCATGTGCAGGGTGTATGTCTTTACTCCATAGCTAACAGCAAAGTGTCATAAACGAGGAGATGGATTTATGTAATCAATGATGTTAGTAATATGATAAACGATAAATGGTTAGTAATAATAGTGGTGTTGACCAGTATATAAACAGTTGTATGCGTTATTGTATAACAAATGTAAAAAAAAAAAAAGTATATACATCTCCATTTGCTTGTATATAACAGTAGTGCTGGTGATATTTTTGGTAAATAATTGCTTGCTTTTAAGTCGGCTCTACTCACAGTCAGCTGTTTTGTTACATAGCAGGATTGGTGATGCAATAATGGCTTGTGGGGAATGCACGTGTGAGGTATATCTGGCAATAATGAACGAGCCGAAGGCGAGTTCATTATTAGACAGATATACCTCACACGTGCTTTCCCCACAAGCCCTTAATGCGTTTATACCACCATTTCTTCAAAATATGTCTATATATAACCTATTAGGCCTACCTTTTTCAATTATCCATTTTGTCTCGCTGACTGGCAGACTCTGCGCATAGCCGAGTGCCATGATTCTCCCAGCGGTACCACATACGTAGTGAATAACATCCAAATGTGGCAAAATTAGACCTTGTCAAGCTTATTCCTTCAGTCCCATACAAGTTTAGACCTCCTTGTTGATGATCCCGTGCAGTATTAGCCTTTTATTTGCATAAATTCCTCATATTTCGACATTTTGTGAAGGGTGCCAGCCTGGTTAGATTTGTAAACAGCGGGACACGTCCGATCACGTGACCGACTGACGCAACCAACACAGCGAATTCGACAAACTAATTGACTAGAAATGACGATCAACTGATCGAAGCCACCGGGGAAACTAGGTCAATCGGGCGCATCTTTTTACGATTGGGACGAGATACCTATTTTTCTATTAACCTTCATGGGGTCAAAGCAGGTGTATTTTATAGCGAAACAAAGCCCTACCAATAAAAAAATTCCTATATTTTAACGTTGTACACATGAATTCGGCCCAGGGTGCCTAGTAAAGTTGCTTGACCTAATTTCATCCAATACATTTCTTTCAAAATGGGATCCAAGATGGACAACATTCCCCTGCGATTACGCTATAAAGCCGGTCAACTTGTTGATGTTCTGCGTGGAAACAAATGGTTAGCTGGTCTAATCAATAGAGTAATGATGACTGGAGCATTGGAATATGCAATAAATCTGCTCTCTGATGGCCGGGAAATACTGGAACATGCAGGGAATATGCCATAGTCTTCAATCCTGATGATGATATGATGTTCCCTGCAGACCCACCCCCACCCAAAAGGTTTGCCACTGCCGAGAAAGCAGACCTCGTAAATTTTGAGATGGGGGCCAAGGCCGACACCACCCACAAACAGACCAGATGAGGGGGAACATCATATCATCATCAGGATTGAAGACTATGGCATATTACGTGCATGTTCCAGTATTTCCCGGCCATCAGAGAGCAGATTTATCGCATATATCACTGATTCACGCATATTACGGCCCTATGTCCAATTTTCAAACTTTTTATAAGCCTCTCGAGGGATTGATAATTTTTATTGTCATTCTCATTGTCATAGTTACTCTGTCATAAGGCGCATTGGTCACTGGATCGATCGGGAAATGTGGAAATTTACACAATTAAAAGGGTAAAACAGCACGGCATCATCAACAAGGAGCTCTAAACATGTTCTGGATTGAAGGAATAAGCTTGACATTGTCTAGTTTCGCAATATTTGGATGTTATTCAAGACACATTCACCGGACGATCAACAAAATCATGGCGACAAGGTAAGTCACTATTGGCTTCCTACCCACGTTCTATGTGTCGTATTCATGGCGCATGAGGTAAGGCGCTCGCGTTTGGCTTCAGCGGCCGGGGTTCGCAACCAGGACGAGTCACACAAATTTCGTACCCACAATGGCTATGCCTATCTTTCATTACCTTGTTAAAATATATAGAAACGTCTTGGTGTAAAAAATTAATTCTGAGCGTGCGTTAGCCTGAGATATACGCAAGGCAAATATCCACTCTCTGCACGGGAAACGCCAGAATCGTGGGATAATAGTGTATAATTATGAGTACCAGTGTGTGGTTGCAGGTGGTTCTGATTCAAAACGGAAGTGAATGGTTTGGCACTTAGTAATTAGGTCTTTTGACAGCGTGTCTGCAGTGAAAGAGAGACACAGGGTTAATATATGCTATGTGATGTGAGTTACCGTATTAAATTTAAAAGGTAATTTAGGTAATAATGACAGTAATATTTATAAAAGAGGAATGCATGAGATTTTATAAATCTTGCGATCTTATGATTAGAAGTTGCGTTTCTAGTTCACGACAACTTATATGTTTTATGCATCATGTTACATTATTAGGCAATGACTTACTGAGTGAATACAATGCAATGGGTGTGAGTAGTTGCGTATATATTCACGACAACATGCATAGATGTAGTATAATGTATTGAGGCAGCTTGCAGGCAGTGTTACGTATGCATATCATCATATTGGCGGGTACATCCTCAACCTAATTGCATAGTGTGTGGATGTTATGATAGAATGTGGCAATCAGGTAGTACGACTATTTGGTGATGGTGGCACTGGTGTAGTGTAGGCCGTCTCTGAGGGTCCCCTCGTACCTTGAACCATACCTCCCATGTCTTATGGATGTGTGACCCGTAGCATGGAGTGAAGACTTTATCACCATTAATGGCTGTGATACCATTATTTACTAGGGGCATGGCCAGGTCGATTTCCTTTTGCTCGTCCCAGAAAGGTTCACCTCTAGTGTTATATGTGGCCATGCTAAGTCCTACAGTCTCACAGATTATAACCTCTTTAGTAATGGTGAGTAGCGCACACCTAGCAGCTTGGTACTGTGCTAATAGGTTGTTGGCGATTGTGTTAGCATTGTCAAAGTTGGGCACAGTGTTGTGAGTGGCTAGTTGAGTGGTCAAATTATTGATCCCTGCTAGAAGGTAAACAAGGTCATAGTCATAATGATGAGCTTTTCTGATTGCCCTCGTGGTGGCTTGCTCAATCGTTGCACCTTGGAAGAATAGTACTTCAAAACTTATGTCTTTAATTTTCCTAAATTTCATCAGTTGGGTGACCTCAGTTTTGAAGTGCCGTGCTCGTGAGTCAGCAACCAACAAAATATTAAACTTAGCTGGTTTCCTATATGGGGTTGATGATGGACGGTTATATGGTCTAAGCCTGTTAGATCCATGTGTTTTCGTCTCCATTCTAGCCTTCTTTCTCATACTTGAGTCTCAGTTGAGTAAGGACGTTTCCAACGCGATTTTTGTACCCCGGTCGTAGGAGTGCTTCTTTATCATCCAGTTCTCCCAGTAATAGCCCAGCACCATGTACATGGTCACGTGTGCACTCAATGTATATATAGATGCTTTATAGCTAAGTAGCTTGTCTTTTAGTGTTTGTAATTAGCTGAATTTTAAGTCTGCTAGCTCGGTCAACTCCTTGACCTCTCTCTCCTCCTCCCAGTCTCTAGGTCTTTTTACCTCTCTCACTAGGCCCTTTATTGCATAAGGGTTTGATTCCCTCTTGATGCGTGATGGCGCTTATATTGAGAGTTTATAGGAAGGTTATTTTTTAGCCCCCTTAAATTTTGATAAGGGGTCTGGACCTCCGTGCCCATTTTGCCTTATAATGGAGGGGTAAGGTTTGGGAAGTTTTATGTTCTATAGTATTCCGCATTAGCAAGATGATCACTGTACAGCGCCATTTTGTCTGGTACCAGTGCTATTTCCTTTTCTTATTGTAGCAGCCAGCTGATCAGCTGAAGCTGGTTACTGTCATGTCCGAAATGTGGAGTTTTAGGGGCCACATTTTGTTGAACAATTGGTAGTTGAATATACCTTATGTCAGCTGTCCAGATTAGGGGAGTGGTTAGGACACAGGCCTGCCAATCCAGAGGTCCTGACTTCGAATCCATGCCAGGACTATTGGGTTCACACCATTTTAAAATGCTTTTTTTGGTTGGTGAAAATTGTTGTAGTTTACATTTTGGCTGTAAAGATCCTTTACACAAGATAAATGATCTAAAATTAAGATAATTTTATTTGAAAATGCTATTACTGACCAACTAGGAAAAGTGTTCAGGTAACCATACAGCATTGGCATGGATTCGAAGTCAGGACCTCTGGATTGGCATGCCTGTGTCCTAACCACTTCCCAAATCTGGACAGCTGACATAAGGTATAGTCAACAAAGAATCATTCAAAAATGTGTGACCCCTAAAACTCTCTATTTTGAACAGGCCAGAAACAAGCTTCAGCTACAGGTCTCACAAAGGAGAATCACTGCATCTCGCTAGTGCGGAATAGGGTCTTACATTTTGTCCCCTGCGCCTCCCCTTTCCTACGCCACTGTTGCCCTCTGCCTCTGCTGACTGCACTGCAGTGGCACTGGTCATTATCTGTGCTGACTAACAGTTCTGTTCCCACTCACCAGGTGGGGTGTTGGAGTCCCTAGAACCACTATACCAGTTAAACCATGTGGCCAGGCTGTATGAGGTAAAGTCATACCACAGGAGCTACATGCCCTTTTTCAGTACTCAGGGAGCCATAAAGTAACACCAACGGATTTTGGGAGCACATGGTGGGCAACATCTAGAAGACAGAAGACACATTTTGTTTAAAAACAGAGGAAAGCAGATTTTTCTATGCAAATATAATCAGACAGTGGACTGGCTAACATGAATATGGTCATGTATCACTAGTCATCAACTGATATCTGTGGCTGCATTCTTCAGACGAAGTTGGAATGTCTGCCCCATGTACCATCTATATCCAGTTTCAACACATTGTATCACTACTTCAGCTAATGCATACATCCATTGATGATTTATATACTTAGTAGGCATCACTGGCACCTATCCTCATATTTTTACCATCACTGGTTGTGCTGTAATTATATACCAAAGATATCCCTCTTCCACACCACACACCAGGCCAGGAAAAATACACACCTCCTGTCAATAAAATACAACTCTTGGATCAGCATAACACCACGAGCAAAAGATACACACCTCGGATTATATTATTTCAGGTTTGCCAGCACCCCCTGTGATGGAGCAAAGCAGTTTATTGGTAAGATTCAGTCTTAGTGATTACTGTATGCTATGATAACAGAAACCATTTGCTCTGGGGGCAGGGGTCAAAAGGTTGCAGGCCTCCTGATAAAAGCCAACCACCCCCCCCCCCCTATTATTAATAGATTAACTCTCCCTAAGGTTCTCTATAGGAGGGTTATTACTAGCTGTACTGCTATGTGGCACAGTTGTGGTTCAGGGTAAAAGAAGCGCACAGGTAACTGCACCATGAACTGACAGGGGTAATGTATATATGTATATATCAGCAGGAAGGCGTTTCACCGTATGTTGATATAAAAAACAAGATACGGCCGAAAGATGCGGTCAAGATGCGGACAAAATATCACCAAAGCAAATTTTCCGTTTCTTTTCACCCTCCGCATACCCTCCGTATCTTTTTCTTCCAAATTTCAACATACAACCCTGCTCTGCCGTATGTGGCAGTCAACATGCGGCCCTCCGTATCTTTACCTCCGTATGTTCTTGTTCTCACCCGCCGCATTTGAATTTTGCGCCATCGACCAGGCTACATCCGGGGGAACACCCGGGGATTCCGTATCTGACGTCATACACACGTGACTTGTGGACGCCGCCATTTGCAATTTCTCAATAGTAAACACTGAGTCGGGCAAGCGTGCGGAAAGCTATCCAAAGCAACAACAACAACCAAACAACATGGGGAGAGTCAACAAAAGGGTAAGTAGGACATGTCCTTCCTGTGCCATTAGATACATCAGATCACGTAGATTCCGGCAATGTACTTTGTTATGCGTGTTATTCTGATTTTAATACATGAACATCGCTCCCAAAGTAGCCGGTCCGTTTTCCCGCTTTACGTTAAAGCAACTCAGATACTACTGGTACTGCTTCTATACACCCCTTACAACTGTTTTATGCCAAAATATATCGCTAATTCAGATAGAACTGTCCCCCATTCCGTGCTACACCATACAACATGCCTGACACACCATTTTCAATGAATTCAGGAGGATGATAAGTAGTATTGTATGTATCGGAACGGGACTATAGTTAACTACTGTTTATTACTCAATCGACCTGCAGCCAATCAGAGGCCTCCATTTGGTCACGTGACCCGTGGCCATGGTAACGTGACCTACTTAGGGCTCTCAGCCAATCAGAAGCCAGCATTCTGGGTGACCTACTGACCTACTTAGAAGCTCTCAGCCAATCAGAGGCCGGCATTCTGGTAACCATGGTAACGTGACCTACTTACGTCACGTGACCTACTTAGGCTCAGCCAATCAGAAGCCGGCATTCTGGTAACTAGGGTAACGTGACCTACTTAGGGTTTGTTTGTAAACAACACCACGTGGCTCTCTTGTTTGTAAACAACACCACGTGACACGTGACTGTTTGTAAACAAACAAACAAAAAAGTTATGTAACTTATATATAGAAATAAAAACACAACAAGATAATTTCTTTTTTTTTCATTTTATTCTTTATTTTCATTTCAATCAAAAAAAACACACAAGTTTTATGCTTTTTTAGCTCGCTTCTTCGATTTGCAACAACCCAACAGGCCGCAAAGTCTCACGCCGCCGTCACTCGCACCACCACACCCCGGACGACTTCTCTCCAATAGACATTGCACGACTTTGGATAAATCCAACACCATTTCGGCAAGGCAGAGAATCTTTGCCTCCATGAAACGGCCGCCATCGCAACAACCCGTCACAACAGCATCATCGATAGCTTCTGACTCACTGTCCGGTCGCTCAGCTTTGGGATTTTGCTCATGCGCATGACGCACTTCTTGGGGTTTCTTGTTCGACATGCTTCAATTAGGAAATGAACGCAATGAGGTCCACAGGTGTCAGCAGAAGTGTCTTGTAGTTGAACGCGGTTTCTTTGCCACTTGAACGGAGCAGAGCGTTCCACGAAAGACAAGAACTCCGCACTCAGCGGCGGTAAGCCGAAGGAATCAAAGTAGTACACTTCACCCGTGCTCGACACGTAAAACGCCACCCAATGCTGACCTGGTAAATGTTGCGGATCTGTGTTGCTCACGAAACAAGTGTCTTTGATAGGGTGCTTCGGAATAGTGTCACAAGAGAAAACACCCAGGAAACGATGTTTTGTGTGAACGTTTTCCTTCAACACTCTGCTTATTTCAAGCGTGTTCATACGATACGCTAAGTACCGCTGTCTTGTCTTCAGTTCATGTGGTAGTCGGTGATGGGGTGTCGATCTCGGGTCAGCTCGACGACGTTGTCGTACACCAAGTAGAGTAGCACCGTTGTTGTCGCTTGTAGCGCCGAGCGGAAACTGACTTCCACCCTCAGCTGACCCGCTCTTATAAGGTTCACGCGACACCCGTCGTGCGATCTGTCTGGGGTTAAATCGAGGGGGAACACCGTGTAACCGTTCAGGAATTGATCGTATGAAATACCGCAGGAGCGCGCGCCCTCGTACATCCCCGTTTCCGTGTGTAGCGCCAAGTACTCTCTCACGGCCGCTTTGGTCTTAAAGTCGGGCACGTAGGCGTCGTTCGGCACTTTCTGATCGTTCACTATCACTTGAAGCGAGCTGATGTCGTAATGCTTCATCTCGAACGGGTTCTTGGTGTAGCTACCGTT
The DNA here is from genome assembly GCA_947462335.1 of Harmothoe impar. Taxonomy (NCBI): domain Eukaryota; kingdom Metazoa; phylum Annelida; class Polychaeta; order Phyllodocida; family Polynoidae; genus Harmothoe; species Harmothoe impar. Next base: position 222,207 of record CANHQG010000012.1, on the reverse strand, counting down.
GAAGGCGTCGTGGTCTAGGAAGCAAATCATCATCGACTTGGGAAGCTGGCCTGTGTTGGAGTGCGTGTAGCTGTGATCTCTGTTACCTTGAGGGATGGCGTACGTCGTCACCTACACTCTGTTCACCGGGTAGTCGAAGGGTCCGTGTTCTATCACCGCTCTCTCGTGCGTTTCCGCTACAGCGTCCGCCACCAACACGCGTCGCACGTAGAGCTTTGCTTTGTAGATCTTCAAGCTGTAGCCTCCGTCAGCGGCGCACATCAGATAGAAAGAGGGCGCTGCCTGTTTCAGAGTGAGATTGATTTCTGTCTCTCCAACGATGAGCTTCGGTTGATGAGCCAGGTCAAAGTGCAGTCGCGCCATCAGCGAAAAGCGCTTGTTGGAGATTAGCTTCCTGCGCTCTTTGTACCCCGCATTCGCGTTACTCAACGCGTCAAAGTGACCAGGCGTATCTTCATGCCACCCCTGGGTGCTCATGACGCCGTCCTTCACGTCTTTGTTGTAGTTGAGTAACCCTTCCAAGTAAGCTCGGTAAGGGTAGGTCTCGGTGTTGCCAGACACTTTGAAACCGCCAATGGAGACTTGGACGTCTTTGAAGAGCGAGTGAGCCAAGTTGTTCACCGGAGCTACTGCGTCGGTGTCCTCGAGCGCCGCTCCGTTCGGTTTCAGCACTTGACATTCCAGATGAAGGTAATTCTCGTTCAGGTCTGTGTACTCTTGCGACTTGTTGATGGTGAAATTTATGTTACCTCCATCCTCTAAAGAGTTTTTTGTTTCTATCCCCAGGAAAGACGACTTTAAGATAGTAGTCTGAGTCGGCGCTACGGTGTGCAGGTCGAGCTCAGAGAGCGCGCACTCGTTACTGCTCTCGTGTACGTAAGCCATTGTGTTGTCTCTTCACGCGGACGACAGACTGACGCCGGCCGCCTCCAGTCTTTTTATTTATAGGCGCTTACCGGTCGAATACATCCCCTCTACGTCTCTTGCAAGAGCCACCGCCCGTCTGAGGAGAATGCCGGCGACGTTTCGACCCTTTCTTAGACGCGACAGTCGTCTTTCCTCCCGAGAACGCCGTACTCGCCAGTCTCTTCAGAGCGCCTGCGCCTCGGTCTTTCACGCTGCTCTTTAAAGTCCGACCCGCCAGCACATCTTTAGCTACGCCCACACCGGCGCGGAGCAGCGTTTTTCCCACCGACTTCAATAGCGGGGTAGCCGAGCGCATCAGACCTAACAGAGCGCCGCCCAAACCGTGCCCGCTCTGGAAAGAGCGCCCGCTGTACACGTTGATGCCGTTGCCCAGCTGCGCGTTGTAGTAATCGCTGTACCCTCTGCCGACGGTGCGCCTGGGTGGAAAGTACAGAACGCGTTGACGCATCATTTTTCTCTCTTTCAGCGCTCAATAGGTCTCAGATGAAGTGTCACGGTCACCTCGCCTCTACCGAATGGGATGGAATGACCGGATCGGTCTCTTAAATAGATGCCGACCTCGGTAAACCTCTTGGATTTCAAGGGGAAATAATCCAAATGGGGAAAACTGATAGCTTGCACGCCACCTCGACGCTTTCCGCCTCTGTCCACCGCGACGCAGCGTAACAGCGGCACTTGCATGTCGCCCACACGTCTCTCCTGGATCATGTCGGTGTATATGTACACAGAGTGCACGTCCCCGAAAACATCCATCGAGTAGGCGCCGGTAGTCGGCGATGCGAAACACGTCTTCTCTCCGAAGCCTAGAACGCATGCGAGATGCTGAGTCAGCAGGACAGCACAGTGTCTCGGCGGTTTGATGGTGACGCGTTTCGTCTTGGAGTCGTACGATAAGATCCCCATCGGTTTGAGCAAGAAGCTGGAGCCCTCTAGTCTGTCATCTCGCAACGTCTCACTCAAGCGCTCGACTAGGGTGTGGTTGCTTCCGGTGAAAATAGGAGGTATCTCGAATATGTTTGGCATGAAACTGCGCACTCCCATGACTTTCTCCATCTCTTCGATCATCTGTCTTGCTTGATCGCTGATCGCCTTCTTCTTCACCGCCGGGGACAAGAACTGCTTGTATACGGCATTCGTCTGTCTCAAGTCGACCTCTCTCTTGAACCTTTTTGTTTCCGGTTTCAATCGCTGCTCTTCCGACGTGTCTGATATCTCTTCCACCGTTACATAGCTCGCTTCCTTCCAGCTCAGCGGGTATTTTGAGCTGAACGTTAGCTTGCTCAGACCGTTCGCGTTTTTCATTCCCCTCCAGTCTACCTGCGGTTTTCTTCTTTCGGCGAATTTAGTCTCTTTTAAAACCTTGATCGCCTCCTCTAGCGAACCCTTGGTGCGCAGAGGAACAACGATGATCAAGTCGTCGTCGTGCACGTTAGTCCATTCTGTAGGGAGGATGATCTCAGTCAGAGTTGCTTCGTACGCTTCGGGCAGAAGGAGCGGCGAGTCGAAGTGAGTTCGGAAAGACGTCAAGCTGTTGTCAGGATAATACTCCATAGAGCTGTTGCTAGGTAGAGTGATGTTCATTTTTCTTTTTTTTTTTTCTACGTTATTTTTTTGACGGGGATCCACTCGTTGAACTTGTCGTCGTAACCTAACCAACGTACGAAAGCTAACTCTTTACCGTCGACGGTCTTGCGGCGCAACACCTCGTCTATCAGGTAGTTGTTGTCGTAACGACTCTTGTACACCTTCTGAACCTCTTCCGGGTAGAAGACGCCTTTTATCTCCTCACCCTTGTCGTCTTTCAGCTCGAACCCTCTGCTTCCAAACGACTTAGCAACGTCGACCACTTCCTCGCGCCAGTTTCCCTCGTACCCTTTGTCGAAGGCGCCTTTAGTTCTCAACATCCTCACTCTGTCACCCGGAGCGATGACGTCGACGGCGGACGTCTTTGTTTTTTTCTTCTTTTTCCATATTTCGTCGATTTGTTTGTTAGTTGGGAGATCTTGTCGGTAGAAAACTGTTTCGCTGTTTTCCGAGCTGACTTGAGCCGGCGCCATTTTCAACGTCTTGTGGTGAGTGCGATTGTAAGAAGACACTACATGGTGCAGTACGTCTACGTAGCGATACGTGCGCTTGTGTGTGAAATAACGCCACAGCTTCTCCTTCAGACTGCGGTTCAAGCGCTCCACTAGACTAGCTTTGATGTCGTCGTTCTCGCCAGTGAAAAATTCTATGCCCTCACTCTTCAAGTGATCTTGAAAGATCTTGTTCAAAAACTCTTTCCCCTTGTCTGTCTGAACAGTGCGCGGTCGTCTCTCGCCAGTGTCTGTCATCTTTCGGAAGGCCTCGGTAACATCAGCGCAGCTCTTGGATTTAATGGGAACGGCCCACGCGTACCTAGAGAAAACGTCGATCGCCGTCACCACGTACCGGAAGCGGTCGTTGTGAGACGCCAAAGCCTGCATGTCCATCAGATCTATCTGCCACTGCTGATCGATTGCGCCGGTTATAGTCTTGTTCCTTGCGAATTTTCTCCGAATGGGTTTATGTTTAGTGTAGGCGTCCAGCGACACTAAAGCATCTCGGATGACGGCCGGGTTTAGTTGGCGAAAATGATGTTTCTGGAGTTTAGTCACGCTAGTGAAACTGGAGGGCGCTTGACGTCGGTATATCTAGCTACTACGCGCTTCTTTTCTTTTTCCTTCTTGGTCAGTCTCTTCACTGGTTTGCCCATCGTCGACTTGTTGAGGGCGTGAACGACGACGATGCCGTTAGGCGGTTGCGCCCTTTCCTTTTCTTACTCCCCGCGCTCCTATAGGAAGTCGGAGTTTGGAAAAGTTCACTGCCCTCCTCGTCGTCAGAGGATTGATCGTCCACCTGGAGAGAAGAGTCTGCTGCTGCTACTGCTGCTGCTGCTGCTTCTCCTTCTTCCGAGTCGAAGCTCGGTCGTTTCCGACCTCTGTCAGCAAGCCGTGTGTCCAAGCTTTGGCCAGGTCCGCTCGCTTTATACAGATGGTTTCCGATCAAGGAGTCTGTGGGAACTGCTTCGCGCAGCGCTTTTGTGAACGGAGAGTAGCCCGCCGGTCTGGGCACCGTCTTCCTGAACCTGGCGGCGTCGTTCAGTAAGTCCACTATGTTGATGCGATGCTCAGGTGGTATTCTCCGACCCGACATCTCGAGCACCGCACCGTCCTCGTTCCACTTGACCACACCGGATTTCTCCAATTGTTTGTACAGCGCCACGGTCCGGGTGCGATTCCTCTTGGGAACTTGGTTCACCAACCGCTCAAGTAGGGACGCGCTGGCTTCTTCAGCAGACTGACGGAGGTGAGCTGGGGGCGAAGAAGTGTAGGACGAAGAGATGTTGCTGTTGTTGGGATTCGCGAGAAAAAATTGCAATCTATTCAACAACCTTCGGTATTTCAACATTTTCTCGCGCGATTCCAAAGTTGGATCGTTCAACACTAAGTCCAAGTCCCTGTAGATAAACTGTAGCACCTGGTGCAAGGCCGCGTCGGGATGAAGGGACTGTTCTGCCTGCTTGTGGTAATAGGCCATATCGGCAGGTAGGCGGGCGGCGGTGGCAGGAGCGGAACTCTCGTTCTTTTCAGTACGCTCATCAGGAAGAGGAGGAAGGTTTGGAGCAGTAGAAGTACTAGCAGCAGCGACTGCAGTAGTAGCAGCGCTAGTAGTAGCAGCAGCGGGCACATGATGAAGTAGACCTGCTCGTGATGATTTGTAGAGCGTCTCAGGATCCAGAGCGATAAGCGTTTGTAGTGTTGTTGCTGCTCTGAGTCCGTCATGGGGACGACGGTGGCGATGACGCTGGCGGTGGTGGTAGCGGTGGTACTGTCGGCGAGTAGGTGTCGAATGAGGTGTCTCATATACGGAGAATGCTCTTTATAAGCGGTAAGGCCATCCCTATGAGAGCCGGAATGAGGAAACCTCCCTCTTGTACCAAGACGCGTCTCTTTTTCTTGATGGGCGTAGATTTTTTGCCGACCTCCCTCAACACTTCAGCCGATTCTCGAAGCTTGTCCAGTTGTTTGTCGCTGAGCGGGATGTTCCCTACCAGTAAATTGTGACAGATCTCACTCAATGCTGCGATCAGATCGTCGCTTCCAGAGTCTATTAGATGCGAGCAGTCCTTTGGCGAGCACTTAGCTAAGTGCTTGAGAGTACCAAAGTGTCTTTCGAGTAGATGAGAAGACATTTTTGCTACGGCTTTCTCTTGTTCTTTTTTTTGTCTAGCGGTACAAATACTAGCTGAGAGTGTATGGACGTCAAAGAGGAGCGTATTCTCAGATCGTCAGGTGTTGACTGCTTGAAGTCCAGAAGGAGGTATGAGTGAGGTCGCTTGAGTTCATGGGTAAATATACTAGAGAGGGCCGCCGCGTTGGAGGGAAACACCTGGCGAGAAAGACTAGCTATTTGCCCCATGTCGCGCGGGTTCTTGAAAACGATCATGTAGTGAGCGTTCAGACTCATAGTTCGAAAGTCGGGTGATTTCTGGAATAGGTTCTGAGTGATGTATATGACGCTCACGTTCCAGTGATGCGAGTATTTAGTAAAGATGTCGGCTACCACTTGCTGATTGGAACTGCTCATCAGATCGTCCAATATCAGTAGAGTGTGTGGTCGTAAAGCGTCTTCTGCTACTTCCACGTCTCCCGCTATAGACTCTTTGCTAGGAAGACCTTCTCTGAATTCCACACCGTACTGATTTTGCATTTTTTCAAACAGAGGTTGCCACTCGCCATAATGGTAAAAAGTCTTTTCCACCGGCGGCGTGACCAAATTGTTCACGTCGCTCAGAAATTGATCCACCAAGCGCGATTTTCCACAACCCGACGGACCGCTAATGATACAACTAAAGGGTCCTTGTAGTCGAGCGTCGAAATGAATTTCTGTGAAGAGTTTGCTTTTACTACTCGACATTTTTTTGTTTTTTTTCAGGACGCGTCAGAGAGCGTTTGTGTGTCTGACTGTCTGCTGTGTTTCTCACTCGAACGGTCGGTAGTGAATGGTTGTGGAGAAAAGTCAGCCGACCTTTTTATTGATACCGGCCGGTGTCACAGTAGCGGCGGCAGAAGTGACTTTTTTTTCTTTTTTTTTTTTGCGATAAAATTCTATTTTCACTCAATAGTCATAAATGTTTGTATCAGACTCCAGAGGAGTCTGATACAAATATTTATTTTTAAAAAAAAAAGAAGAGGAGGAGGAGGAAGAGGAGGAGGAGGAGGAGGAGAAGGAAGAGATTAATTTTTTTTTTTTTTTTTTTTTGATCATTTAAGCAAAGCTCGTCGCTTTGCCGCTTTTTTTTCTATTTCTGTGTTGTGACACGATCGTCTCGAAAAAGCAATAAGGCGTGTGAGCGCGGCGGTGACAAATACATATTGGAGCGTATGGTTTAAAATAGTGCGTCCCTATCTTCTTCAATTCGGCTGCGTTGCAATATGCGGGATAACAAGTGACGACGTCGAAACGTTTAGAGACTGTGTTCACGTCGGCCACAACGCGCGCCCACCGAGTGGGAGCTGCAGTCGCTCCCAAGAAACCGATCGGCTTGTCGAATCGTTTCATAGCACTTATTCTCACTTTATAAGAGGAGGCAGGGTGAGGAGAGTAGCGGCGCTCTTTCTTTTCATGAAACGCCCAACGAGTGGGGGCGCTGAGAGCGGCTGTTATGCAATGGTAGAGTAAATACTGTTCTGAGAAGACGGCTCTTGGCCATGTCGCTACATTTTCCTTTTCCGCTCTTGTATAACGACGATGGCGCTCAGCTTTGCATTTCTCGAGAATTCGGTACGCTTCAAGAGAAGCGTGAACCTCAACTACGTGACGCTCTCTCCTTTGAGATAAAAAAATAGCCGGGCAGTTGAGGAGGGCACTTTGTTCGCGCGTCTTTTAGAAATTCCCTGCTGGCGTGATGGCGGTGACTGCAGGCGGTGGCGGCGGTCGGCTGGCCGGCGGTGGCGGTGTCGGCGGCGATGGTAGAAGGGTGTGTGGAAAGAGAGACGCATCTCAGTCTTTTATAGGAGCGGCGAGTCTGACATTTTCAGCTGTCGCATGCTGACCTGCTGCTATCATAAGAGAAACAAAAGCCCTAATCACGCTTTTCAGCTGGATCCTTCCACCTCGCCAGACATGGATCCAGATGGGAAGGTGGTTTAAAATTAAATCCGTGTACCGACTGTCATACAATAGAGTAATTAGTTGAACGCGTGTTACCTGTATAAAGGATTAGCGGGTCATGGGCTCAGCGTGTGTATAGAAAAACAACTACAGGTAGCGTGAACAAAGCGACCCCCTCCCTTTCTGTCACTCTGTCTGCCAAGACTCTGTCTGTGACTAGAGGGTGCGCGTGTGGTAAGCGGCTTAAATCTAAAGAAAAACAAATCACCCTCTCCTGTCGTCAGCAGTCAGCCGGCCGGCGGCTGGAAAATGCGATTAGAGGGATGATGAGCCGCGAAGTAAGCGACTTAAGGCTGATCTAAAGACCTGCCGTGAGGGGGCAGCTGGCCGGTGGCTTGAAAAAAGGGAAGAGTAAGGGTATATAAGGGGGAGTGAAACCGTATTCGGCATCGTCATCATCGTTCACGCTACTACTACTACTACTACTACTACTACTACTACTACTACTACTACTACCACCACCAGCACCGCGCCTCAATTTGCAGATCCCCATGATGGAAAGTTGCTACCGTGACATGAAGCGGAATGACGAAGCGGCGCGCGAATGTGAAGCTGATGCTGTAGCCTCTGCTACTGCTGCTGCTAGTGCTGCTCAGCGTGCTACTGCTGCATTTACTGCGGCTGTTAGTGACGCTAGTTGTGATGACGTTGTTGTTGTTGCCGCTGCGGCTGTGACTGCTGCTGTTGCTGCCGCCGATGCAGCTACTCATGCCACCGATGCCAACGCTGCTGCTGCTGATGCTGTTGCGGCTGCCGATGTCGCCGCTGATAACGCTGCTAGTGCCCGCTCTGCCGCCCTTGCTACTGTCGCTGCTGCTGTTGTTGCTAATGCTCACGCTACTGCTGCTACCGCTGCTGCTGCTGCTGCTACCGCTGCTGCCGAGGCTGCTGCCGAGGCTGCTGCCGATGCTGCTGCCGATGCTGCCGATGCTGCTGATGCTGCTGATGTTAGCAGTCGCGTCGACAAAGAATCGTCATTTGTCACTCTTAAACCTCCAGTTGAACGCGCGACGAGTAGTAGGGCTACCAACGCGACGGCCGGATGGTGCAAATGGTGTCGTCGCTTCTGCTCGTGCGCTTGCTTTTCTTCCAGTCCTACCTGCTGCTGCTACGGTATGATAGTGTTATAGTGTTTGAATGAGAACACGCGTAGTTACACATAGACGCTGTAACAGATGTGCTTTTTTTTGAAAATATAATTTTAACATAACATGGAACTTGTTGTGTTTATTTTCTATATATAAGTTGTTTGTTTACAAACAGTCACGTGTCACGTGGTGTTGTTTACAAACAAGAGAGCCACGTGGTGTTGTTTACAAACAAAACCCTAAGTAGGTCACGTTACCCTAGTTACCAGAATGCCGGCTTCTGATTGGCTGAGCCTAAGTAGGTCACGTGACGTAAGTAGGTCACGTTACCATGGTTACCAGAATGCCGGCCTCTGATTGGCTGAGAGCTTCTAAGTAGGTCAGTAGGTCACCCAGAATGCTGGCTTCTGATTGGCTGAGAGCCCTAAGTAGGTCACGTTACCATGGCAACGGGTCATGTGACCAAATGGCGGCCTCTGATTGGCTGCATATCGATTGAGTAATAAACAGTAGTTAACTATAGTCCCGTTCCGATACATACTATACTACTATGATAGTACCTCAGAGGAGGAGGTCAGTGACAGCCAACCCCCCACAACCAAAACTGAAGCCGAATCAAAAAAACCAACTGGCCGGTCTTTCAAGGGCCTTTTAGGCAATCTGGATGCGCTCAGCCTGCTCCTGGGCACAAACAGAAAATTAACGGGGCAGCCTGCTTTCCATATATTTCATGTATGTATTATGTCTATGTGAAAAAAAAGCACAACACTTGTTCTCCACTTACATGCTATGTTCATATATCAGTCCGTTCTAAAAATTATTTTACATTTTTTTCATTTAAATACAAGTGTGTGACGGGGTATATGTAATATTTTGCAGCCCCCCCCCCCAACAAGGATGATCCCGAGTTTCAGTCGTCAGAGGAAGAAGAAGAGATCAGTCCGACCGACTTCGAGGGAGATGGGGGCGACCAAGCCATATCCTATATCTTGGCTCTCATCAAAAGAAACCGGGAAAAGAATGCTCGTGGCAAGGGGAAGGCCCCCTCCAGCGAACACCCGTCAAATGGTGGGCCTCATACAACAGTGACAAAGAAAAGGAAGAGGGAGAGTGACAACCCCACCTACATACCTCCTGCACCTGTACCACAGGTTAACGTGGAGCAGCCCTCAGCCCCCACCCCCAAACGCGGTCGGGGGGGTAAGGTCCGTGGCAAAGGGTGGGGTGGAAAAAGTGTTGTGAACGATTCAGTGGCATCCGGCTCTGGTGTAAATACCTCAAAGGCAGGTCGGGCCAAAAGTGAGCACTGGAGACCGGACAAACTTGAAGCGCTCATAAAGGGGGCGAACCACTTAAAGCCCGTGTTGAAGGGATGTTTTTAGCATGCCAGCGATGGGGTAGCACTAAAGAAGCTGGCATGGAGCGAGCTAGTTGGTGAGTATATGAAAAATATTCTTTACATTCCTTTGATATGCACCCCAGCAATGTGAGCTGTACACCGTATCATTTGATGTGAATCACTTTATTATGACATTCACCCCAGCTGTTTTACCTGTATACCGTATGATTTTGATTGTGTTGTATCTCTCTTTGTACCCTTGCCATACTTAGCATAAACTGTATCCTTTATTCCTGTTCTACGTCCCACTATACAACATGCTATTTCAAGCACAGCACAACATATCTACTTCACATTTCATTTTCATCTCCTCCTTTTGCCAGACTATGTGGCAGCGAACGGTGGGCGTGACCAAGACGTAACAAAGTGTCAAAACAAGCTCAAATACTTCGTGCAGGAGAGCAAGAGGAAGGTACGCATACAGATATGGTTCTTGAAATGTCTCACTTTTTTTATTTTTTTTTATTTAACCAGAGCTATCAAAACATATATCAACATATGATGCCAAAAATAATGCCTTTCTTTAAAATATCCAGTCTCATTATGACCTGTGTTACCTACCTTTAAACCACACCTTCCTCTATATCATTTTAATCTTATTTATGTTTTTTTCTATAGCGTCAACTGACAGATATGAAATACAAGACGGGAAGTGGACAGAGGGATGAGAAAGACCAGCTCAATGAATTGGAGCAGGCCGCATGCGATTATGCGGGAAAAGAAGTAATCCTAGGTGAGCATTCAGCCAAACCGCATGATATATCTCCTTCCTGTGTACTCCACCTCAAGTGCCCAGATTTCATTTGCTTCAATTGTACTGTGTATCATTTTATTTGAAGCAACGCCACATACCATATGGAAAACACATGGTACAGTTGAAAAGAATACAGTTTTAATTCAATGTATTATGTTACTGTGCTATAGGGATCGAATGAATGCAGCCTCCCAGTGTAAAAGGGGGCGGGCGGCCCCGGTTCGTTTCCTGTTACGATCCCGACCGAGCATCAAAAACCGACTATGCCGCTATGGGTCTGCCCTCTTCCGCATTAGCTGCTATAGCCGATGGGGACATGCTCAAAGACGATGATGGTGAGATATGTTTGAATCTTTTTACCCAAAAATAAAATACCCCACATAGGTATGTGGATGTATTTTCCCTTTTTTATGTTTAACCTCTGTGCTGTATACAAGTCTAAATACATTGACATAAAAGCTGATTCTTACATTCTTTTTGTCTGCATTATTTTATGCTATATTTCATACTGCATTGGTTCCTGTGTAATATATTGTTTGTCTGTTTTTTATACGGGAATAAGAAGGCTTACAAACACGCCAGAGATGAACCTACTTTCCCAAAAGTTATACCATATCGGACATCTACATGGTGCAGCTAGTTTTATTTAACTTACAACATATACCAAGTCATAACTTATGGTGTATTACATGTTTTGTTCTATCCACAGAGGAGGACACGGCCGCTGGGGACGAAAGTGGAGAGGAGGAGGAGTACAACGAGGTTCCAGACCCACCGCCCGCTGCCCTGCAAGCTGAGCCGGACGATGTGTCCAGTTCAGAAGCATATAACGCCATGTTCGGTGATCAAGACCGGTCTCCAATTCAACGTATTTCCCGCAGAGACATGTTAGATTTAGTCGCCAGAATATATGCCAAAACAGCCGATCCGGAAGGCAGCAAAAAGGAAAAAAGTATCCAAAACTGAATCCCTTCTTATGTCCACGGGAAGAAGTAGCGGAGAGTCGCAATTGGCTATGGCACTCAAGTCACTGAAGTTAAAAGTTATGCCTCCCAAAACAAACCAGGCAGAGCCTGCAGTGCTTCCCAAACCTGCTGCTAAACCTACTCCAAAACCTCCTACTAACCCTTCTGCTCCTGATACTGCTCACCCTACTGCTCAGCCTGGTCCAAGCATGCAGAAGAAAACTGAACGTGTACGGGGGAGGAGACCATCTTTCTCTTCTATTTTGAAAGAGGAGGAGATTGACTTAACTTCTCAACACTCTTCCCCGGGTCCTGTTTCACATGTGGACACGGATGACGCCAACAAGAAGCATTACTCAGAGGAGGAGGTAGCCGAGCTGATACATTTGGCCCTGAATGGGAATTATGAAACCAGTACCCCTAAGCATAAACCCCCCCTGCAGAGCCTGTTCTACCAGACCCCAAAGAAATAGAAGAAGAAGAAATAGAACCTGAATTTGTACCAATAAAAACCCCACAGAACACTCCTGCCTTGTCCCGTATACAACGCACCGCATCTGCTAACCGGAAAGCCCTATTCAAATCTTTTACGGAGGAAAAAGCACAGGAGGATTTCAGTGAAGCTATAAGAAAAGAAATTTCAGAGATAACCTGAAGACAATGGCGGATGACCAGGCCAACTGCCAGCAGGATATGGCCAGGTGTAACCGGGAAATGAAAGACAGCACCAGAAGTGTCATGATAGCTGTATCTGGTAATGCCAAGCAAATCGCTGAGGGACTGAAACAACAAAAAGACCAGCTGGATACCTGGAGTACAGAGTTAGCTGAGAAAACTGCGGAGAACAACGGCGAGTTCATTTTGATCACGGAGAAACTGTCTGATCACATTCTCGGTAAACAGGCCGCTATGGTGAAACAGATGGACTTAGTCAGAGGTGCTATCACAAATACGGGTGTCCGTGTTGCGAAAGCAGAGGAAAGTATGATGGCAGGCGTAGTGGGTATGGTGGACACTCTGACCACTCTAGCCAACAGCATAAAGGACTTGATGACGGACGTACAGAGCGTTGCAAACATGCATAAACAGGAGACTGAGAGAGCCAACTCTGCTCTTGCTTTGATGACTAGGAACTTTGAGATACTCGCGGTGGCACAGGGGAAGATAAACCGGGCACATGTAGTGAATTCTGTTATTTCATGTAAGTATGACATATGTTATCCATCTCACTATATGTATCCTCTGCTTTTTATATACTGCACAAATCAAAAAAGCGTGAGCTAAGGAGATTATAATATGATTTTATCCGTTGATATGTTTCAAGTACAACTCTAAATACAGCAAAATGTGATAGAACAATATTTTATTATTTTCCACTGGTAATCAAATGTATATGTGTAATTCTTTTCTCAGTGAACAAGAGCAGCATGGAGGAACCGGAGGGTGAGGATCAGAACAGAAACCCGGTACCGTCTACTTCAAACATGACAGGGAGTTTGACGCATCCCGAGCCACCCAAACAGGGAGAGGAGGCCAACTACCTGTGTTCCCCCAAGCCCCAGCTTCATCCAACAAAATGTGTTGTAAACGCTCATGGTAAGCACAATAAATACCATATCTTTGTTTTCAAATTGTTTGTTCCATATTAAAGTATGTATGTACGGTACCGTAAAATGCACAAAATATGTATGACACGTACACATGTATCAACACTGTATAACTTTATACCATATCTGTTTTCCCTTCATATATTTACACACATATGTGTATCGTAGGAATAAGGGAGAAAATCACAACATTCTTTTCAACTGTATCTCTGTTAAGCCAATGTCTTCAAAGAAGATTGGAGTTGTAAGAACCGGTCCCACAGTGTATGATACAAGCATTTGTTTTCCCCCTTGACATATATATGAACATTTGTATCTAAATGAAAAGAGCCAGTATATATTACAGTGTAAAAGTTAATGTATGCTTTACTTAGCTTTACATCAATTTTTTTTCTTTCTTTTTAGTGATACAGACGGAGGACTTAAATTCCGACAGTGGACTGCCACACTATCAAGTCCTGAATAAGGACGAGGTTGTCCCGATACGAGAAGTTGCGGATGACGTAGAGGGGAACATGGAACAGGCTGTAACAGATCAAGAACACGTCCAAATGGTTCTAGGTTTAGCATTGGCTGAGGAGAGCGAGAGTGAAGTCACCACTCTACCCAAGAGATCCACGCAGGTTAAAACTAGGAAAAATGCGAAGTGAAACTAGGCGCACTGTGTCCAACTGTACATAGTTTAATACATGGGGTTGCATGTCATTACACTCCACTGCGCTGTCATACAGCGAAATATATTTCACGTTAACATTGTTGGTACAGAATATGTATAATTCATGTATATCATGTAGTTCATGTTGGAACATAAGTTCACTGCTTGTCGCGTTTAACAGCCTCCGGGTTGAAGAACCTGCTGATGTACTCTTTATGCATGTTATTGAAGGGGTCGCGTTCTCCCGCTGCCACGTTCACGGGCTGCTCCACAGGTGCTTTGTATCCAACGAAGGTATCCTCGGCGTAGATAGTCCTTCTTTATCGGGAGTCCGGCAATTCTAGCACAGTTGTTCAGTGCTACACATGCCTCTATGATGCGCCCAGCTCGTACGGGGTCGTGGAACAGATATCCTCCACTTGTATCCAGACACCTAACGAAACAGATACATTTTAATGTTACATAGTATTAGGGTTTTATAGTGTGAGACATATCAGGTATGGTGCTATGTAATTGTATTTTAACATGTCTCTTGTAATATTAGGTATATATGAGAAGGATTAGGGCAGAATGTACAGAGGTACATGTGTTATATGAAGGATAACGGGACAGGCTGTTTTGATGTACACAGTGCTACACTGTCATAGTATGAGGTGTATTAAAAAGAGGAGATAAATGTGGGCATTGGGTGATGTGGTACTACCCTGGCCAGCTGTGGTGTATTTTATGATATGATATGCAACATGTTAAGTGATATTACCTCCAACGCTGCTTTACGTTTCCGATCACTCGCTCAACCAAAGATCTGGTCTTACGGTGCCATTTGTTATAGGCCACATCGTCAGCGGTGTACTCTACTTTGGTCGGAGTTAGCAGGTAGTCAGTCAACACGTATCTGTTGTAGAACAAAGTGTGTGCTATATTTCAGTATCATATGGAGAAATGAGTGAGAGACACAACATGTTTATTTTTGATAAAACTTTTAGTGTAAGGACAAAGTATTACTGTGCTATGCCAAAGTCAGGTCATACAATATATATATATTTTGGTTTTTACTTGTACTGTAAGGACTAAGTATTACAATGCTATGCAAAAGTCAGGGGATAGGAAAATTATATTCTTTTACTTACCCAGAATCTCCTAACAGGAAGAACCCTTTGAAATCATTTCTCTCCCCCAGGAACTTGATTTCACTTCCGTTCATAATGTAAATGTCTTTCTGGGAGCCTGGGTATGACGCGTCCACATGACGAACGATCCCGTCCAGATCACATATGATCTGCAAAATATAACATTCCATTTTTGGGTTACATGTGTGTGAATTTTTTTTATGTTTACCCGTTCAAAGGTACATATAGAATCTAATTAACTGTTATATAGCGATAAGATTGTGCTCTACTTGTTTTTTCAAATAGGGACAAGATATGTTTTGCATGCAAAGTTTCATGTTTTTTGTGTACTTTGATTTTACTCACCATGGCGTTTATGCTATAATAGCCTTTGTAGCAGTAGTATTGATTTTCGTCACGGGTATACCCCCTAGGGCAGGCTATTGGTATGTGAGTACCGTCAACTAGTCCAAACAGTTGTTTTTTTTTCATTTTCTTGTACCAACGATACGCCAGGTTAGCTTTCTCGTTCGTGCTGTCGGGCCAGCTGACATATCGGGCAAGGTTGTGGTGTAGAAACAATCCCTGGTTGTTTATAGTATTGGTACCATGGAGCGCTTGACTCGGCCTGGACACATTGTGGCCAGCGCGGGAACTGCTTGTTGCTCGGTGCGGTGCACGGCCACTCCACCTGGTGGCTTATGTTAGAACTGTGTTGTCAGGGAAGCCAGTCCCTTGGTTACAATGTTATTGCTTGCTTGCCACCGCCGGGAGCTTTCTAGGACCCATGTTGGCTCTGTCCAAATAGTGCGCAAAATATATCGGGGTCAAGGGTCAAAGGTCAAGTACAAGGTGAAGGTCGCTGAATTTGGCCAATACATACAGTGCAGAATTGACATACGGCACACTATAGGGTATATGTGCATTTTTTGACATAGCACCCCCCCCCCCACCCCTCCGTACATCTTGTACTAAATACGCCAAAGATGCGGAATTTTTGTGCTCCGCATGTTGAGCTGAAACGCAATTATCGCCGTATGTGAATACGGAGGGCCGTATGTACATACGGCCTCCGTATCTTTTTCCGTAAGATGCGGACATGTTGAGCTGAAACGCAAAAATGAACTGAAACGCAAAAAAACGACATACGGACACTCCGTATGATACGGTGAAACAGCTTCCTGTATATGTATATATATATATATATATATATATATATATATATATATATATATATATATATATATATATATATATATAAATAAATATATATATATATATACATGCAACCCGGTTTGTGGGATCTTTCGCTGTTCTCAGACCCACGTAGTGGGGTCATTCCAAAATTGTGGGATCTTTTGAAAGACCCCGCAACCCACCCGGGCTAAAATGATCCTCTGTTCTATGATATGGAAAGATTTTTGGTTAAAAACTTTTTTTTATGAAAACCCCACAATGTTTTCAAGTTTATCATTGATTCCCTAACCTGCTCCCAGGTGTCTCTACCCATCACAAACCACAGCCAGAGTATATATATATACATCCTGTGTGGTCATGCTTAAGTGAGCACATGAAGGTCAAGCTGCCTCAGAGAAGATGGTATATCAGGATCTCATAATAGAGGGAGATATCACAAATATCATATATAAAGTATAATACCATCAGATAGGGACTAAATCAATAAGAAATGAAATTAGACTGGTTAAGTATTCTTTTTCCAAACAGATTACCATTCCATGAATGATATTTATGGTACAATGTCAGGACCCCACAACCCATGTAGAAAATTACAAAGGATCCCATTATCCAGGAGCAGAACTGACACACATTAATATATCTGTACATATATTATATATATATACTGATTTGTCCATCAGATATGGACTTAATCAATAAGAAATGAAATTAGACTGGTTAAGTATTCTTTTTCCAAACAGATAGCCATTCCATGAATTATGGTACAATGTCAGGATCCCACAACCCATGTAGACAAATTACAAAGGATCCCATTATCCAGGAGCAGAGCTGACACACACTAATATGTATGCACATATATATATACTTCTTTTTCTTTTAAATTGTTTATTTATCCTGTCTGAAGAAGGCTATTGCCTGTATTACTTACAAACAGCCATATGAAGATTTGGTCCCTTTTTTTAATGAAGTTTTACCATAAATCATGTATCACTAATTTTGAATAGCTAAGCTAATGTTAGTACTCAAGAGGGTTTGTTTTGCCTGTCATCGTGACATAAGACACACCTTTTACAATTAGACTACTTGGAAATGTATTCTTTAAGCTAGAGTAGAGACAGAGCTGGTTGGTGAATACAGCCATAGGCAGTATCCCAGATGGGAGTTCTGGTCCCCCTCCCTATGTGCCCTTTGCTAATCCAAAGCCAACTCTAAGTAAACATACCCCTGTACTAGGCCAAATTAGGTCAAGGGACAGCAGCTAAATGACCACCAAACTTTTGGCTCTTATTGTTGGGGAACAGCCTGACCTAGATAATAATTATAAGCATTTGTTTACATTCACATGTGTAGATGACATATTATATACTGATTTGACTTTTGGGATCCTAGGTTCCTATTGAGAATCCCACAAGCTCAGGTCTAAATGCAATGAGGAGAGGGGGGGTTGACATAGATAAGATGAGGGTGATGTGGATAAGTGAGGCTTACATGGATAAGGTGAGGAGGACATGTAGGTGAGGATGGTGTAGGTGAGATAGATGTGGTGTGGATGAGGTGAGGGTGACAGTGACTATAGATCAATGCAGAAAAAAGGGTGACTTCTTCATAATTTATAAAGTTGTGTGTACTGGTTTTAGTAAAATCCAATTGTTTGTGGTACATTTGCTTGCAAAAATCTCATAATTATAAGGAAATTCACAGGATCATATCTAAAATGGTATACATTACCATGACAGATTTGAGGTTATATAATGGTGGATGAGGTGGGGTGGACATACCTATCAGGTGAAAGGAGGGTCAAGGATTGTGGGGAATGTGGGATCCTAGGTTCCTATTGAGAATCCCACAAGCTCAGGTCTGCAGATGGTGACTGAGGAGTGTCAGGAGGTGTTGTAGGGTGTAGATGACGACTGAGGAGTGTCAGGGGGTGTGGCAGGGTGTAGATGACGACTGAGGAGTGTCAGGGGGTGTGGTAGGGTGTAGATGATGACTGAGGAGTGGCAGGGTGTGTGGCAGGGTGTAGATGACGACTGAGGAGTGTCAGGGGGTGTGGCAGGGTGAAGATGACGACTGAGGAGTGTCAGGGGGTGTGGTAGGGTGTAGATGATGACTGAGGAGTGGCAGGGGGTGTGGCAGGGTGTAGATGACGACTGAGGAGTGGCAGGGGGTGTGGCAGGATGTAGATGCCGACTAGAGGATATCAGGGGGTGTGGCAGGGTGTAGATGACGACTGAGGAGTGTCAGGGGGTGTGGCAGGGTGTAGATGACGATTTGAGGTTTTCAGGGGTGTGACAGGGTGCACATGCCGACTTGAGGATGTTAGGGGATGTGGCAGGGTGTAGATGCCGACTTGAGGATGTTAGGGGGTGTGACAGGGTGAAGATGCCGATTTGAGGATGTCAGGGGGTGTGGCAGGGTGGAATTGCCGACTTTAGGGCCTCAGGCGGTGTGGCAGGGTGTACATGCCGACTTAAGGATATCAGGGGTATTGCAGGGTGTATGAGGGGTAGTTTTAGGGTGTAGATGATGACTGAGGAGTGTCAGGGGGTGTGGCAGGATGTAGATGACGACTGAGGAGTGTCAGGGGGTGTGGCAGGGTGTAGATGACGACTGAGGAGTGTCAGGGGGTGTGGCAGGGTGTATATGAAGACTGAGGAGTGTCAGGGGGTGTGGCAGGGTGTAGATGACGACTGAGGAGTGTCAGGGGGTGTGGCAGGGTGTAGATGACGACTGAGGAGTGTCAGGGGGTGTGGCAGGGTGTAGATGACGACTGAGGAGTGTCAGGGGGTGTGGCAGGATGTAGATGACGACTGAGGAGTGTCAGGGGGTGTGGCAGGGTGTAGATGACGACTGAGGAGTGTCAGGGGGTGTGGCAGGGTGTAGATGCCAACTTAAGGATATAAGGGGGTGTGGCAGGGTGTACATGCCAACTTGAGAATATAAGGGGATGTTGCAGAGTGTACATGCCGACTAGAGGATATCAGGGGGTGTGGCAGGGTGTAGATGACGACTGAGGAGTGTCAGGGGGTGTGGCAGGGTGTAGATGAAGACTGAGTAGTGTCAGGGGGTGTGGCAGGGTGTAGATGACGACAGAGGAGTGTCAGGGGGTGTGGCAGGGTGTAGCTGACGACTTGGTGATATCAGGAGTATGGTAGGGTGTAGATGCCGATTTGAGGATGTTAGGGGGTGTGACAGGGTGTAGATGCCGACTTGAGGATGTTAGGGGGTGTGACAGGGTGTAGATACCGACTTGAGGATGTTAGGGGGTGTGGCAGGGTTTGGTGCAGACTTGAGGATGTTAGGGGGTGTGGCAGGGTGTAGATGCCGACTTGAGGATGTTAGGGGGTGTGGCAGGGTGTAGATGCCGACTTGAGGATGTAAGGGGGTGTGGCAGGGTGTAGATGCCGACTTGAGGATGTTAGGGGATGTGGCAATGTGTAGATGCCGACTTGAGGATGTTAGGGGTTGTGGCAGGGTGTAGATGCCGACTTGAGGATGTTAGGGGGTGTGACAGGGTGTAGATGCCGACTTGAGGATGTTAGGGGATGTGGCAATGTGTAGATGCCGACTTGAGGATGTTAGGGGTTGTGGCAGGGTGTAGATGCCGACTTGAGGATGTTAGGGGGAGTGGCAGGGTGTAGATGCCGACTTGAGGATGTTAGGGGTTGTGGCAGGGTGTAGATGCCGACTTGAGGATGTTAGGGGATGTGGCAGGGTGTAGATCACAGCAGAGCATGTCAGAGGCTGTGTCACATTGCAGATCAAGCAGAGGATGTGAGGGGGTGTGGCAGGGTGCATTAGACAGCAGAGGATGTCAATGGTGTAGCACATTGCAGATAACTACCAGAGTATATGTTATAGTGTGTATGTACCAAGTATTTGTTATTACATAAGGTGGGGTAATTATATGTTTCTAAAGGCTTGGGTTGCAACTCACTGACTATAAGACCCCATAATCCAGTAGATGCAATATTCTGTTTGGTTTAATACATAAGACACACCTTTTACAATTAGACTACTTGGAAATGTATTCTTTAAGCTAGAGTAGAGACAGAGATGGTTGGTGAATACAGCCATAGGCAGTATCCCAGATCTGGGAGTTCTGCTCCCCCTCCCTATGTGCCCTTTGCTAATCCAAAGCCAACTCTAAGTAAACATACCCCTGTACTAGGCCAAATTAGGTCAAGGGACAGCAGCTAAATGACCACCAAACTTTTGGCTCTTATTGTTGGGGAACAGCCTGACCTAGATAATATAAGCATTTGTTTACATTCACAAATAGGGTTGGCAACAGCAGGATATATTTACCCTTATCAAATACAGTCACACATTAATTTAGTTTACTCTTCTGGACATAATAGCAAACGGAATATGTCTCCAAAGTGGTAATTATCTTCATCTACTCTTGAAAATTCAATAAAATGAATAAGTGTGAAAGACCCCACAATAGAGGGTTAGAACTGATACAAGATCCCATAATTCAAGAGTAGAACCAAAAGTAAGGTCCAACATCACATTCTTGTGCTTTTAATCAATATATATATATATATATATATATATTATAATGCATGGATGCATCTGGTAAGTTCGTAAAAGTAAATGTGTCTCCATGTAATTCTATAAAGTAAATTCTCAAATAGATCCCACAATGTCATATGATAGATATAGTTAAACCTTTTGTGGGGTCCTGACAGAGGTCATAGTTCAAGGTCATCCCGGACCCCACAAGGGGATCCCACAATATTACATTAAAAAAAATTCATATTACAAAATTCTTTTGTCAGATTCTGTTTCTATTAATTTAGATCTACACAAAAATGTAATTATTTTCTTCATATGTCTGTTAGTTCTATGGGATCCCACATCACTGGGTTACAGCTGAGACCTCACAAACCGGGTGATATCAGTATATATATATATATATATATATACATATACATATATATATAAATATACAAGATCACGATTCTGGCCATATGTTGGTGAGAAATGATGTCATTGAGTCATTTACAGTGTATGTTGCCAGATGGACATGATGCTACAAGACTCCATGTGGTGTTTACTGGGTTAAACAGTCATTCAATATGTTTAGTCTTTATCAGTGGTATATCGTCGGAAATACGATCTTTATATAAACAATTAAAATAGCTGTGACTTTGTTCCTAGAAAAAATACATGTATTTTGCATGTAATTTCATTTTTGCCGATTCAATGTTTCCACACAAAACCAGACAAGGGAATTTCTAGTTGACTAGTTTATTCACTTAAAATCATTTCATTAACACAGAGCCATCGCTGATATTGGGATAAAACAAAAATGACCCAAACATTTGTAACCAAGTCCTTAGCCATGTATACATAGAGTCATACATGACACTCTACAATCAAAACAGTCGTGGTTTATTGATAAATCTAAAGGATACATATCCTACATAGGTCAATATACTCCTTCAAGAGAGTAGCTCATGGCTTTTATCTCAGCAAGGAAAAACTATTTCAAAACGCCAACTTGTGGCATTTAATGTGTTTATACACATAGGTTAAAACATATTCAAAAGGCACCTATGCACCACGTGCTAGATGCTTAGGCCAAAAAAAAGGTGTGTTTCAGGTTACATCTAGGTAGGGTAGGTCTGACTTCTTTTTTTTTTATTTCTTTTTTTTTTTACTTTGGCCTGAAAAGTACCCGAAACTGACGACAGCGCTGACTCGTCGACAATGGCTTTGACTCGTATACTATCAAATTGACTGAAAAAGCCCCAAAATTGTTTTGTAAAGACAGATTGATCCCTTGGCCTGAAAAGTTCCTAAAAATTGACTGGCAAACACTGGCCTCGACTCATGGACCATCAAATTGACTCTGAAATAGCCCAAAAAAATATTCAATTTTTTTTTTTCAAAATTGGTTTCTAAGGTCGGCCCTGTTTTTCTAGGTAGGGTTGGGTAACCTGAAACACACCCTTTTTTTTGGCCTTAGACATTGGCCTGAAGCATGTTATTTTGATAGTATTGTAGCGGGCACGTATCCCTCGGGGCAGCCCGAGTGTGCGTGGAGAGTGCATTGTCCGCCTGTGATAGCTCAAGTACCGTAGCAGAGCAGTGGAAAAGCAGCTAGCCCTGTGGTGTAGCGGTAGCATGCTCAACTCTAGAGTGGAGGGGCTGGAGTTCGATTCCCCGTGGGGCTGACTTGTTTTCCGCTGCCTGTTACACTGGTGCACATTTGACCAGGATGAACCGAACCTGGGGTTTGGTACTTGATCATGTTCAGCTTCTGCTATGTGTGCGTCCAAAGACATATGTTCAGGGCAGGTGACTGGCTTTGCCAGTTAATTCTAAGTATGGGGTTAGCTTTGATCACAGATTGCTGCGTAACATATCTGTCTGCGGACCTAGCAAAAGTCTGAAGGGGAGTAATGTAGCGGGCACGTATTGCTCGGGGCAGCCTGAGCGTGCGTGGAGAGCGCATTGCCCGCCTGTGGTAGCTCAAGTACCGTAGCAGAGCAGTGGAGAATCAGCTAGCCCTGTGGTGTAGCGGTAGCATTCTCAACTCTAGAGCGGAGGGGCCGGAGTTCGATTTCCCGTGGGGCTGACTTGTTTTCCGCTGCCTGTTACAGTATGAACGTAAGCAATAGAAACACACATATATTTAATGTGTGGTAGACTATATGTGACCCGTTTTAACTAAATGAGTCAGAGGTCACGCTTTAAAGAGCCTAGATATGTAGTATAGAGCGCAAAAATTATAAGTTTTGAAAAATGAAATTTTGACATTTTTCTAACATATGAATAGTTATCTTATGGAATAATAAGGTACCGACCAGATTTCAACTTCCATTATTCCCAAAACGATGGCCATGGGATTTATAATTGTATTATATACGCAACACAGTTAATATCTAAATTAAATGTTAATTATCTCATTTTAATTAATTTCCATTTAATTCAACAAAAATGTACCAAAAATATTGCCAGAGTCAAACCTGGCTATTATACTACATGTCACATACCAAATGAAAGCTCTTGATAAGCTTTACATGAATATTGCAATATCAGAACATTTTTAAAATGCGACTTTCGACCGATTTCGTTAAAGCGGGTCACATATATGTGGAGGCAAATCTCTTGAAAGTTTGGCTCTGCTCTTGGAATTTAGACCAAACCCGTCCCATGAACAGCTTCAGTCCAGGTTGAGATGACTAAGCTGCTCCCGGCACCTGAGGTTTCACCCCAAGGCAGGCCTAGCCTGCGGTGTATCACTGTCATTGTAGCAGAAGTAGCTGCCCTCGGTGTTTACACAGGTCCCGGTGCTACACACCGCGGTAAGACACTCGTCCACATCTACGGTAACAAATATACATGGTATAAAATCCTTTAAAATTCTGTGAGAACCACGGTTTCCCTAAAACCAAAATATGTTTTGCAGTGTACAGTTAGTATAATAGATCTTTGTCATTTTCTGCGAAATATGTTTTTTCAGTGTACAGTTAGTATAAGAGAGCTTTATCATTTCCTACAAAATGTCTTTTATAGTATACAGTTAGTCTAATAAAGCTTTGTCATTCTCTATGAAGTATGTTTTACCGTGTACAGTGAGTACAATAGAGCTTTGTCATTTTCCACTAAATATTGTTTACAGTCCACAGTTAGTATAATAGAGCTCTGTCATTTTCTTTATTCGGGAGTGGTTATTTCTTGAAGCTGCAGCCTCATCTTATAAGACCTCCTCTAGCATAAAGTCAACATCTATGGGACCATCATTTGTTTTGCCATCATGCAGAACAAAATAACATAGTGTAGGGGTCAGATTTATACCCTAATATCTTATATTACTCTGGTCGTTCATACATTAGAACTTTTACTGCATTTAGGGGTTCCTTTGGTTCACACTCAAATGTTGCCACCGACTGTTCTGGGGCTTGTGGAGCTACTGGTAGGGGGCAAATTTAGAGTGCCATGTGGCGCAGTACACACACAAGCAGGGGCGACCAGACACCCTATATTAGATCGTTCTCTCAGTCTTCGACTGCGAGCCCAACCCTTCTTGATCGTCTCTATCTATTTTTTGTGACCTGCGGGTTGGCTGTTTGCTGACCATAAGAGTGAACTCAATCCGCACAGTGCTCCATAACTATCTCTGGTGGAGGGGAGGTATTTCCTTGAGCCTGGTGAACCAATAATCAGCCTGTGCGCGCTACCAAATATGATCCTGTATGTACTACATTAATGGTGTACATAGTCCTAGAATGCACTGCTATCTGTACACCTGAACCTGAGATCATTGCTATGACGAGCTGAATAAAACCTCTGCATACAACCCAAATAGAGCCTTGTCTGTGTTGTTCCTGCTGCTAACAAATTAGCCACACTCACAATTAGCAAAAAAATGCCCCTCTATAGCACACTGGAAAGATTTAAACTACAGATATTGATCACTGCTTAATACTCATCATGCTAATGAATTATTTCATGCTATAATTTCACAAAGTGTCTGCTCAGATTTGAACGGTATAGACATGCGCACCTTGACACCCACAGGGCGGTGCCTCTATGAAGCCGGTTGGACACTCACAGCCATATCCGCCAGCGAAGTTGGCACATACTGCAAAAAGAGAGAGAAAGAGAGAGAAATTAGCTTTGTCTGATTTTTCCTCAATTTTAAACCCTACTCAAATGTGTTTATGTGAAGTATGCAGGTTATACCTCTAAGGTAGTATTAAAGGTGCATTCTCACTACTCGCACTTAACCACATAGTAGACTAGAACAGTACTAGGATTGTGAGTGGGATACGCTCGGTGATTATGCCACTTTAAACCCGCAGATCTTACTGCACGTCCAGTAACAGTCAGAGTGCAGTCGGGACAAGTACTCAGCTCTATAAATAGGGGCGCTGGGCCTTTAAGAAACTCCTGTCAAGCTCAAGTGCACGTACCCCACTCCCACCTATCATACACCATATGAACTACTACTGTTATGTTGTGTCGTGTTTTGGTAAGTGTCTCTCCTCCCTGCACCCACTCAGCATGGTGCTCTGGTATATGACTATGTTTTTTTGTGTGAACACAATTACAAGGGAAAGGGTTTGTTTTCAGGCCCTAGGCACGGACTCACCAGGTACCTTGATAAGGGGTGCTTGTAAGCACATTCGGGGAGAAAGGGGTTTAACCGTCACCAGGGGCGTGGCAACTGGGGGGGGACAGGGGGGAGATGTCCCCCCCCCCCCACACTTTTGACTAACCCCAAAAAATGTCAAACCAAAAAGGTCAAGTAAAATGGGATCAAAAAGGGTAAAAATATCCCTCAGTCTCCCTCTTTTGAAACTACTTGCCAAGCCCCTGGGTTCATGTTCAGACCTTAATGGCCTTTTAAAGGGTGATTTATACTTTATTTTGCTACAATATTTCCCAGATCACCCTTGAAAAGGGTATTTCTTGCAGCTCATCTGTGATTAGGGTCTCTTCTTTTGCTCCCTTTATAAGGGTACCAAATTTGGAGTTGCACATAGAAAAGAAAGAGAGTGGGCTGCCCCAGGTACTCACTCATTGCGTCTGTACAGTAGAGGCACATGACAAGTACCATCAGACCCAGCACCGACCGACTTAACTGTGAGGAGGTATGCATGGTGACCAGATATAAGGCGGACCTTGGGGCTGTTACGGAAAACAATGTAAGAAATAGCGTAAATATTGCGAGTTTATGTTAATGTTTAACGTTATTTAAAAACTTACATTAATACTAATGTATACATATTTGATAATTTACATTAATGTCTTCAAATTTATGCTGCTTAGGCTAAATATCAGCACCATGTCTGGAGGTGGTGCCGATTTCATACATGAAAATTTACTTTTATCAACGTAAAGTCAACAGCATGAATTTTACCTTTATGTTTTTGATCCACTTTGTGTCTAATTAAAAATAACCAGAAAAAATGTGACATGTAAGATATATCGGGGTTGATTGGAAACATTCTACCCAATGGTTCCTATCAACCGAATTAAACACAGCCCAGGCTTCAAGTGATAGCTCGCTATAGTTTGAGTAATCCCATGTCAGGAAGCAGTCTTGTTACTTACTGTTCATGAACATGGCAGCCCATAAACCCCTTAATAACCCACAATAGTACTAATTCACGCTAAAAAGAGTTTTTTTTAAATTGAAAAATACTCAATTCAGTATATTAACTTATGACTATTTGACAACTTCAGGCTGTGTCTCACAACCTTGGGACAATGTTTTTGTCTCTGATCGGGTGCCGTCTCTGACCGGGTGCCGTCTCTGACCGGCTGCCGTCTCTGACCAGGTGTCAGAAAAAGGTGTTTCAAAAAGAATTATACTCATATATATATGGATTTGGAAAAACGTTATGGCGGTTGTTATATAATCATAGTTATAATTATAATTAGCCTCCTGCTGCTAGTATTTTGACCTTATCAGGCCAAGCCGGTCAGAGACGGCACCCGGTCAGAGACGGCACCCAGTCAGAGACGGCACCCGGTCAGAGACGGCACCCGGTCAGAGACGGCACCCGGTCAGAGACGGCACCCGGTCAGAGACAAAAACATTGTCCCAAGGTCGTGAGACACAGCCTTCAGGAGCATATCATATATCCATGTAAAACATAGGCCTACTTTTGAAACAGGAGTTTACTGATGGGTGATGGCAGAGATGCACAATGGGGCTTACCTGGTGTTGTACTGTGTGTGTTCTAATGAGGCCCTCCCCCAACATTCACCCACTCTGACTGCACCAGTACACCTTATATACAGGGCAGGGCTCTCATCTGAATAATTTTTGATTGGTCTAGATAAAGTCGATTAATGTGCTCCATGTTGATCATGTCACTATACGTAGCCAATGAGCATGACTCCCTGTGCCTTCCTGTTGCATGGCACATGCGAGGTACCGTAGTGGTCAGTTTAAGCGCCCCTGCACTAATAATTTTCAAGCCCCTGTTACCCCCTGCGCTTATACAGGGACCTGCGCTTATATGAGTCTCTTTAAAGAGCGATTTTGGGTTTCAGAGGGGTTCTAGACCTGCACTTAAATGAGACCAGCGCTTATTTGAGACCCCTGCGCTTAAACGGGCCATGACTGTAACCCTTTAAGGATGGCACGATACCTTAATGCATCATGCCCTTGGTCATCATGACGCATGAATGCAGCCCAGGCGAGTAACTCGCCAGGGCTGCATTCAAGCGTCACCATGCCGACCCTATGGGGTTAAGACACTCCACAAGGGTCAGTATGATGCATTGGTGCATCATGGTGACAAATGTAATCTTTTAACGGCATTAGTCCTTAAAGGGTTAACATGAGTGTAAGGTATGACGTACACTTGCTGCTTATGTTGTGTACACACGTGGACAGTGATGCAGCTGCACCCGGCCTCCAATTCCAAAACTAATTAAGGGAGGGCGAGTCACTTGGTCAGCTAATACTGGTCTGTTGATCTACCATACGTCAATATAGTTGGGCTTCAGAAAAAGTCCCCTGTATCTGTGTATAGAGGAGTAGTGCTTTGGAACTTTCATGCCGAACGGTCAATAGCAGAGAAATCGTCCACACTAAAGCACGACCAAAAACATTTATGCTAAATCATGGTAAGATGATTAATTAAACCATTGCTTTTTAAAATGTACCGTTATGATTTTAATTATATGAGAACAGTAAACAACACCAGATGGGACGCAATAACTAAATCAATTGTGTATATATTTGCATTGCTTGGATACCTGTCTTGTATTTTTGAAAATCATTTCATGAATAAACATACTTTATAAATTCATTACATTGTGTAATGAGGATTATCTTAGCTGCAATTGAACTGATGCAGGAAAATACTTTCCATGTATATCAATTCATATGAATAACAATATTTACCGTAAAACCTCGCCTAGAAGCCGCGGCTTGTACGCGTATCGGAGCCAGCTTTCTTTTGATACCAAACATGCCCATATGGGGTGCGGCTTATACGAGAGTTTTTAAAAGTATAATACAGTACTAAATTAACAATTTCTATATACCCTATTAGGCTTATAGGATTTCCCAAAGTTAGGGGCGTGGCTAATACGCGAGTGAGGCTTAAACGCGAGGTTTTACAGTAATTGATCTTTTTTTCAAAACAGCATTTTTCTATGCAAAGTAGAGTTTGCTGTTAAGGTCAGTGCACAATGTGTGGCAGTCTTGGTTCCAGTAGATATTGCTGTCATTGCTGCGCCGAAGTTGAGAATGAATGAATGTTAAAGAAGGCGGAATAGGGTGGGTTCCTACTGCTAGGACTCCATCTCTCGGGGAACAGGGGAACTACAACACTGATCTGCTGCCTCTCTGATATTACCACATGTAACAGCTAACTAATATAATGATACATTCATATCCAAAATACTTCCCACTCTATGTCTGCTTCATATTAGAGGCATGAAATGTTTGAGAAAGCCCATGCTAGTTGACCTGACATTGGTCTGTCCATGAAGCCTAAGATTAGACAGTTACTGAAACTTTATTAGTGCAGTTCCACTGAATCTTAAAGAATGAAATAAATAGAAGGATGTGTCCTGTATAAACTGGTAAATGGAGCATTAAGGGAGCTTCAGTGCTTTTGGTTGTAAATTAGGTTTTAGATTGTCTCTTATTAGGACACTGCCCCCAGTGAAGCTTACAGTAATAGTTCCCGAAACTGCCATAGATGGCACCACTGCATTGGGATATGACCACTCTGTGTCTCAGGTATATTTGAGGTTGAGAAATGTGTAGGGGGCAGCAGTGACTCACAATTAATCCACATAATCAATGATTACACAATTGGGATATTTTGCTCCTGGAAATACACACTACCTTTCTGTTTTAGGCAGCAAACTCATACTATAATTCACATTTACACCCAGTTAGATACACTCAGATACAACCGTTAATAGACCTACTCATTTAATCAGAGGGGCAGATGATGCTTTGGCCAAATGCTAGTTTCTGCAGAGTCTATACTATGTACGTCGTTCCTGCTATCTTGGACATAAGATGCACGTCCTTCTCTGTGTACATGTATGTAGTGTCTGTGTCATATCGGATGTAATAGATGAATCAAATAGAGGTATGGTTATTGACACTTTAGACTGCAGGGAGAATTTTTACCGATATCAGGTACGGAATGTAACAGGGTGTTTAAGGTGGGTCGCTACCCTTTGATTTCTTCAAATTCTAAAATCTATCAGAATGGGCCAATATTGCATAGCCAGATACATATATACCTTCCCTAAACTGTGTTAAGAATTTAGATTATTTCAAGCAAAATTGTGCATTTTGTAACACTTTGAATATTTGATTTAATGGTAACTGATAATATTTCTAATTTTTGAAAAAGTGCTAGTAAATTGCAGATATTTAATATTTAGAACACTATAGATGCTATGATATTGCTCGAAATAACCAGGGGTATAAATCAGGACAATTTTAAATATACATTTTTACCATTTTACCCATCATACAGTGCCATATATAATTAATATAGTCATTTTTTGGCATCATTTTTCATTTTCAAAGGTCCAAAACCCTAAAAATATGCCCAGGACCCCCTATCAAAATTACTTCTATATGTTAGCAAATGATCTGAACTATTTTCTGAGAGAGTTCTGTTAATACTGAATACCATTTTTAGCCAATAAGGCTACAAATAATGATGATTTCTTTGTATTCTTTCCCGAAACCCCATATTTTTACCCAGAATGCCATGGCGTAAAATTGTAAAATTATTTTTCCAGTATGGGAGAACATATACACGTTTCACATGTAATGTTTTACATTTCTGCACATAATGGTTGATATAAAAAAAAATCATAGAAGTTTTCACATTTTTTCTCATTTTCAGAAAAAAACTAAAATACTTTAATTTTTCAAAATTCTATATCTAAAAAAGTAGTTCGGGACCCCCTATTTTTCTTTGCATTTTCCGATTCCATATAATTTGAACTGCCTGTAAAAAAAAATTTGTGAGATTCTGTTAACTTTCAGTGACTTTGACCCAAGGGTAGCGACCCACCTTAATATGACCTCGAGACACTGTAAATACACTGGTCGGTCACTGGCTTTCCTTTTGACACCCTCATTAAGACATGATATGATTGGCATAAAAAAGCAATAGGTGACAGCATCCTCTGATTGTTCCACTTTTTACCACTAACATATTGGACGGTATCACAAACCTATAGTGCCAACCATCAGCATTCATAATTTCATAGGGTTTCTCATGTTTCTGATAAAACCTGTTTTATTACCAATAAAATTGGAAACGTCTCTTAAAAGTCTACCCCCTTTACCGTCTAGGACTTCTACCCCTTAGGACATCCCCTGCCTTGGAACCTACCCCCAGACACCTACCCCTGGACATCTACTCCCTGGAGTTTTACCTTTAAAACTTTTACCCCCTAGGAAATCCATCCCCTTGGATATCTACCCCCTTTACGCTTTAGGAGTTCTACCCCTGGGGACACCAACCCCGTCCACATGCCCATATGGCTGAGCCATATTATGTGGAGGGAGAAGATTTCTCAAGTGACATTGGACATCTACCCTTGGAAATCTACCCCCTGGAAATCTACCCCTTGGACATTGATTCCCTGGACTTTTACCCTCTTAGGACTCTACCCACTAGGACTTCCACCCCCTTGGATCCCTACCCCTGGACATTTAGCCCCTGGGACATCTACCCCTAGGATATCTACCCCTAGGACTTCTACCCCTGGAGAAATCTACCCCTTCGACATATGACTCAACCATATAGGCATATCGAGGAGGTTGATGTCCCCAGGGATAGAAGTCCTAGAGGGTAAAGGTAGTAGACATCCAAGGGGATAGGGGGTAGAATAAGGGGGTTAAAGTCCAGTGGACGGATATCCTAGGGTTACAAGTCATAAGGGGGTAGAACTCCAGGGGGTAGATGTCCTAGGGTAGATGTCTAAGGGGTAGATGTCCTGGGGTAGGTGTCCAAGGCGGTGGATGTCCTATGGG
Organism: Harmothoe impar; assembly: GCA_947462335.1. NCBI lineage: Eukaryota > Metazoa > Annelida > Polychaeta > Phyllodocida > Polynoidae > Harmothoe > Harmothoe impar. The sequence goes on along the minus strand of CANHQG010000012.1, from coordinate 191,310 downwards.
GCAAAAGTATAGGGAAAAGATTTCCAAGGGGATAAAATCCTAGGGTGTAGATGTCCAAGCGGGTAGATTCCCAAGGGGTAGATGTCCAGGGGTATGAACATGATGCAACTCACTGAAACGTGCTGTTTTCTATATATCTCCAATCCATTTATATTTTTTGCTCAATTCTTTTGGCCTATATGTTGCAAAGTATTTAGTTCTACCACAATATATATAGTTTTCCCTACCTCTATATCTTATTAGGTCCGAATTATGCCCAAAGTGACCCAAAATTGATGTTTTTATCTATTTTCGGATGGTTTATAAATTAAAAAAATTAAAAAAACAAAGTAATATTATCTTTCCCTTTTCCTTTGTGTTGCACTGCAAAAGAACAATTATTACTCATTTATTACTCACAAATCACAAATAACTCACTCCACCCTATTTTCGCCTTTCTGACCTATTTTTGGTATTTTTAATGATAATTATAAAGTTTCCAACCCCTCCTATAAATGATTATCTTTGCACATATCATAGATGTATTTTAACGACATTCTGGCCAAGTAGCATCAGGTAGAAAAGTTAGCATACGTATATATATCTGCCTGAAATCCAACACAGCACACTTGGTGCTGCAGAAAGTTGTTGTATGTCTTATTTTCAAAGGTATCCTTTCTGACCACGTTTTGTACCTCTAGGCGTACCATGCAGAGTTATGGTACTTAACTGTCTACTATATTTGCATTTTATAGTCCCCTATTGCTCTCAAACATAATCCAAAAATTAGGCCTGTCCAACCTACACAAGCAACTACATGAGTCAATTAGTGCTCCTAGAAAAGAAAAAGAGAGAAAAATCACCCTTATGACTGGTCAAAAAGGCGATTTTCTGACCATTCTTTTACTGGAAAATAGCTAAATCGCCTTTTTCTGACCTTTTTTTTTTACTAGGAAAGTAGAATGGGGATGCACCATGGGTAAAGTTTGTGTTTTACTAAAAAGCATATTGATATGGCCTCCTATTGACATAGATGGAAAAGAAAAAATATTCATGAAGATAGTTTTGACCACCAGTACAACCTAAAAAACTAAATCGCCTTTCTGACCAGTTAGAAAGGCAGTCAGAAGGGTGATTTTTCTAATCCTTCTTTTACTAGGAAAGTAGAATGGGGGTTCATCATAGGTAAAGTTTGTGTTTTACTAAATAGCGTATTGATATAGCCCCCTATTAGCACAGATGGAAAAAAGAAAATATTTGGGAAAATAGTATTAACCATCAGTACAACATAAAAGACAAAATCGCCTTTCTGACCAGTTAGAAAGGCAGTCAGAAAGGTGATTTTTCTGACCATTCTTTTACTGGGAAAGCGGAAAGGGGATGTATTGTGGGTAAAGTTTGGGTTTTCCTGAATAGAATATTAATATGGCCCCCTATAAGCAGAGATGGAAATGAAAAAGTATTTATCAATATAGTATTATCACCAGTACAACCTAAAAAAGAAAATCGCCTTTCTGACCATTTAGAAAGGCAGTCAGAAAGGCGACCATTCTTTTACTAGGAAAGTAGACTGGGGATGCATCAGGGGTAAAATTTGTTTTACTAAATAGCATGTTAGTATGGCCTCTAGTGGCATAGACGGAAGATATTTATGAAAATAGTATTAACCTCCAATATTACCTAAAAAACGAAATCGCCATAATGAGTGGTCAGAAAGGTGAATTCTTCTTCTTTCAATGGCCGTGACTATTGACAGTTCGAACTGTCAATAACAGAATAAAAATCCCTTATTGACAGTTCAAACTGTCAATACCCGGATATAATTCTCTTATTGACAGTTTGAACTGTCAATAAGGGAAAAAAGATTCTCTTATTGGTATTGACAGTTAGAACTGTCAATAAGAAGATTGATTTCTACTATTGACAGTTTGCACTGTCAATAGCTGGCCCACCTTGATTTAGCTATTGACAGTTCACACTGTCAATAGTGGAAGACTTTCGTCTTATTGACAGTTCACACTGTCAATAGTAGGATATCTTTCTCTTATTGACAGTTCACACTGTCAATAGTGGTAAATTATAGTGATATTGAACTGTCAATAGTGGGAATCTCCTCTCTTATTGACAGTTCCTTATCATTACTATCATAAGCATGAGGTTGATTTTGGTGGAAAGGTTGATTTTGGTGGAAAGGTTGATTTTGGTGGAAAGGTTGATTTTGGTGGAAAGGTTGATTTTGGTGGAAAGGTTGATTTTGGTGGAAAGGTTGATTTTGGTGGAAAGGTTGATTTTGGTGGAAAGGTTGATTTTGGTGGAAAGGTTGATTTTGGTGGAAAGGTTGATTTTGGTAGAAAGGTCGATTTTGGTAGGAAAGGTCAATTTTGGTGGAAAGGTCGATTTTGGTGGAAAGGTCGAATTTGGTGGAAAGGTCGATTTTGGTGGAAAGGTCGATTTTGGTGGAAAGGTCGATTTTGGTGGAAAGGTCGATTTTGGTGGAAAGGGTGATTTTGGTGAAACGGTCGATTTTGGTGGAAATGTCGATTTTGGTGGAAAGTCCGATTTTGGTGAAAAGGTCGATTTTGGCTCCAAAACCGATTTTGGCTCCAAACCGATTTTAGGTTTAATCGATGTTGGCTCCAAAACTGATTTTGGCTCCAAGACCGATTTTGGGAGCAAAACCGATTTGGGCTACAGAACCGATTTTGGCTACAAAACCGATTTTCGTGAAAAAACACTTTTTGACTCCAGTGTCAGTGGGAACTGTCAATAAGACAAAAATATTCCACTATTGACAGTTCGCAAGAGGAACTGTCAATAACAGTAATTATTTCCACTGTTGACAGTGTGAACTGTCAATAAGAGAAATCTTTTCCACTATTGACAGTTCGAACTGTCAATAGCGTTTTTGTTTTTGGCCTGGGTTTATCCCAGGTAGAAAAATATCATGATAAATATCATAATTTATCATGTTGAACCATGATATATTATGATTTATCATGATAAATCGTGATAAATCATGCTTTCTCCCACCATAATAAATCATGATTGATCATGCTTTATCATGATATAACCTCCTAGGAGGGAAAATCGTGATAAATCATGTTTTCTCCTACCGTGATTAATCATGATTAATCATGATTAATTATGATCTTACCTCCTGAGAGGGAAAATCATGATGTAGCATGTTTTTTCCTACCATGATTAATCATGATTAGTCATACTTTGCTACAATCTCACCTCCTAGGAAGGGAAATCATGATTAATCATGGTTTCTCTTACCATGATTTATCATGATATATCATACTTTATCATGATATTAATAATGTGAGCAGCCAAGCAGAAAGGATAGTCCCCGCGGGATTAGTTCCGATTTTAGCCACCAGGGGGCGCCACTATGGCCTAAAATGAAAGAATTAGGCTAAAAATAGCTCTTGGGTACTTTTTTCTGGAGAATTCAATAGGATTACATAAAACATTCCATTTTTGGTGAAAAGCTTCCATATTTGGAATGTAAAAAGAACGTTTTACAGCCTAAATGTGTGTCTTTGTTGATATGTGTTGCCATGGAAACGTGGTTTTCATTCTAAATTAAAAGATTAAGTAGCTCATTGATAAAATGATTCATTGGGATTACTATGGTCAAAACAGAATAGAATTATCATTTCTAGATCAAAATCTATGGCCTATAGGATGAAAATGTATGATCATTTTCTAATTATTCTGATTATGCTAATTACATAGAGATATCTAGGAAACTATGGGACTTAGAGCTTATTGGGGTTTTGGATTGGGCAATGCCCACCCATATGCATCCAGTCATTTCTCAAAAACTAGAAATGATATCTTCTTGTGTAATATATCACTGGAAAGCTTATGATATAAATTTTAAAGTTGACATTTTCATTGGATATCCCTTTCCCCTTGCCTGTACACTTATCTCCTGGGAGGGAAATCATGATAAATCATGTTTTCTCCTATCATGATTAATCAGACTTTATCATGATCTTACCTCCTGAGAGGGGAAATCATGATAAAGCATATTTTCTCCTAGCATGATTAATCATGATAAATCATACTTTACTATGATCTTACCTCCTGGGAGGGGAATTCATGATAAAGCATGTTTTCTCCTAGCTTGAGCATACTTCACTATGATCTTACCTGCTGAGAGGAAAAATCATGATAAAGCATGTTTTCTCCTACCATGATTAATCATGATAAATCATACTTTACTACAATCTCACCTCCTAGAAGGGGAAATCATAATTAATCATGGTTTCTCTTACATGATTTATCATGATATATCATACTTTATCATGATATTACCTCCTGGGGGGAAATCATGATAAATCATGTTTTGTGCTACCATGATTAATCATACTTTATTAGGATCTTACCTCCTGAGAGGGGAAATCATGATAAAGCATGTTTTGTCCTACCATGATTAATCATGATAAATCATACTTCATTACAGCCTCACCTCCTAGAAGGAGAAATCATGATTAATTAATTTATTATGACCTCACCTTCTGGAAGGGGAAATCAAGATATATTATCATGTTTTAATATAGCATGATATATCTTGATGGAATACAATTAACTTTACCTTCTTAGAGGTGATAGTCAATGGGGGAAAACTGACTTATCCTGAGTTTATCCATTGAGAGTGAAAATAGTGGTTAAAGTCAGTGGGAATATTAACCATGTTACAATAAACGACCTCATATCCCGAAATAGCTTTTAGTATGCCTTGTACATTAAATGTACAAATCAGAAATAATAATAATCATAGTATATCATGATGTATAATGATCTTATCCATTGATAAGGAAAATATTATTTATCATGATTTTACCTGATAATGACTTGTCGTAATATATATCATGAATTACCATGATCTTACCAATTGCCTGGGAAAACGGCCTGGGGGCGGGGTCAAGGATTCTATGTTGACTCTATGTGCTTCTTGCCGGGGTGCCGTCCTCCCAATCCCCCCAGGCCGGCAGGGGGCAGCCTGGGGGCGGGGTGCCGTCCTCCCAGTCCCCCCAGGCCGGCAGGGGGCAGCCTGGGGGCGGGGTGCCGATCTCCCAGTCCCCCCAGGCCGGCAGGGGGCAGCCTGGGGGCGGGGTGCCGTCCTCCCAGTCCCCCCAGGCCGGCAGGGGGCAGCCTGGGGGCGGGGTGCCGATCTCCCAGTCCCCCCAGGCCGGCAGGGGGCAGCCTGGGGGCGGGGTGCCGATCTCCCAGTCCCCCCAGGCCGGCAGGGGGCAGCCTGGGGGCGGGGTGCCATTCCCCCAGTCCCCCCTGGAAAGTCCCTTACATTGGGAGAGGTCCTTAATACTGGAGGTGGTGGACAGCATTGTGAGGTGTAGGACGACTCCCCCACCTACTCCAGTCGCCCAGGGAAGGCAGGGGTAGAGGCCCTACACCCCCCCAAAAGGTGGGGGCATAGAAATTATGATTAATCATGATTTTATCTACCATGATCTCTAGTTTTATTAAAATCGCTTCTAATTATCCTAGGAGGAAGAGAAAAACACCTCCGAAATGCTATCAGCACATAGAATTCAAATCTTATATCATTGATAACTATTTCATGCTTATAAAGATATTTAGTACTTTAGCTGGCTACCTCCCCCTAGCTATGTTCACACCTTCCCCACCTGCCACAAACACCCTACTTAGGGCTGCCCACAATACAGGTGAGCTATTGTTATGTAACCAGCCAGGTGGGAGGCTGACCCCTCACCAAGACAATGCCTGACCTACATAACATGTGGCATAGCCCACACTTGCCTGGAGGCAGCAGAGAGGACTAGACATGCTGCATCTGTATACATGTCCTACATGTATCAAACATTAGATTCATTAAGTGATGGTGAGTAGGCCTATTTTTATTGTAACATTCATTTTAAAAAGTGGTTTGTATAGAATTGAAGTATATTACAATGTTTTATTATCAGGATATAACTATATATAATTTCCAACCAGCCACTCACACTGTAACTCATAATAAGTAAAAATGAATAGCAGTAAATTAGTAATATAATCTACGACTATTTTCACATCTATGCAAGTGTGATTTGTTCCGTTTTGAGGGTTTTAAAATTAGATTTGCTTCCAAGTTTACCTGTTTTACCTGGCCCTCCAGGGGGAATAGGGTGACCCAGTAAATAAAACACGTTATACACCATTTTATAACGTTATATAACGTTTTTTTAAGACTCCTTACTATGGCATGAAGTTATATAAAGTTTTGAAACATTATTTTAATATAAAACAACATTTTTTTTGAGCTGGGGAACCCTACTAACTGGGCATTGCAAGGAGCCCATAGGGGCCGGGAAAAATCATGATTTATCATGATTTGTTTTGATTTATCATAATTATTCATGATTGCAGAAGGGTGCAGCAGCCCTAAGTAGTATGTGTGGGGGTATAGACCCATATTATACATTTCACAATCAAACCCGATGACGTCATCAGTGATGACGTCATCGGGTTTGATTGTGAAATATATAAATTATGGATCTATACTCCCACTTTTGATGATGAAATACACGACATGTTGTAACAAGTTCAACACAATATTATTTACATGTCTTATTATGTAATATTGATTACATAATCAGCATGTCATGATTATAATTATGTTACATCATTACGTCAGTGATATATATATATATATATATATATATATATATATATATATAATATATATATATATATATATATATATAATCAATTTCATTGAATTATGTAAAATAAGTAGGTCATTAAATATTTCATACTCTACAGTACTGTTAGTAGCTTATAAAGTAAGCTCTCATGGGTCTACGATGTGTCTCCTTCACCTCTCCACATGACTGACTGAACTTGAGTGGCAGTGTGTGAGGGCTTTTTATGACATTCTGTTATGTTGCTCATGTGTTGTGAAACAGCTGATGACCAATGAGAGACTGTAAAAGAGGTCATGTGACAAATTACTGATGAGTTAATTTGTCATGTGACTTACTTATAGTCATGTTGCTTATGTCTTATGAAATCAGTGCTGACTAGTGAGTGACTGTCAATTGATTATGAAATAGTGTCATCTAATTATAACACATGATTAAGAAGTATATTTAGCTCCCTGTTGCTCTATATTGTGTAACACACACACACACACATATATATATAGAGGGAAAGAGCTGGGCATGTGAGGCATGTGAAGCACAACCCAACAAATCAGAGTTTGGACTTTTAAACAGAGTGTTAAACTTTCTCTCAAACATGGACAAAGACAAGGATTTCAACAAACTGTTACGTCTTATAGATGAATATGAAAACCAGAGTTCTGAGGACAACAGTGATGACATTGTAAGTACTTGTATTTAATTGTTATTGTAGTAATAGCTGATACACACAGAGCTGCCCACCTCCAACTCTACAAACCTTTAATTCGGTGCTAGAATCGTAATATTTGTAATTTCAATCCTCTACAATTCGTAATATTATTATGACTAAATGTCACATTGTGACATTGTGTTAAATATACTCTGTACGAAACAGGTTTGATCAATTTATAATCATATATCTTATAATTAATCAGAGAAATGAAGGTGCAGAAGTGAATCGTACCGTCCCGAAAGAACCTGTAGCTGGTACAAGCGGTATTAATTCAAATAATAATGTGAAGAAAAACAGGAAGAGGAAAGCTATAGAAGAATCAGAAGAATCAGACGAAGATATTGAGGAAGAAGCCGAAAACACAGCAGAAAATGAAGTCCTCAATAATAATGTAAGTGGGTTACATGAAAGAAGTGGCAAAGATATGAACAGATAGATTTAATCATTTATACTGTGTATACGAAATAATAATATCTTGGATTCAATTGCAGCAAGCACCATATACTGTGAAGAAAAGACAAGTACGCACATTTCAGAAGAATGGGGCTGTAGACACTACATACAATGTCAAGTTGAAAGAAGATTGGAATGGTAGAAGACTAAGAGATATATATGCTGAGCTGCACAATATGTTCAAAAAGGTATTACAAGCAGTAACACAAGGTCTCAATGGTACTGATATAGGAAGAGTAGTAATTCATCACCCTCAACTGAACGGTTCATCAATAGTTGTATCTCCAAGACCTTTGCATGACTTGACTGCCAATGCTATAATGGAAGTTATTGAAAGAACCTTAAACAGTAATGAAAATTTAGACGTAAGAAATGACTTTAATATTGATATAGGGACAATAAGAATGCCTAGAGGTGCTGGGAAGAAAAGCTTATACGTTACCAGGCTGACAGGTCTAGGTAACTCTATAGCAAGGAAAAAGTCTATGGTAGAAATTGTAAATAATGATAGTATTTGCATGGCTAGAGCTATTGCAGTTTCATGGGGGAAATCAGTTATAATTAGCAATGACGAGTGGCAAATCGTATGTAAGAAGGGTAGAGGCTGTAATACAGCTGAGACAGCTCTTATCCATGGTAAAATACCTTTGTGGTACTATAGAAAGTTGAGAGCAAAAACAAGTAAAGACCAAACACTTTTGGCTACAGAGTTGTGTAATAGAGCTGGTGTCTCTACTACTGCTGAAGCATTAACATTTCAGGATTTACACAAGTTTGAGCGGCTTTTAAATATAGATATAGCTGTCATAAGTGCTAACATGGGAAACAAGTTCATCAGAGTCCCTGATCGTAGTGATGGTAAAGCTAAGAGACCTGTCATTTACTTATATCACATAGAGGAGTCTGATGAGACAGGACATTTTCATGCTATCACTAAGATAACGGGATTTCACAGAGACTCATACTTTTGTGAGACATGTATGAAACCTTATTATTCTAGGGACAAGCATGTTTGTATTACTCATTGTAGTGTGTGTAAATCAGACATGTGTATGCAAGGTGCTGAAGAAATTGTTTGTAAAACTTGCAATATGGCATGTAGAAGTAAAGAATGTTATGATAGACACCAAACCATCAAAGTGACACCTGGTAAGAAGCAGTCAAAATCACCTTGTGAGAGATGGTGGCGTTGTCTAGAATGTAGAAAAGTGTTAAAGAAAGATACAAGAGACCCTAAAGACCACAAATGTGGAGAGTGGTTCTGTCAGAGTTGTACCGAACACGTAATGTACCCTCATAATTGTTACCACAGAGCTTTCAAGAGACCGGAAAAGGATTCATTTAAGTACATGTGGTTTGACTTTGAAACGACACAACACAATGTACTAAGCTGCAAAGATGGTTATAAATGTAATGAAAACCAGCGGTGTATTAAGTGTTTGAATTCTTTTGAGCAATGTACTCAGTGCAGAATATGTGTAAACTGTTTTGAGTCAACATGTGGTCTTTTTGTACATAAACCTAATTATGTAGTTGCCCAAAAAACATGTAACATGTGTATGAACAACCCCCTTGACGAAGGTTGTAATACGTGTGGTGATAGATGTACAAATTGTAACCACTTCAACGAGAAAACAAAAAAGTATAGTGTAGATCCTTGTAAAAATGGTGTTTGCGGTAGTCGTCAAAAGATAATTGAAGGATGTAAAACAAATACTTTGTTTGGTGAGTATGTTTTTCAGGAACAACACAAAGATATCACTCTTATAGCCCACAACCTCGGAAATTTCGATGGAATATTTTTACTCGAATATTTAATCAATCAATCTATGTATCCAAGTGTCATTACATACAGCGGTGCAAAGATTATGTACATGAAAATATGTAAGGGACTAAACATTCGTGTGATAGATTCGCTTAACTTTTTCCCAATGAAGTTGTCTGCTTTACCTAAAGCATTTGGCTTGTCAGAGTTAAGTAAAGGCTGGTTTCCACATTACTTCAACACAGATGAAAATCAAAACTATGTTGGACCTTTCCCTGATAAAGAGTATTACGGTGATAAATTCATGTCAAACAGTGATAAGGTTGCTTTTGAATCTTGGCATTCAGAACAAAATGGTGTTTTTGACTTCAGATATGAAATGAAAAAGTACTGTGTGTCTGATGTTACTATTCTACGTGAGGCTTGCATGAAATTTAGAAAGATAATGAAAGATGTAACTGAAGGAAAAGACTCTGAAGGCAATGTCACGTGTGGTATTGATCCATTTGCCTTTGTTACTATTGCTAGTGTCTGCATGGCTGTATTCAAAACAAAGTACTTTCCAGAAGAACACAAAACGCTTGTGAAAAATCTAATAACAGGTGAAGAAAGGGAAGTCAAAAGCTTTGTAAAAGACAGTCAGTGGTCTTATGACATGGGAGAAGAGGGTCTAGGTATCATTGATAGTTCTGACTGGGAGAGAATAGAAACACAATTTGTTAGATCAGACATTGCAATTGCACCAGCACAAGGCTACAATAGAGACCAATACAGCAATATATCTATACAATGGCTAGAATGGTTGATGAAAAAGGAAAACCTAAATATACAACACGCTCTTAATACAGGTGAACACAAAGTCCCCGACACTAACTACAGATTAGATGGCTATGTTGAACCTTCTAGTCCAAATGAGAAGCCTCTAGCTCTCGAGTTTCTAGGCTGTCTCTGGCATGGTCATGCTGAGTGTTTTTTAGATTCTAAAATATTAAAGACTGGACAGACAATGGGTGAATTGCATGCTCTAACTATGAAAAGAAAGAAGCATATAGAGTCTTTAGGGTATAATTACCGAAGTATCTGGGAATGTGAATTCAAGAAAGAAATTGAAAACAATTTAGAATTGAAGCAGTTCATACAAGATATTGATATACAATCTAGACTTAACATTAGGGACTCGTTTTTTGGAGGCAGGGTGAATTCTTGTAGACTACACTACAAGGTAAAGGGGCCTGAACAAATAAAGTATGCTGACTTTACAAGTCTTTACCCCTATGTCAACAAGTACTCAAAGTACCCTGTAGGTCACCCCGAAATAATAACAAATCCAGATGATGTAGACATTTCTACAGTTTTTGGATTGATAAAAGCAAAGATATTACCTCCTAGGGGGCTTTATCACCCTGTCCTACCATATAGATCGGGAGGTAAGCTAAAGTTCCCTCTCTGCAGATCATGTTCAGACTCAGAACACCAGAAAAAGTGTCAGTGCTCTGATGAGAATCGAGCTATTATTGGAACATGGTGCACTCCTGAAGTGGAAAAGGCAGTACAGAAAGGCTACAAGATATTAAAAGTGTATGAAATATATCACTGGGAGGAAGTATCCGTCTATGATAGAGACAAAAGGAATGGGGGTATGTTTACAGAATACATAAATACATTTCTGAAACTTAAACAGCAAGCTTCAGGTTGGCCGGAAGAGTGTAAGACAGAGGCACAGAAGAGAAATTACATACAGGATTACAATGACAAAGAAGGAGTATGTCTCAACTATGATGATATTGAAAAAAATCCAGGTCTCCGGTCTCTTGCAAAATTATGTCTCAATAGCTTTTGGGGCAAATTTGGACAGCGTGACAACCTCACTCAGACTGCTTTCTTTACAGAACGTGAAATTGATCAATTTTATTCTATGTTAACTAATCCTACAATAGAAATTGTAGATTTCAATGTGGTGACAACTGGTGTTATACAATTGAAACACAAGAAAGTTACAGGTTGTGAACGTATGAGCGACAGAACTAACTTGTTTTTGGCAACATTTACAACTTGTTGGGCAAGGTTGAAGCTGTACGATGTACTAGATAAGATAGGTGAGAATTGTTTGTACTTCGATACGGACAGCATAGTTCATATATCTTCACCTGAACTACCTCATATACCTCATGGAAATTATCTAGGAGACCTCATGAATGAACTGTCAAGAGGCTACATAGTTGAATTCATTTCAGCAGGACCAAAGAATTATGCCTACAGAACGTCTTATGGTGAAGAGGTCACTAAAGTGAGAGGGTTTAATCTAAATCATACCAATTCCCAGCTAATCAATTTGAAAAGTATCAAAGAGTTGGTTTTTCATAAGGCTTCCCACATTACTACATGTAATCCCTCTAAGATCAGTCGCCATAGTACTAAGTTTAAATTGTACAACAGAAGAGAATTGAAGAGATACAAGATGGTGTATACTAAGCGTGTAATATTACCTGATTTAAACACTTTGCCATATGGGTACTGACTGCAATAACCAATGACTCATACTGTATATCTTGTTAAAAGGATATCAATATAGTAAACATTGATCACGTACATACTAATGAACAACATTATTAATTACTGATGTAAACCATGTCATTTTAATAAACTCATGAACTGTACTTGCCCTTCGTTTGGTTTTGTGTAACTACATCTCTTCCTCTCTAAAGTATATCTAAATAGGAGTAATGAGTAACTTGTGCGTCTCTATGTATAGGCCAAGTATTCTACTATCACATTCTAGTTGTACTATCTGTCTAATACACTGGAAGTAAAGACACTTCAGAGTGCCATCCAGCGAATTGAATACCAATCAACAATCTACTATGACAGTATGGTGGCGCTATCTGTGTAATACACTGTATGTAATATGCTTCATAGTGCCATCCAGTGGATTGAATACCAATCAACAATCTACTATGACAGTATGGTGGTGCCATCTGTGTAATATACTGGAAGTAAGATGCTTCAAAGTGCTGTCCGGTGGATTGAATACCAATGGACAAGAATCTATGCAAAGTGTATGACAGTGTTTGATTAGGTATTCATCGCGGGGGGATCTGTGTGTTCTTGTTATCAACAAGGTTCTTACTAAGTATTACATGTATACTAACGAGGGTGCTAGAGAGTTCTCAGTCATTAGTGAGAGACCTTCAGGTATAACAGGAGAATGGTTCGTACTAAGGGAACACCTTTTAGGATACCTTTGAAAGAAAGGTGTAGAAAGCAATACATTTGCTTTGTCTGTGGTATTTCATACCGACACAAAGCTAACCTATATAGACACAAAAAACGTATGGGTTCTCATGTAGAAGTTAAAAAGGAGCAAAAGAAGGACACTAAAGAAAAATCGACTTGCAAGGCATGTGGAAAGTCTTATGCCTTTTCAAGCGGTCTGTGCAGACACATGAAGACTACACACCATGGAAAACATTACAAATGCCACCAGTGTGGCTATTTCTTCAGAACAATAAGACAGTTGATGGACCATTTCCCGGTAATGCACAAGGTTTGATTAAGGTAAATATAACAAAACGACAGAATAATATTCATCCGGTTTATTACAATATTTACATGCTATACATTATAACAACATTCATTTGTTTCATAAAAACAGAATGATTCAAGTATAAATCGATAACAACCAGTTGTTACTGTAAAACCTCGCGTATAGTCCGCAGCTTGTAAGCAAATCAGATAGCTAGTGCAGCATTATAGGATTGACATTGAGTCAGCGTGCGGCTTGTACGAGAGCTTTTAGCTCCTATAGTACAGTATAAAAGTCACTAGAATCAGATCGCTAGTGAGGCTTATATAATCGACACAAAGTCAAGGTGCGGCTTATACAGGAGTTGGGCTTATACGTGAGGTTTTACAGTACTTTGTGGGCCTTGGATAAAATCAATAACAAACAGTTACACTTCTACTTTCACTTATTTCCAGTTTTCCTTGAAACTGTGCATATATTATGGCTGTTACTGCTTCAGGCAAAGGGTCGGACATTTTGATTTCTAGTCTGGTGTGTCCTTTTAGAGGCTTTTCAATGAAACCTTCACAATAGTTCTTACATCTATCAACTACATACATACAATAGCCATCTTTGTAGTCATTCATAGTTATGTTTAATCCAGATTTATCATCATAATCATGATCAAACAGTGTAAGATAAGATGTCATAAAGTTATTATTCTTATAGTTCGGTGTTAGAGGTGCCGTAGGACATGGTTGACCATCAACATAAAAGCCTATGAAATTGACATTGTAATTTTTAAATGAAAACGCATTTTCTGAATAGCTACCTGAGAATGCCTTTGAACTAACTAAAGCAATTTTTATACTCTGAGGTACATTACCTTGATATACATCTTCAACTGTTATCCCATACTGTCCACCTGCGATAGCGAAAGTCTTCAGATTAGACCTTTTGTAAAAATACATAGCTGGAGAAACCTTCAAAGCTTCTGCATGAGCTAGCACAACAGACGGATTTAAATCTACCATACACAGTTGGAGAACAGCTTCCTGTATATCTATCTTGAAGTTCAAATTGCTGACAGGGCACATGAATTTGAACTCATTAGAAGATGGCCAAAACTTTAAATTTATCTGAATCCCATTAATTATTAGACGATTCTGCTGAGACAGGTCTACATGGACAGGACCAACCATTTCAAAGTAAGCACTGTTTCGTGACCTTTCCTCTCTTTGTAACAGACCAGAATTTAGCCCATTTATAGGATCTGCACTATTTAAATCGCCTTCATCTTTATAAAACATCTGACTAGACAGCTTACCTTTAGAGGCATCACTTCCATAATGTGTCACTACATCAAAGTAAGCTTTATAAGGGTACCTAGTTGCTACATCTGACGACACAACCTTTTGATTTAAACTGAGATCTACCTGTTTCCACATTGTTTGAAGAAATAAATTTGAACAAGCAACCTTTGCATCATCAGGTATTTTTTCCTCTGTGTACTGAGGTATTTTAGAACCATCATCCTTTAGTATTCTACATTTAATTTTGATTCTAGATCTCTTTAGATCTACATATTTTGTACTGTTTCCCATTATGTTGAATTCTAAAGCCCCCTCAGAGTTAAATTCACCAACGGGCCTATGATCAATCCATTCCCTCTTAATTATACTTTCGTCAGTTGCTGGTGAATAGAATAGAGATACTTCCTCTCCATGAGCTTGCATTTTCAGTTTTTATCAAACACAGTCGACTTATTCTTCTGGACTACTTTCCTTTTCTTTGTAGTAATGTTGTTTGGTTGTTTTCTGGAACGTTTTTTGGATACAGTACCTTTTACAGAATGGCTAGGATTTTTTCTCTTTCTACTTTGACGTGCTACTTTTATGACCTTGTCCTTAGCTTGTTCTACTGCTTGTTGTGTGTTGGTCACCACTTCTAAAGTAGCTTTATTGTGATGAGAAGTATCAGGGGCAGTTTGCTTAAACCGCCATACACCTTTTGAGTCTGGTTTATTCAAACCTTTTGACATTGACACAAAGTGTCTTTTCCATTCTTCTAAAGACATTGTATTGTAGTATTGTATCAAACTCTTCTAAGACGTATAATACACTTAGCAATTCCAGATTCAGCAGACTTACTTATCATTTTTAGTGTTTCAGCGTCTCTTATATGAATACTGATTGTGTGTAACGATGTTTTATTTACTTTCAATTCAATTTCTGAACCACTGCAGGCTTCAAAATTTAAGCTGTCTTCTGTTTTACAATGAACATATTGCAATACAGGAAGCTTAGTGTCCTTTATATATGAATCACTAATGAAATCACACATAATATATACTGCTGATACATCTTTTTCTAACTTACATAAATAATGAACCAATGAACACGTCCATTTACCTGTCAATGTAATTATTTCAGGCAATTGCACTGTAAATGCGCAAGCATGGTTGTTTGGATATAAGTTCAATGAGTCACTACTACTTAAAAACAAGTACACGTCATCCATTGTTTTGTTTTGTTCTTTGCTTGTTTATATGTCAACAACACGTTCATCTGGAATCCAAGTGTTGTACTTTTTAGGCCACTTTAACCATTTTACAAAAACTTCTTCTTGACCGTTTCTAACTCTTCTGTCAAGGATTTCTTCTATTTTAAAGGTATCATCATTTGAGACTCTTACTTTTTGTAATTCAGGCTGATAGAATGTCCCCTGTACCTTCTCACTTTTCCAGTCCTTTATTTTGTACACTACAAGACCGTCTCTTTTAAACCGTTGTGTTATTATGTACACTTCAGGAGCCCATTTCATGCCATATTCTCTATCAAAAGGTTCACGGATATAGGTTATACGCACTTGATCACCAATCTTGTACTTGAATCTTTGATTATGAGGTTTATATGGGTTTAGTAGATATTGGTCAAGTCTGACTTCATCTTCATTCAAAAGATTTACTTCTGAAGGAGGTCTGCCTAAGCTTCTGTGTACTGTGTTGTTATAACTATTAACAATATCCTGGAGTACATCAACATACCTCATACTATTGTTTTTTACCATATAACGAAACAATTTGACTTTGTATGTCTTCAAAAAGCGCTCAATGTGGCTACTCTGTTTTTCATTATGAGAACTAAAATGGTGTATACCTTGCGTCTTAAAATAGGCTTTTAATTTGCGATTATTAAACTCTTTACCCCCATCACTATGAACAGATTCAGGGATTCTGTCTTCCTTTTCTATGATATACTTGAAACAGCTAACTATGGTATCAGCATATTTATTTTTAGCTAGTCTGACCCATGCATACCGGCTGAACACATCAATAACTGCAAATATATAATTATTGCCATCATTAAACTTTGATATCTGAGACATATCTCCAAGGTCAACGCTCCACTGGCTGTCAATTTTATCTACCCATACACGGTTTCTAGGAAATTTATATCTCACAGGCTTATTTAGTGTGTAGGCTTCTTCTCTTTCTAGGGCTCTTTTTATACTTTTTCTACTTACATCATTTCTACCATCTCTGATAGAGCTTAGATACAGTTTTTCAGGACCTTGAAAACTTCCAGTAAAAGTAGGGTCATTATATCTTTCCCTTATGTAATCTTCTTGAGCCATATTATCTATAATATAATGAGGTTGTTTGTAGAAATGTGTGTGTGTATGTGTGTTTGACTTACTTTTATGAACTGTAAAGATCTAATAAAATGCCACAGAAAACCAAACCAGATGTAATACAATTCAACATTTATTGATCACAATATTTTACATAGAGCATTCATTATTTGTTCATTTCAAGTGACTCTCAGGTAAGTGATCTAGTATCACTTGGTAAACAACCCTAGTTCAAGTAATGTTGGCATCACCTTTGATCTTATGTCTACATCTCTCTTAACACCTGTAATTAACACTTTACCTGTTCTGAAACAGATCATTTTCATTTTGTCACGACTTATAATCAATCCATTATATGAGCAGGGATCATAAATACAATATGGTATGTATTGTGACACCTCATTTAAATCTAATTCTCTACCAAAATCATAAGTCATAGATATTGTCAAAAGAGATGTTGATATTCTAGGTATGACATAACCACATCTCTGCAATATTCTAGCATAACGTCTTATTGAAGTTCTAACAGAAGCTTTTGAAGATCCTGTACATATTATCTTGCCTGTTTTAAAAAGCAAACATCTCCTCTCAACACGTCGATGTTGCCAGACTAGACCGCTAAACTTTGATGGATTATATACAGTGTTCCAAGTACTTTGTGAAATATTATTCAAATTCAATTCACAGTGTAGATTACACATACTCACAACATTTGTCGTTCTAAGGGCTGTATCTACAGGTTTATCCATTTACCTGACAGCCCTTTATAGTTATTTTGACTCTTGCTCTCTGTCAATGTCTTTTCACCTTTCCTTAACTTCTTACTTTTCACTGTTCTTTTACGTATAGTATTCTTAAATTTAGCAAGCAATTCTTTTATATTGCCCTTAAATGCCTTAGGTCTGTCAGATTGTGATGTCTCACTTATATCTGTGTCAACGATAACATCACCATCTTCTTTTATCGTATGTTTAACAATTTCTGTTGTCTTCTGATTGGTTGAATTTGAATTAGATGGTACTATAGTGATTTTGGCACCTTTCACATTAGGAGGTGACGTCATTTCACTTTCAGCACTATGAGTCATCATAGGAGGTGTTGTTGGCGTCACATGACTTTCATCACTATGAGAAATTGACTTTTCTTTGTCATCACTAGAAACTAGATTTACATATTTTCCTATTGGGATAAGAACCATCTTCCTTACACAAGACATCATTCTTCTTATATACTGTTATATTATTATTATGAATTATATTACAGACTTTAAGAAACCTTTTGAGGCTTCTAACACTTTAGATACTAAGTTAGGTTTACTGAGTAGTATACTGCGCCGCTTCTTTAGACCTGTCTTAGGGCTGCTTATTACAAGAAGCATAGACTTAAATGGTTTCAGTGATTTTTTATGTAAATCACTAAGAGGTATTGCACCATATAATAAGTTGCCTGCAATTTCCCCTATTACCTTGAGTTCTTCATTTGTAAGAGACAATAACAACTTCTTTATTTGAGAATTCTTACCCGTTAAAGTCAAAATATATTTTACAAACTCTGAATTAGTTTTCAATCTCTTACTCATGTCTTTGGTAAATAGATCTGTGTGTCTTCATTAGGAAAGACTTTTGTTCTCAGTCTGTATTTGTCTACTCCTTTAGGTGAACTGTCTACAACTAAATATCCATAAGGTCCTTTTATGACATCTTGATAAGCACAAGACAATATGCAAGATTTACCTGGAAACATCTGCCTTCCTAAATGTTTTACTTGACTAGCATCCCTCATATTTTTAAACAAAACCATGTACCATGTGTTGAGAGATATTGTTCGTGCATGTTTACCTTGTTGAAATATATTTTGAGTTAAGTACATGACACTTATCTTTCTGTGATGACAACCTTGAGTAAATAACAGTTCTATTTCAGGACTTTTGAATATTGCATGCATTAAGTCATCTAGGATTATAAGTCTGTGCTTACCATCTGTTGAAATATCATCAATGAATGATGTAGATGGTAAGCCTTCTTGCATGTAAACGTTTTCTATTTTCTCAATGTCTTTAAATAGATCTTGATATACCCCATAGAAGTAATATACCTCAATTGGTGGGTTTCCAGTGTACATGCCATTTAAGTTTTGAAGAAATTTATAAACCCAATAGGTTTTTCCAGAACCTGTTACACCACTCAAACATAGGCTGCTACAAGGTTCAAAGGGTACTAAACTGTTGGTCTCCCACCACTTATTGTTGTCATTTTTGCACTCCATTATCAAGGGATTGTGTATGGTACTTGCTTATCTACTTTTATGACATGTAATATATTGGATTATGTAGATATAAAGGTCTCTCGTCCTTCATGTTAAACCACATCATTCATCATGGAGCTCTATAGCAGGATATTTATGCTGTTGCTTATTCCTACAGTATTGTCTGTGTCATGGATACCTTGTGGCTCTCCTGAAACATGCTTCTGCCTTAACACCATGAGGGCTGTCACTTGCATGGGTAAACATGTTAAAATGATTCCCTTGTTCCAAGCTGTTACACGAAGAGTGTGTCAGACACTGACAATTAGAGATTCAGGAATACTACGTTTGGATAGACTAAGCTTGAATGCGTGGAATTCTATTCAGACTATCAACATTATAAATAACACATATCTACAGGATTGCAAACATGACTTGGAACGTATTTTTCATGATTCCATGAAGCTGAACATTACATTAAACATGCAATGCCCTGTTCAGGAAACAACACAAGACACAACAGTATCACTTGAGATTACAACTTTTATTTCGAGTAACAATAGTATTGAGGTAACACCAACTGTGAGTGAAAAAATCAGCATGACAATAATTGTTGTTATTACTTCTATATTAGTCGTCATAATACTCGTTGCAATATTTGTGATCCTCTACAAATATATAAAGATTACAAAGAAGTCACAGGAGATTAAATATATCAACTTTCATACACCCATTTATAAAGGTACAACTGAAATCTAGAAGTCGTTGCTCACACCAAAATAGGTAAGTTTATGATATTCAATATATACTTATGAGTATGCGTATAAATGTGACAGTATAAACTAATAGTAGTATATCAATAACAGAATACTAATAGCCTATTGATCTAAAATCCGACATTGTATTCATCTATAATAGGTTAAATGTAAACCTCTCTAACATATTACATGTTAATGTCATTTTCTAGAACGTGCTGAATGAATCGGTATATGGCTTTGTTGCAACTATCTGTCCTCAACATGGTCCTAATGATGGCCATAGAGTAGACTAAGCTATTAGCTATGTGTTCCCCGTACCTGACAGGGAACAGCTTTGCATAATGCCTGCACTTGACATACGGTTCTACCAGACATCCTGGCACTACTTCCTTGAAGCTGATAAGATAATACTTATCTACTTGATTATCAAATTCGTCAAGGCAACCACCGTTTTCCATGTGGTCCTTCTGTGAAGGTGACTCTATTCTACACCCATCGCAACATCCTTTAGCCTTCTTTTTAATCCTTTGTTCTAGCATGTAATATGCACAGTGGAGCATTAAATCGTAAGGTTTAATCATACTGGGAGAGAATTCTAAGTCTGTCTCCTCTGTCTCTTCTTCGCTTGTGGTTGTGATTGTTAAGGCCCCCTCCCCCTCAGTATCTTCCTCATCACTTTCTACCTGAGATAGTGCCTTCACACTTGATGTGGAAGGTTCTACATGAGATACTTTGAAATTGTCTACACTGGGAAAAGTAGAGTCTACCCCTGACACTGTAGTACCTTCAGTTATAGCCAAGGACTTAGGTGTAGAAACAGTATCCATATCGTCTATCTTTGCAACTTCTACAGCAGCCGCTGTAGATGGTGCAATAACCACAGGATCTACAGTCTCAGACAAACTCCTACCATAGTTGTGATCATCATAGGAAAGCTTTTTTGCTTTATTCTTCATAACTTTTCGTCCTGTTGCAACACTATTGTTTTTGCGGATCTTAGCAGCAGTTGTTCTTATTACAGGAATGAGATTCTGCCATTCATCTAACCTCACACCTAACCCCTGCCTAGGGATATAGTCATCAAAAGATTTACCAGTATGATATAATTTTTTCTCAAACACTCTAATACCGACACATCTGTATGGGGCTGTTACACTAGCATAGGTGTTTGACTCAGGAGTAAGTCTGAGTCTCTTGTTCACAATACCATCACCACCTACTAATATCTCTAATGACCCTTCAATTTCAGTGATATGGTTTTCTAGACCCAAAACTTCACTTGGAGTTAATCTGATGGACTTGTCTTCTACAGCACTTCGACCATTACGCTCCTCATCTCCCCACATCTGGATCGTCAACGTGCCGTCATCTGCACATTCAGCAGTCATGTCTCTACGATGACCTATCTTGAAAGTCTCGCTATTGTCGGGGGTGGAAGTTGCCGCTCTCTTCATTCTACGATAGAATAAAATAATCAATATGCAATTCTGAATATTGCAAGTTAGTCCCATGGCCAGACTTATATAGACATTAATTGCCAACAAGTTAAATTCCTCAAGATCACGTTATTAAAAAAGCTGATGCTAATGACATAATGATTTCTAATGTATAATGCAAATAACATGATTGATTTCCAATGCATAACAAGCTCACCTGACTATGTAATCCTTTCTCTGCTATGTTAGGCTGATTACAAACGTATGATCCAGAATACTGCTTGTTATAGAAGTGTCTCCTCTCAAACTGAAATAATAACAATAGCTTGCAATGTGTGTTTATCCACCTAAGACATTTGGACACCGTATAAAATGTATGTCCCTGCTTGGACTTGAACCAAGGACCTCAGAGCTTCAGTCTGACGCTCTACCCTCTAAGCTACAGGGACAGTACAATGTGATTTATTTTAACACCTCCCTGCATGTTAGGGTACAAGCACACAACACCTTCTATAGGCTGTAGTAGTTCCTGAATAGTATGCTTCTCAAGTTTCGTGTGTTACTATAAAACAGTGACATTAGGTCTTGTTTATACTGAAATAGACTCTACATATAGTCACAGTTAATTTAACAACTCACCTCAAAGATGATGTCCTAGGGTCTGTTCGATTTAAAGCTGTACAGACTCAAAGCAGCACTCCTAGACTGTAGCTTGCACAAAGTAATAATAAAGTCTCCAAAGATGATGAACGTGTTGGCCAGTGTACAGTGTAAACCCTTTGTCAGAATTGCACCCTCTCTATCTGTTACAGCCTCTTTTATACACCCTAGACATTGTGGTGCAATCTCATGTTGTAGAATAACCATGGCTTTTAATCTCTCGTCTCTTTGCTCATCATATTACAAAGAGCACACGTCATGTTTTCAACGTGCAAAACAACATGATACATCTATTACGTTGTGTTACTGCCACACCCTATGTCAGTGATTAACCCTCACACCTATTTGTGAGATTAACCCTTTGAAGACTACACATTGTTAACCATTTAAAGTCAGTATAATGTCTTAAGACATCATACCTTTGGTTGTAATAATTTATTAATGCAGCCCTAGAGTAACTCACCAGGGCTGCATTGGTGTATCATGACGACAAATGTCATCTATTAAGGACCTGTGTTTTTAAAGTGTTAATATAATGATGAGTGTCAATTGTCACGATATACATTGTTCAGCATAAATCTCTACAGTTGACAATGTAATGTATCACTGTGTGAGACATTATGTATACACTACATACACAATTAGTGTGTGTAATTAGACCGGACATATGACAGTCAAAAACAATATAACTCTTTTACAACTCTATCACGCCCCCCATATGTATTCAACTTACACACACACACACACACATATACACCAACACCTCCCTCCCATCAGCGACCCCCACCTACACTCAGACCGCCCTGCACGCACACACACACAGCCAGCACCCCTCTCACCCCCACCATGACCTCTTTGCACCCTGAGAGACACACGCCGCGCAGCGTGGTGACACCACCCTGGAGGCCTCCCGGGAGGCACCCTCCAGGGGCCTCTTGCACAACACACACCTACACACAGTGTCTACAGCTCGCTGAACACACACGTGTCTACACTACAGTCTACATCTTTACACTAGAGCCTAGAGCGTGTTACTCATCTTACAGCAAACAAGATGAAGATAATCTGCTGTACTCTTGTACTTTTGTGTGCCTTGTGGATTACATCTTTGGAGGCATATAACTGTAGACCATGTATCTGTATCACATCACGGAAGCTGATACTTTGCACTCACAAGAGACTGAAAGCTATCCCTAGACTACAGTACACTCCACATGGATTTAAACTGGACTTACGATATAACTTCATAAAGACTATACCTGTGGATACTGTGTTAAACAAGTTCTCCTTGATAGATCTTCGTCACAATCCCATAACATGTATGGCTACAACAGTCCCTTATGGTGTTATGATAATACAAGATCAATGTATTACTACATTACAAGTTGGTGCTACAGACCTTGTTGAGACTAAAGGTATCCAAATGACACGTCTTGTCACCACTTCTAAAGGTGTGAGTACTACAGACCTTGTTATAACTAAAGATGTCAGTACAACGCACCTTGATACAACTACAAAAAGTGTGACTATTACCATCAATATGGACACCCATACAGTTGCAAATTATAAAAGCACCTCCGCAAAGACTTTGACAACTGTTCCCTTTAAGGTTATCTCTCAGTCAACTGTGAATGTAAAACCATCACACAATTCAATGAATCGTAAACTGAACACCCCCAAGAAAGACAACATTCCTGTGAAACCGGTAGAGAATATAGATAATGATCAAGGTCCTATAATATCGGTTGCAATGAGTGCTACAGGTGTTATATCAGTTGTAATATTTTGCATGACTCTAACAGGTGTGTGTGTTAAATATAGATCTAAGATACATTCCAGGATCAGAGTTGCAAGACACCGTGCTAAAATGCCTTTAAATATCAGAGCTGGAAGAATAGTCAAAAGTGACAGCTATGCTTCTATAACTAGCTCTGATATAGGTCAATTATATGAAGTGTCTATTCCTTCACACCAAGGACCCGTACCAGAGACTAGACCTCTACCCGCCATACCAAATGAGTACTGTAATGAGGCACAAGCGGTTGCTACTGTACACCACACAACCCAGGATGTCTGTGATGTGTGTCATAGGACACATGTGGTGGCTTTAGTGCACGCCACACCACAGGATGTCTGTGCGGATAACAAGGGGGTAACTGTTAGGTCACCAGGTTGTACCCGACCAAGTGAACCCCCACCCCCACCACCACAGCAACCACTTCCTCCAGTCAATGTGCTTCCACAAGACGTTTCACCTGAACCTGAACCTATGGATGTAGACGATGGAGAGACTATAACGTTACATCAGGCCTGTCTACAACCACTCCCACCTTCACCATCTACAACTAGTTATTTAATAGACAATGTTGAAGATTTAACTAGAAATAACATTGATCAACAGCCTTCTCAAACATCTAAACGGAGTACTAAGAGGCATACTACAACTCATGTAAAACAGAAAGAATCAAAAAAAAAGAGATTTTAGCCTTAACCAAACGACATGGCTAAAAGAAGTGTGTCCAATTTTAACTATACACCTATCTGCATTGTGACACTATAACTGCTGGAGATAACTATCAGACCCATCTAATCTCACTGAGAAAAGATAAGCACAGTAGTGGTATATTACATATTATAAGTCATAAACTTCATTATAGTCATTTATATATGTATAGTGTAGTACTTACTGATAAGATTGTGTAACCGTGTAGCATTAACATGTAGTGTAGTGATATACTGTCATGTATAGTATAGTACATATTTTGTGTTTTTTTGTCTTATTTGTATTCATTTGTTTTGTATGACATGGTATAACGATTATTGTTAGCTTGAGTATAGTTTGTATAGTGCACAAATACATGCAGAAGTTGTATTAATGTGACATATATTAGGTTGACATATATATACCGTAGTGGCTTGAATAAGCGCACCTGCGCTTATTAATTTCGATGGTACCATTTACCCTGCGCTTATACAAGACCTGCGCTTATTCAAGATACAAAATTGGCCTAAAATTTAATTTCAATACCCTCATTTACCCTGCGCTTATTCAAGACCCGGCTTATTTGAGACCACTGCGCTTATTCAAGCCACTACGGTATATATATATATTATAATATATATATATATATATTTATAAATATATATATATATGTATATATATATTATGTATGTATACATGTTTAGTTAGTCATCAGATACATTTATAATATATTGTTGTACTCATTTGTTTGTATCACATAGGACATCATATTTAGTAAGTCATCAGATATATTTGTGATTCAGTATGCTCCTACTCATTTAATAATTACAGGATTAGTACATAACATTAGACGTCTATGATTAATGTGATTTAAACACTGTGAGAAGTGAAAACGTAGTGTCATAATACAATTTTGAACCAAAGAACAAAACTAGCTCGTTTTTCTTCTCTTAACATTGCTTATAGGTCACATGACCAATCAGAGTTATTATTAGAACAGGTATTGAACCACACATTATAAGTCATGTGAAAATTAACATATGATTCATTTGTCACATGACCCTTTCCACAGTCTTTCATTAGTCAATAGCTCTTTCACAACACATGAGCAACATGATAAAAGCAGCGTGTGGCTCCCCATACTGCTGCTATGCAGTAGACTATACACTAATCCCACTCTACATAATAGACCGTACAAATCAGCTTGTGGCTCCCCTATACTGCTGCTATGCAGTAGACTATACACATGGACATCTACACTAGGCCCACTGCACATAGTAGACCATACAAAGTGTGTATAGTCTACTATGTGCAGATGTCCATGTGTATAGTCTACTGCATAGTAGCAGTAGATGGCACTGATTTCATAAGACATAAGCAACATGACTATAAGTTACATGACAAATTAACTCATCAGTAATTTGTCACATGACCTCTTTTACAGTCTCTCATTGGTCATCAGCTGTTTCACAACACATGAGCAACATAACAGAATGTCATAAAAAGCCCTCACACACTGCCACTCAAGTTCAGTCAGTCATGTGGAGAGGTGAAGGAGACACATCGTAGACCCATGAGAGCTTACTTTATAAGCTACTAACAGTACTGTAGAGTATGAAATATTTAATGACCTACTTATTTTACATAATTCAATGAAATTGATTATATATATTATATATATATATATATATATATATATATATATATCACTGACGTAATGATGTAACATAATTAAAATCATGACATGCTGATTATGTAATCAATATTACATAATAAGACATGTAAATAATATTGTGTTGAACTTGTTACAACATGTCGCGTATTTCATCATCAAATGTGGGAGTATAGACTCATATTTTATATATTTCACAATCAAACCCGATGACGTCATCACTGATGACATCATCGGGTTTGATTGTGAAATGTATAATATGGGTCTATACCCCCACACATACTACTGCCCTACACCTTCCAGTCGCCCACCACCTCCACAGCCAGCTAGGGAGTGGAGGAGGCCTGAAGTATTTTGCAGAACCATCACACCGGTCGTCAATGGTGATCATGGAGTGATCATGGACCCAGTGACGATCAACAATGGTCGCTTGCACAATGCTAGTCTATTCAGTGCTCAAACTTCATTTTAGACCCAACTTTTTTGGTTTAAATGGGTTTTGGCGGAAATGCAGCATTGCAAGGCCTTAATAATCGGCCTAAGGTGTCACACACTCCGCTACACCTCTCCCAAAGCTGCCTGCACATTCAAGGTGCGGACAGGGGTATCAGAGTTACCCCCTGACGGCCTGAGGTGTCACACACTCCGCCACATCTCTCCAAAAGCTGCCTGCACATTCAAGGCGCGGACAGGGGTATCAGAGTTACCCCCTGACGGCCTGAGGTGTCACACACTCCGCCACACCTCTCCAAAAGCTGCCTGCACATTCAAGGCGCGGACAAGGGTATCAGAGTTACCCCCTGACGGCCTGAGGTGTCACACACTCCGCCACACCTCTCCAAAAGCTGCCTGAACTCCCATGGCGCGGGAAAAGGTAGCAGGGCGGCCCCCTGACGGCCTGAGGTGTCATACACACCGCCACACCTCTCCCAAAGCTACCTGAACTTCCATGGCGCGGGAAAAGGTAGCAGAGCGGCCCCCTGACGGCCTGAGTTGTCATACACACCGCCACACTTCCCCCAAAGCTTCCTGCATGTCACATCCTAGATGCCGTTATATAATTATATCTTTGTATGTAGCCTTATATCACATTGATACTCTTTTGCAGAATTTACCGGTAGTATTGATGTACTCTCGTTGTGATATTTAGGTACTAAAATATTTATACAAGGTAAAATTATTGGACTATGCACTGGATAAGGATGTAATCCGAGCTGAAAAAGCTCTTTCTTTATTCAGTATGAATAAATGAGGATGTGTATTTACACATCTCTCTCAAATCAATGGACTAATATAATAAAGCGTATCCCTTGAGATTGAAGTATTTTGCAGACATTATTATTGGGCCATGATGAATTAGTTATTCACAGAAATAATGATTTGTAAACATGATATATTACTGTAATTATCGTGATTAAATCATGATGATTATCATGATAAAGCATGATAAGTCATGTTAAATATCAGGCTTATTTAATCATAGTTTTTTCATGGAAATCATGATTTTTTAAAGCATGATAAATCATGATAATCATCATGATCAAAATCATGATAATCATCATGATCAAAATCATGATATACATCATGATAAAGCATAATTAATCATGATAAGTCATAATAAATATCATGTTGAATTAATCATAGTTTTTTCACGGAAATCATGGTTTTTAAAACATAATACATCATGATAATTATCATGAATTAATCATAGTTTTTTCACGGAAATCATGATTTCTAAAACATGATTTATCATGATATAAATCATGATTAAATTATGATATACATTATTATAAAGTATAATAAATCATGATTAAATCATTATAAATCATGATGTATCATAATACATTTCCTATTGCAAATCATCTAATATCATGGTTTATTATGATAGTAATCATGTTAAATGATGCTATTTATCATGATATATCATGTTTTAAAAATCATGATTTCCGCGAAATAACTATGTTTTTTTCAACATGATAAATCATGATAATTATCATGATTTTTTTCTACCTGGGATATGATAGCAAAATGAGTAGTAATGCTTTGATTTAGAAGCAGAGTTACTTGACATAAATAAAACAAAAAAAAGTTATCAGATTAAAATTACATATCATTAGAAGAAAATTAGATATTCAAATTCATTGTAGAAGGGAATGGGATTCTTTAGGCATACAGTTTGGTGTTTTTTGTTATGCTCAGATATATAGGATTAAATTAGCTGTAAAAGAAATTAGAATAGGTAATACACATTTATCAGGGAGGCATTTCACCGCATCCTGAATAATATACTAACATACGGCCGCCAAATACGGCCCTTATACGGACCTTTTTTTAAATAAACATTTTTCCATTTCTGGCCCATTGCCGTGTTGTGTCCGTATGTTTGAGCTATTTTTTTACATTTCCGTATGTGACATACGGCACTCACCTGTCCCAATTGTGAAATTGTGCAAAAACCAGTCTACCTTTAGGGGAACCCTAGGGAATTCCCTCTGTGACGTCATAGTATGTGGCAACATACGGAGGTATGCTGGGGAGGGTATAAATAGGGTCCGTATGTTTGGGATTGTCAAAGAACAGACAGGAGAGGTCGGGCAATAGACAGGGGAGACAGGGGAATTGGAGTGGGGAGGTCAGGGAATGGAGAAGGGAGGTCGGGAAATGGAGAGGGGAGGTCGAGGAATGGAGAAGGAAGGTCGGGGAATGGAGAGGGGAGGTCGGGGAATGGAGAGGGGAGGTCGGGGAATGGAGAGGGGAGGTGGGGAAATAGAGAGGGGGGTCTGGAAATGGAGAAGGGAGGTCGGGCAGTGGAGAGGGGAGGTCTGGGAAATGGAGAAGGGAGGTCGGGCAATGGAGAGGGGAGGTCGGGAAATGGAGAAGGGAGGTCGGGCAATGGGAATGGGCAAGGGAATGGGCAGGGGAATGGAATACAAATGCTATACCAATGGGCGTTGTAGTGCACAAGACATGAGACCAGCAGGTCAGGTAGTACCACACTGGAGAAAACCTCAATGTGCAGTCCCTGACCAGATGAACCCATCCCCATTGCTTATTTCCTCATGGCCCCTACATGCCCCGACCTCCCCAGTCCATACCCCGACCTCCCCAGTTCATACCCCGACCTCCCCAGTTCATGCCCCGACCTCCCCAGTCCATGCCCCGACCTCCCCAGTCCATACCCCGACCTCCCCACTCCATACCCAACCTCCCCAGTCCATACCCCGACCTCCCCAGTTCATACCCCGACCTCCCCAGTCCATGCCCCGACCTCTCCAGTCCATGCCCCGACCTCTCCAGTCCATACCCCAACCTCCCCAGCCCATACCATGACCTCCCCATTCAATACCCTGACCTCCCCAGTCCATACCCCGACCTCCCCAGTCCATACCAAGACCTCCCCAGTCCATACCCCGACCTCCCCAGTCCATACCCCGACCTCTCCAGTCCATGCCCCGACCTCTCCAGTCCATACCCCAACCTCCCCAGCCCATACCATGACCTCCCCATTCAATACCCTGACCTCCCCAGTCCATACCCCGACCTCCCCAGTCCATACCAAGACCTCCCCAGTCCATACCCCGACCTCCCCAGTCCATACCCCGACCTCTCCAGTCCATGCCCCGACCTCTCCAGTCCATACCCCAACCTCCCCAGCCCATACCATGACCTCCCCATTCAATACCCCGACCTCCCCAGTCCATACCACGACCTCCCCAGTCCATACCACGACCTCCCCAGTCCATACCCCGACCTCCCCAGTCCATACCCCGACCTCCCCACTCCATACCCCGACCTCCCCACTCCATTCCCGACCTCCCTACTCCATTCCTCGACCTCCCAACTCCATTCCTCGACCTCCCCACTCCATCCTCCGACCTGTCCTCAAGACCAAAACCAACATGCGGACCTCTTTTACAATATACGGCCCTACATACGGCCCTTTTTCCTCCATTTTCTCAATATATGCTGCCCCTAGACCTGCCACATTCAAGGGGAAAAATACGGACAGTATACAGATTTTTTGATCTCCACATTATGTGGTGAAATGGAAAAACGCCACATTTGAATACGGACCCCCCACATTTGAATCAAAAACACTATTGACAGTTCGAACTGTCAATAGTGGAAAATATTTCTGTTATTGACAGTTCACACTGTCAGCAGTGGAAATTATTCCTGTTATTGACAGTTCCTCATGCGAACTGTCAATAGTGGAATATTTCTGTCTTATTGACAGTTCCCACTGACATTTGAGTCAAAAAGCGTGGTTTTTTTGGCAAGAGCATTTTTTCACCAAAATTGATTTTTTTTTTCACCGAAACGGGTTTTGCACCCAAAATGGGTTTTTGCACCCAAATCGATTTTGCACACAAAATCGATTTGCACCCAAAATCGGTTTCGCCCCAAAATTTGACGTTTCCACCAAAATTGACTTTTGCACCAAAATTGACTTTTCCACCGAAATCGACTTTTCAACCGAAATCGACTTTTCCACCAAAATCGACTTTTCCACCAAAATCGACTTTTCCACCAAAATCGACTTTTCCACCAAAATCGACTTTTCCACCAAAATCGACTTTTCCACCAAAATCGACTTTTCCACCAAAATCGACTTTTCCACCAAAATCGACTTTTCCACCAAAATCGACTTTTCCACCAAAATCGACTTTTCCACCAAAATCGACTTTTCCACCAAAATCGACTTTTCCACCAAAATCGACTTTTCCACCAAAATCGATCTCAGGGTTATGACAGTAATGATAAGGAACTGTCAATAATAGGGCCAATTCCCACTATCGACAGTTCGGTGAAGAACTGTCAATAACGGTGTAATTTACCACTATTGACAGTTTGAACTGTCAATAAGAGAAACATATCCAACTATTGACAGTCTGAACTGTCAATAAGAGAAAAGCTTTCCACTATTGACAGTTTGAACTGTCAATAGCTAAATCAAGGTGGGCCAGCTATTGACAGTGCAAACTGTCAATAATATAAATCAATCTTCTTATTGACAGTTTGCACTGTCAATAACAGAATAAGATTCCCTTATTGACAGTTCAAACTGTCAATACCAGGATATAATTCCCTTATTGACACTTCACACTGGCAATAAGGGATTAATTTTCTCTTATTGACAGTTCCTTTTTTGAACTAACTGCGCAGATCCCAGGGAGCGATCATTTTTTACTCCTTTACCAATGTCAAGGTGATTAAATACCCTATACTATGAAGTGTCATAATGCAGGAAGTTCCCATGTATTATGCCAACTCTACCAGTTTGATCACTCGGATGTCAAATAGGCAGGCGACAGGTGTGGATGGGGGGAATAATTACATGCATGTGGGATATTAGCAATTGCTCGGCCTTCTTATTAGTATGTGCATATACACCCCTAGGAGGTGTTTATATTTAAGAACTCTTCTTCTCTTTAAGAGCAAGGGTATCTAGCAGGATCCGTACCTCAGAACCTCAGAACTATTGAGCCCACCAGCTAACTGACTGCTCCACGGGGACTCATGCAATGATACTCATCACCCAATAGTATATATACTGCTTCAGTCTTTTGAGACCAATGAGTAGCGCTATCAAAAATGTTGAGGGGTTTGAACCAGATTTGTCCCAATTCCAACAAGAAGTACCCTTTCCCCTAGCGGCAGGAACACACAGCCACATGTGTTTCAGCCTGTTAACTAAGGCCTATGATAGTGGTGAGGCATTGTCCCATAAGACAAGGTTAAGAGTGCTGTTTAGTTGGTGGTGCTGTTGTATAAATTGAGGGCTCTGGCCCCGCACCCCCATTTTTTTTTCTATTGAAATATCAGAATGTCCAACTAGCGTAATAGGGTCAATGGCGGTGAGGCATTGTCCCTTTAGACAAAGTTAAGAGTACTGTTTAGTTAGTATTGCTGTTATATAATTCAGGGGCTCTGCCCCAGCACCCCCATTTTCTTTTTTTCCTTTTCTTCTTTTTTCTTGAAATATCAGAATAGCCAAAGAAATAAAAAATGTATATCAGGTATATCAAAATTTCTGCTTGACATGGGATTCGAAACCAGCTTCTGGAAGTCCAAACCAGTAATACCATGTACTCAAGGATGTTGACCACTATGACTGGCTGTGAGTCTTGGTTCATGGTAAGTTTTATATTGACTAGATTGTATCAGAATGAGGCTGCACTCTTCAATCATATGCTATAGTCATTGTATTTCTATGAGAACACACAGGGTACATGTTTGATGATCATGTAACCTCCTAGGAGGGTTATACAAAATATCCCCCTTCGGCCTTGGCTTATAATATCAATGATATTGCCTCTCGACCCCCAGGAGTATATCCAGTACATGTTAAGGCGGAAACATACAGGGCGTTTAAACGTCCACGCGTAGCCGCGTAGCCAATGCCTCAAAGGGCATTTCTTACGCTCTACGCGGCAGTCACCATAGCGACTACTGTCAGCGCGTAGAAAACGCGTCCTGTTTGTTTTCGCCTTTAGCATTCAGTATGCCATGTAAAGCTGCATGGCATAGCATGCAACTATCACAGGTCTCAATCCCAGTTAGGTCTATATCAACAGGCTGGCCTTTCAATGTCCTCCTCCCAACTCTGTCACTCCCCCAGT
Organism: Harmothoe impar; assembly: GCA_947462335.1. NCBI lineage: Eukaryota > Metazoa > Annelida > Polychaeta > Phyllodocida > Polynoidae > Harmothoe > Harmothoe impar. Next base: position 158,717 of record CANHQG010000012.1, on the reverse strand, counting down.
TGTTGAAACATGACCACCTCAAAAGACATCCGACGAGGTGCCTTGACTAATCCTGACAAGGGGGAATCTCTGTATTTTAATTGGATACTCCTATCCAAGGTTAGTGGCGAGACCTGACAGTGAGTTTCTTAGTAAGCATCCTGATCGGCTTAAACCTAGCTTGTAATTTACAGTGGTGAATCCAGGGAGGGGGGTCGGGCCTTGACCCCCCTCCCCCACACACACCCAAAAAAGAAAAAGAAAAACATGAAGAAAGGGGAAAGAGAGAGAGACAGAGAGAGACAGAGACAGAGAGACAGAGATAGACAGAGACAGAGAGACAGAGACAGAGACAGAGAAACAGAGACAGACAGAGACAGAGACAGACAGAGACAGACAGAGACAGAGAAAGACAGAGACAGACAGACAGAGAGAGACAGAGGGACAGAGAGAGAGAGAGACACACACACACACAGAAACGGTATACATGTATGGGGGGGGGGGGGGGGTGACAGTCACTGGTGGTAGGCTATGAGGGGCTTATCCCATTCACATTTTAACATTGCGTCATGAGTACCAATACATATGATTATGGAGGAATAGGTGACAGGGCAATGTAAGGGCCGTACCATCCCCCCCCCAACTCCCCACCTACGGGGTTGGTATGGGAAAAAGGTATCATGGCTCCGGCTCAGAGAGTGGTATAATTTTGGTATTTGAGTAGACACAGCATTTTAATTAGATCACGTGATCACCCGCAATATCACTTTGAAAATAGCGTCGATTCAACATCAAAACTCTGTGATTCAACATCAAACCTTCCATAGATTCAACTTTCTTTTTTGTCTTGGCGAGTTTTGTTGTTAAATCGTCTCGCTTTGTTGTTAAATCGGCTAGGCGGCGAATTTGATGTTGTCACATGATCAACAACTATGTATACAGTATTCGACGTAATAAGCGCCCTCCCCCTAATAAGCGCTCCCCCCCCCCTTTTGGGGAATTTTTAGACTAGAACAAAGACTCAAATTTCACGATTTTAGAGACAATTAAACCCTTAAGTACTAAAAACGCCATAAAAAATGATTTTATAAGCGCCCAGGGCGCTTATTACGTCGAATACAGTACAACTATTACATGTCAAGGTCCAAGGGTAGGGGTGCTGATCTCCCTCACTTCCCATGTCCCCCTCGCTTCCATGTACCCTTCCCCTCCATATCCCCTCCACACCCACATCTCATTATCTCCCCTACCCTATATTTCACATTATCTTGCCTCACCTAAGTATTCATAACCCAAATAATTGAGGCTAGGATCTTAATATATTTGTTCCAAAATGGCTGAGAATGCGCCATTTCAAGTCTATATCATCAAAACTTTCTTGGTTGGGGGGGGGGAGGGAAAGGCATGCCCCCAACCCCACTAGTAGTTCTATCGCGCCTCAACTGCGATGCTATGGGATAAACAGTGGCAGTGGAACAGGGGGGCCTGGGGGCCCAGGCCCCCCCCCCCCAACTTTAACTATAGGGGTGGCCCAGTGGGCACAGAACATTGAATCAACATTGTTAAAAGGTTGTCAATGTTGATTCAATGTTGATGACTAAGTTTTCCGCGACCTCTACACTGGTGGATCTGCCGCGATGAATCGGGTAGTACGTTGACTGTGGACGGTAGGAGCATTCCAGCTTGCTGGGGATTGGCCACCTGCCGGCGGTTGGTAGTTGGAGGAGCAGGTTGGGAAGTGTTGGTCCCCAGCACGGGCAGTTGGAGTTCAGCATGGAGTTCAGTCAACAAATTGGTTGAATCGGTATGGTGTAGAAAGCTTCCATCACTGGGAAGTCAGGGTATCTCAACGACTGCTTGATAAAGCCCCATTGGGACCTTCGGTCTCCAGTGGGTGAGAATGCCTGGTGCTAGGTGCCTCTATACTCCGGGGGCTGGGACTCTCTGCTTGATAAAGCCCCTTCTAGGAGGGAGAGAAAGCCCAGGGTTGGTAACCCCCGGAAAATCCGAATCTAGAGGACATGATGGAAGCTGATGGGGGTAGTGTAGGGGTCGGATTCCCCGTACCCTGGTGGAGAGCCCAAAGGGGTGAAACATCTGGGTAATCCTCCCCCTCTGTACCATACCGATCCAGTAACGTAGGGAGCGGAGAACAGTCAGACACGGGTTGGTAGTGTAACGGTGTGCACGCTTGTCACCGGTGCGAGAGGTCTGTGGTTCGATTCCAGGCCGATCCAATGACTAAGTTTTCCGCGACCTCTACACAATGTTGATTCAACGTTGGACAAAATGTTGTGCCCACTGGGGGGCAAAGAAAGTTTTGGCCCCCCAATATTTTTGCCCCTCCCCCCTCTAGTGATTCCTGGATGCGCCACTGGTTCAAGTGCTCACACAATCTCATGTGTAGAGGTACACTGTAAGAAGTAGGGGAGAGAGGGGCATGTTGACCACCTGGGCACGTTGAACCACATGCTCTCTTTGCTATTTCTTTGGGAATTTTCCAGCAGTTTGCATACCATGTTACCCCCTTATATAAACAGTTCATAAAACATATAAACGTTATTATTTTGAGATGCTGAGGAGAAGCTCAGACAACATGAAAGATTTAAGCCATTGAAAGTTAAAATTTGCAATTGTTAAACTTCTTTCTTATGTTGTTACAAAACATTGCTGGTCTATGATCTACCTGGAGGTCAAACCCAGGTAACAAGGGTATATTGGGCCAATGTCTGCAATGATCGACTCCATCGCAATCGTTATACCAACCATGGCCCATTGTAGGTAATGCATACATTGGTTCAACATGCAAATTACAATGATGGCCCACCCTTGGCAAATCTGACAATGGGTCATCGCTGGGTTGACTGCTAGCCCAGAGCTGGTCCATGCTTGATATTCCTGATATTGACTCAGTGTTGGCCCAGTGTTGGGACATTTCAGGGCCATCATATTATTTCTGAGGTTGGACCAACATCAATTCTAACTACACTTGTCCAATATTGGCTGTGATCTACACCAGGGGGATTCAATGTTGCCTGAAGAATTTCCTACAGGATGGCTCCTACTTTGCCATCAAATTGGGTTATAAACGTGATCAACAGTGTGCTCTACATGTTTAAAGGTCAGAGAAAGTTCACGGATGAAATTTGATATCTAAATGTGCCATTTACTGCATGACACATGTGGGAATTTGTCAAAAGTAACTTGAAGACACCTCATGTGTGGGTAATGGAGTTTGATAAGTCCTAAATGATATTAATACAGTTTATATTATTTCGGGATTGAGATCAAGATGGATTAAAAGACAGAAATGGCTGATGATACTTGACGGTCATGTCTTAAGTATGCTTTCACATTCAATTATGCACATAAAAAAAGTATTGTTCAATATTAGTGATTGTTGCAGTGGTCCTATATTTTTTTTTTGTTGATAGTTTTATCATTTATTCTAACTCATCTTGCATGAGTGGACCTTGGTTTGGCAACTAACATATATTCTGCTTATCATATTTCGACAAGCTCCTCTGTCCGCTTTATGTATGAGTAACTTTCATTAACAAATAGTACTATAATTCTAACACAACGTTATGTTAACAATAGTATCATTATGAATTCTATTATAACATCTATTTCTATTCCTATTCTTATCATAGTCGACAATGAAAATGATATGTTGAGGCGACATATGTATTACAAGGTTGGTCCGATGTTTAATTTCTAACCTTGATATAATGTAAAATCTTTGTGATGTTGGCCCAACATTGGGCCAACATGAAATCAATATCCCTTTCTCAAAGCATGGGCCATTACACGGCCAGCGGTCAAACCAGCGGTGGGCCAATATCAAAATGCCATTATTGGCCCACTTTTAAGTGTTACCTGGGAAGTATATATCTGAAGGCTTGCGTAGAACCTGATTTTAATCCTGAAGGTGTTATATAATTTGAATTAAATCAACCTTATCTATGATGGTCAGCATGGGGAACATTGAACCACAAAAATTGGGGCACCTTGAACCATGCTCAAAGTACCAAAATCTCTGTCTTGAAGGACTAGTTCCATTGTTTACCACATACCTGCCTGTGAAATGCATAGAGGGACAAAGTATCACCACTTTTCACCAGAGGGCAGGATTTCTTAAGGCCCTCTTATCAGCTTGTAGGCATTAGATGAGATGATATTGCTCACTTCCATCTCTTGGTCAACCATAGGCTAACCCAACAAGTTGGCCTACGGATTAAACCACCTATAGTTCATTATAATTAGGTCACACAGAAAGAAACACAATATTAATATACACTTTGGTTATACAAGTGTAGGGGCACGAGTAATACATGTAAACATAGGTTCATGGAGTCAAGGCGAGAAGTGCCTCCTTTGGACACTAGGTGGCAACACCTACGCCATGTCCTGTTGGTTATCCGGTAGCGGAGTCAGGCAGGGCTCTCCAGACGGCGCTCCGGTGGAGTGCCACGTCAACACTGCTTGGTTTGCGCTCTGGGTATATAAGAGGCCGAGGTTCGTCTGGGAGTTCGTCCCAGGACGAGCTCAGACCCACACACTTTGATATCTTCGATACCTTTAGATCACGGGGCACCTACACCCCTCCCACTCTCTGGCTCTTGCACCAGCTATGCTGGTAAAGGAACAGATCATCCAGCTCTGCTGAACTCTAACTAAGCTAGAATGCTATCTGTACACTTCGAGTTGGTTAATGATTGAACTGAACAATCTGGAGTATTACCTTCGAGGCCGTAATCGTGAGACTGAATAAAAACCTGTTGCATTCAAACCGAATTGGAATCTGTGTTCGCATGATACTTTCACAACCCCTACACAAGTACAATAGGATACATGTTTTGTTAGTTGTGATAATACATTATTTCATAGCATATTCATAGTGTGTTAATTCTCAAATGTATTATTTGTCAGAAGCAGAACAGCCTGTTATACCATAAGAGAATATAATCAAAGATTTAAACAGCATATGCAAATAGCAGCAATCCTCTGACAATGGTTTATATTAACCTAAATGAAAGGCTCTAGCCCAGTGACTAAACTAGAAGCTATAACTTAATAACTTGTCGCAATATGTATTTTCCATCTTTGATCCTATGCAAAAGCTACAATAGCAAGTATTTCCACCTTAACTTTCAATAATAAATCCATATTTCTCATTGTTTGAACCATTCAAGGTATGTGGTTCAAGGTGCCTCAGTGGGTGGGTCAACCTGCCCAGGGCATGGGGCACATTGAACCACCCAAAGATTTTATTTTCAAAAAATCAAAAGAAATGCAACAAATGACCATACCTGCTTTGCCATGGATCGTCATATAGCGCAATGATATAAGGTAACTGTGACATATAAAATCAAAGTTCAGTTGACCTTGATACAGTCAGGAAAAAAATAAATGTGCATAAGTGGCTCAACGTGCCCCTCTCTCCCCTAAGCACTGTGCACCTACAGCAAAAGTTGCTGGCAACTTTTGTTCCAGTAGATTTTGCTGTACATGTACAGCAACTGGGTATGGTAAAGTTACAGCAACTTTACTGTAGGTTTCATATTATTGTTTATATCAATTAATATGCATGCATGGGGAGAACCTTCCTGCATTGTAATTCAATATCAGCTAGGATAATACACACTTCACAATACATGTAATGGTTTAATCTTGCTTTGATACAGCTGAAATGTGTGTGATACCAGCTTTTCCCTGTCCAGGCAGTTTAGCATTTGACTTTTCCCACCAATGTGGTGTATAACCTCTCTGCCCCAAAGCTTTGACCGGAGAGTTCCGTTATGCTACATGGACGCAAGTGATGCCTTATCGATGACTGTCAATGATCCAGGTTCAGACCCTTCCTAGCAGATGGCACACATTCCTGTCTCAGACTGTGGGCGCTGTACGCCAGATTCAACACATACTTACAAAGGTCAAGGTGATGGGTCAAAGATCAAGGCCATGGGGTTAAACTATGAAAAAGGTTGGAACTAAGATTGTATCCTTCAAGATCTATTATTACTACAATAAACAACAACCCTACAAATAGCCGTATATTCATGTAAGGCTTGATATCCATCAATCTACTTGGGACTATATTCTGCAACCTAACCACACATTACACAGCGAGTCTGGCAGAACGACTCGAAGCGAGGTCTCGGGCCCCGACTCTATATTAGTAGAGTCTGGGCAAACTCATATAAAAAATTGTTTCATTAACTTGCCCTCAGGAGTGGACCAATCAACCCAGCTAACAAAAAATCGTTATTTTACGTAAAAATAACGTTCTAAAATTGTATATAACGTTATGCCATAGTGAGGAGCCTTAGAGAAACGTTATATAACGTTAAATAACGTTACAAAATGTTGTATAACGTTTTTTGTTTACTGGGAAATCCTGTACACCAATTCCTGTGCACAGCCTGACAGGAAGTAACAATCTGAATATAGTCTCATTTGCAGCCCTTAATTGTGGCGGAAAATGGTACTGGTTGAGCTAGTCTGCTCAAGGCGCAGATTGGGTTGGTTTATTGTGTTCAACAGTGTGTGTTCCAAGGACTGCAGTCTTGGAAGGGAGGGGGGGGGAGGTTGGCAGGAAGGGGTAATTAATCCACTTTATACCACAGCGGGCACGGAGAACTAAGCATTTCACACCTCTTTGTAAACTGTATACAGCTAGTGGCATAAAGTAGTTATAGGACTAGTACCAATCTGTAGGGGTATTTTATAAGGCTCCTTCACTGTATTTTGCGTACAGATTGGTACGCGTCCTATAACTCCTACATAAATGTATGTCGACCTATTATTTGATAGGGCTGATTCGAGGTTTCCCTGCTCGGCATTAGCAAGATGATCACCGTACAGCAGCACTTTGTCTAGTACCAGTGCGCATTCCTCTACAGACTATAGTAGCCAGCTGAATCTCGTTCCTGTCTAGGAGTTTTAGGGGCCATAAACCTTTCAGTTATAGGCCTCTATTGTGGGTCCTTATGTCATCTGTTCAGATTGGGGTAGTGGTTAGGACACTGGTCTACCAATCAATGGGTCAAGGCTATTTCCTTCACGCACAATTTTGAAATGTATTTATGGTCAGTAGAAAATCGTAAATTTATACAAGTCGGTTGTAAAGACCCTTTACACAAATAAGTATTTATAGTGATGTTCAGTTTTTTTGTCTGTGACTTGTGTATATATGTGTTTGACTAGTTGCGCAGAATGAATTATCAAGATGTGTCCATTAAGACAACACATGGCCAAACACGTGAATCCTAACACCAGGATTTATAGATTTTTGTAGCATAGGTCTACATAGATGCTTCTAAGGAACAGAAAAAAGATTCGCATTTTTCTTCCCGAAGGGTGACAGCTTGCACTTACAAGATTTGCATAATCTTTGTTCAAGTCATTTGAGATTTTCCATAGATCACTATCAACCCATTTGTAACCTTTAGCAAGTATATATCGGGAGGTGAGGTGACGGGATATACCGTAAAACCTCGCATACAGGCCGCAGCTTATACGCGAATCAGATCACTAGTGTGGCTTATAGGATCGGCAAAGAGTCAGGGTGCGGCTTATACATGAGTTTTTGCTCCTATAGTACAGTATAAAAGTCACCAGAATCAGATCGCTGGTGCGGCTTATAGGATCGGCCCAAAGTCGGGGTGCGGCTGATACGCGAGTTAGGCTTATAGGCAAGGTTTTACGGTAAAGCCCTGGGCAACGGTAGTGAAAACCTGTTGCTGCGCAGGGGCAGAACCACTACAAAATGGCGGAAACACTGCATCTCCTGTCTATACTCCTTGGTGCATTGTCATACATTGTAAAAACCACACCGGAAAATATTACGACAATAAAGCTTAATTTGTTCCTAAAAAAACTTAATGTAGAACTTGGTCTCCAACATACATATTATACTCCTTAGCTACTGGCCTAGGGCAGCAGTAGGCTGTGTCTCACGACCTTGGGCCAATGTTTTTGTCTCTGACCGGGTGCCAGCTCTGCCCGGGCCAGCTCTGACCGGGTGCCAGCTCTGACCGGCCTGAATAAAAACGGGTTATTTAGGGCAGATGGAGATAGAATTAGGCCGAAAAGGTTAATGGATGTTATGACTCTTTAAACTAGTCATTAGTTGCCCATTTTTATCATCATTTGCCCTAAATAACCTGTTTTTATTCAGGCCGGTCAGAGCTGGCACCCGGTCAGAGCTGGCACCCAGTTAGAGACAAAAGCATTGGCCCAAGGTCGTGAGACACAGCCAGTAATGCACCGGCAGTACACTGATATTCCTAGGCTCCCTATATGACCAATCTCTCAGTCACTAGTGCCTAACCTAGTTTGTCATTTTTTGGCTCCCTATACAACCAACCTAGGTAAGTTATTATTGTCAGGTTGGTCAGTACTGACCAACCCACCTTAGTCTTTGAATTTCCAGGGGGAGCCACTGAGTGGTCACTATAGTATCTTACAGGTGGCACCAAGTCCTCAGTCATTGTTGAATATAACTTTGCCATTGTGACTTACACACAAATGACGAACCTATGATAGTCTGTACTGACTAACGCTTTCGATCTATGGATTTTCAGTGTAGGGGCACATCATCATTGCATAGGACCGGTGGTTTTGTATAAGAAAGGCGAATTTACTTATACATACAAATAGTAGACATGTTATTTGAGAGATTTGTGGGATGAGATAAACAGAAGAATAATGCAGGTTAAATATAGTAGATATGGTGAAGCATGTTTAGCAGATGGGTATATATAGTTAAAACGATTGACAGTGCTGATTCAATATGAGGGACGGGCAGGGTGAGGGACAGTCACAATGAGGGATAGGACAGATATGGCTCCCTCTGTGGCAGGAAGAAAGGGCACCATCAAGGCACGTACGGGATAGCTCTGCTAGCCTAGGACTTATCTTAGACTATCTTAAAATTATTACTCTTACTATCTAGTATGTAATGGGGGGCTCTGCCCCACAACCCCCATTTCTTTTCTTCTTTTTCTTCTATCTTAAACAATCTTAATTCTTTTTCTTCTATTTCAATCCTATCTTAAACTATCTTAATCCCATCTTAAGACTTATCTTAGACTACACTGATAATAATACCTATAGTCAGTAGTGACTATACCACCATATTTCGACCCCCGTAGTCAGGGGACTATACAACTTAGTCACATATTAGTCATAAAGTTAGTCAGTAGTGACTATATGTGAATCACACAAATTGATGATGTCACAGGAATGTGTTGGGATTCAAATTTGAATGGTCCATGGACTTCAGGTAGGCACATACTCTTCTAAACCACTGTTCTATGGATATCCCTGCTTGTCATATGATATGTTACCGTTGACTATGACCACTTAAGATGGTATAGGGTGCATGAGTAGAGCAATCATGGTATCTTGTTCAAATTTTGGTGGTATAAGAATGAGACTGCAATTTAAGCAGGGTAATAGCTATAAAGCAAATAGTTCATTCTATTTTATTTGCAATGTGAGTCACATGCGTCAGATGAATACGCATCACTTTAAAATATTTGTAGATCTATTTGTTTGAAAATGTGTTTACTAATTTCAGTCTCATTTTTACATCAAATCGTGACCTTTGACCTCAGATTTGACCTTGTTGCGACTAGGATATCACTTTACACACAGCAGATTCGGAATCAGCACCCTCAAAATACCCTATTACAATACACAGACAAAGTATTGGTCACCACACCAACCTAAAGTTAAATATCAACATTTGGTCTACTTGGCCCCCGAAGTATAAGATAATGCAACTGCGATACTGGTCGGCAGGATTAGGCCTTCTGGTCCTACTTCCATCCTGTTAACTGTTGCACCAATTTGGATAGAAATGTAGCCCTGGATTCTGGACCTACATGCATACAAAATTGCATGTGCAGAAGTAGTATTGTTTGAATCGGAACGGGACTATAGACAGTACTAGGTTTTACTCATTGGACATGCAGCCAATCAGAGAGCTCCCTTTTGGCGGGAAATTCAAAATCAGCCAATCAGAGGCTACCATTTTGGCGGGGAATTCAAATGGGTCACTTCCGGTGTACCAGCCAATCAGAGGGCTCCATTTGACCGGAAGTGACCCCCTCATTTGCATAATGGGTCACTTCCGGTGTACCAGCCAATCAGAGGCCTCCATTTGACCGGAAGTGACCCCCTCATTTGCATAATAGACCACACCCCCCCTCATTTGCATAATAGACGACACCCCCTTTTGGTCACGTGACCTGTACCAGCCAATCAGAGACCTCCATTGGATCACGCGACCCTCTCATTTGCATAATAGACCAAGCCCCCTTTTGGTCACGTGACCGGAAGCACTCGTTATTTGGAAAATAGGCCACACCCCTTTAGTCACATGACCTATAGATCAACCAATCAGAGACTTCTATTTTTGATAGGGGGGAGGGGAGGGGGAGGGAGGGAGGGGGTGCATGCATGCATAGGGGGGCACTTTCTCCCCCTCCCCTCCCCCCTATCAAAAATAGAAGTCTCTGATTGGTTGATCTATAGGTCATGTGACTAAAGGGGTGTGGCCTATTTTCCAAATAACGAGTGCTTCCGGTCACGTGACCAACTGAACCATTCTCCTTGCCGCTGGTAACCATAGCTTTAATTCACAATTAGCTACGGATGGTATAATCATGTCACTCGAAGCCTTTTAAAGTCAATAGCTTTGAGTAGTTTTACTATGTCTTACTCTAGGATCATACACATTGCTATAAAGAAAACACAGATCTATAGCCCTAAGTCCACGGCGGCACATCATCTTGTGCGGCACAGCATATTACCATAAAGTCCATTGTTAAAACCCTATCGCACCTTTGTCATGCCTATTTTGCGGTTGTGCCACCTGTGTTCGCTTGCGGTAAGGGCATGGAATATCAGAGGCAGAGGTGCGATACGATTATAACACAGAAAATTAAGGGGACTTGCTACTTGTCGCAGGATTACTGATGTTCTATTGACTTTTTCATATAACGCAGGATTAGGTTAGTTTGATTTATTATCTAATAGAAAATCAAAAGAAATTTCCATGTCACGGTACTAACTTTCATGATACGGCCATTTGAGCAAAGGAATACATTAACTATAGAAATGAATAGGAAAACAGCATCTTCACATTATCTGTCATGGATAATCCCCTTCTTCCATTGATATTGCAACCAAACCTTGGGAATGTATAATGCACATCTATACAAACAGTTTAGGACCAATAAAACAGGGGGTCACGGATGAAAGGAGAAAGGCATTAAGGGTGGAAAAATATTTCTTTTGCCTTAACTATAGAATCCTATGGATGTCCTAGCAGTGAATATATGTGAACAATGGAGGTATACTGTCCAAAAAGCAAATACAAATAGTTTGTTTAGGGAAAGTGGTCTATGTAGGAATATGAATACAGCTTAAAGAATACTTTTAATGCGCTTCGGTTTTTGCCGCCAGGTGGCTTCTGTGTAGGAAGTAGCGATTCCCTTTAAAGCCTCACTCTCACTGAATCTACCCCTGGGGGCCAGTCCGTGGTGCCCTCAGGTGAAGATTTCTACAACTATGAGTATCTACCTTGCTCCTTGTGGCACACACATACACACACCACATTGGTGGGGAGCAAACAAACACAATGCCCTGTGCTGGGTGCAGTCAGTAGGGTCAGTCAGGTAAAATCAGCGACTGGGGATCACCTCTTAGGCACATCTTAAGGCACATGGTGTGACTGTGTCTAAACTTACAGGGGCTTCCCTCATAGAGTTGTGTAAGGCTGCTTCAGCAATAGGACTGAATATAGACCCAGATGGGCTGACAGGAGATAGAGAGGAAGTTATTAAGGATAAGGTTACTGTAGACTAGGGTCAGTTACCTCTACCACCCCCATTAAGCTGATGTACCAGAGCCATGAGTTATCTACTTTTGGTAACCATTTTGGATATATGTATATATAACTACCTAGTGAGATTTGATGGTTATAAACACACTGGGCTAAGGGGGTATCAGTAAATGGAATCCTAGAGCAGGTATGCATACTGAGTCACCATCCGGACCCTTAATTGGCACCAATCACCCACATTATAACACTGACTGATCCCTACTGGCTGGTTTTACCTTGACTGACCCTGTTGACTGCTCCCAGCACAGTGCAGTGCGTTTGTTTGATCCCCAATCACCCATAAATAGGACCGACTGGTCACCCTTATTACTAGGTCATGAGACCATAGATGAGTGGTACACGTGTCCCCAGTTGATTTACCAAAAATGTTCATGCTCCATGTTACTGTAACTTAATAATTTAGATTTTCAATGTTTAATTATTGTGTAGATTTCCTGATGTTTTCAAGATAATTCCCATGTCAGTGGGGCCAAGTTTATCAGATGATTTAGATAAAAGTCCACTTCCCCATTTAAAATTTTGTGGTCTGGTGTCATATATTTGTAAATGTCTCGTCGTGAGAATGCCACTTTAAGAATCTCCCATGTCTATCTTGTGTATACAGCTTGTACTTTTCCCGGGGAAATACACACATCTCTACCTTGTGTCATGCCAATTTTACCTCCAAAAGTAATAAACATATAATTTTAAAACAACTATCACTTTAATATAATGCTGTAGAATTTGTCTAGCTCTATAATTACTACTCATTATGTAAGTGATATCTCACTCACCTCAACCACTCAGCTCAAACACTCTGTATCACACTATAATAAGATGTACATACCGTATTTGACGTAATAAGGGCCCTCCCCCTAATAAGCGTCCCCCTTTTTTCAGACTTTTTTAGACTAGAACAAAGGCTCAAATTTCACGATTTTGGAGACCAATAAACTCAAAAGTACTAAGACGTCCTACAAAATAATTCCATAAGTGCCCAGGGTGCTTATTACGTCGAATACGGTACTTCGTTTTGGCTGCATTTGGAACAGCAGATCTGTGTTATGAAACTGTGGCCAATAAAATAATTCAAACTCAAAAACTTGAAAAACTCAAAAAATTGAACTTCTAACACCTGACCATGGATGCGCCCATGGCCTAAGCCCTAGGAGCCCTATAGAACTTACTCTAGTTCCCAGATCCTTCCGAAGAAGGGCTCTGGTAACAGCCAAATGACCTTGAACTTAGGATTTTGCTGTGTCTGGGCAACCCTTGCTGGTAGCCTGGAACCAGTGGACAGGAGCCAGAATGTATGATCGTAGTTTTACTGTATTTTACCATCAGACTTTCTAGTTTCATTTCCTGTTCCTGTCCACTGGTTCCAGGCTACCAGCAGGGGTTGCCCAGAACAAGCAAAATCCCAAGGTCATTTGGCTGTTACCAGAGCCTTCCTTCGGAAGGATTTGGGAACGAGAGTATATAGAACAAGGTATATATATAATAACATAACAAAAACACAACCAATAGCATATACGGGAGCTTTTATGTCTCTTCCTTTCGTATCAAGATGCTATATATAGCTGTCTACAGTCACCAGACCATAGCGACTTTATCAAAGTACGTACACCGGGGACTCATTATGGACATCCTTGAGGACTCCGACCCTTGTTTGATGCACATGAGTGATATATGTCTGTGTAATAGTGAAATCTGGGTGAGATTATCTCCAGACTCCACTTTCACACACAACCAATGAATCCACATCACAACCACATGTTTAATAAACACAAGAAAAACTCCTTTGTAACTGATGATTGAAGTTTAAGGTGACCTAGGCAGAGATTATGTTCCATATGGGACTAAATACTAGTTATATTATGGGCATTGGTCAACAAGTGAAATAACACAGTCAAAAGACTTGTACAAGTGTACCTTTGTGCTTATTAAGGATTTTTTTTTGACGACGTCACAGGCTGTAAAATAGTGGTGAGGGTTATTTCATATTTCATGAAATACGACGTTCTTTGGTCAAATCAACCGGGGTGCCGTATTACATGAAAAATAAAGATCTCAACTCCTGCCTGACAGTCCTATCCTCAGACAGATAGTCTTTGTAACTAACTTCAATTTGTCAATTTTCACACACTCCAATCTCTCATGGTTTAGGCAGAGACACATAAGGTACGTGCACATAAGATGCCAATATTTTATATGTGAAGAGTCACAGATGTTTAAGGTTGATCGCTACTCTTAACTCAAGGTCCAAATGCTCCAAATTCGTAAATATATCAGAATGAGCACATATTGCATAGTAAGATACACATATATATAAATATATATAAATAAATATAAATATATATATATTCATATATATATTCATTATATATATATATATATATATATATATATATATATATATATATATATATATATATATATATATATATATATATATATATATATATATATATATTCCCTAAGCTGTGTTAGAAAATTAGACCATTTCGATCAAAATTGTGCATTTTGTAACACTTTGAATATTGGATATTGGTGAATGGTAACTTCAAGGGCCCAAAACCCTAAAATTATGGATGGGACCCCCTATCAAAATTACTTTTTTATGTCAGCAAATGATCTGAAAATTGTTTTGAGAAAAAAGAAAAATAAAGTTTATTTTCACTGATATTTAGATATTGCTGAAATATTATGCATTAAGTTTAAATGATCATCCTAAAACCATCACATTTTTTCATAAAAGGGTACAATATTTGATCATAATTTGAATCTTCCCATTAAAGTACATAATTTAGGATTATTCACGTGCAATACAACTTCCGTGTAGGCAGTGGTTCTCTAAGCAAAAAAAATCATGAAATTTTCCTATTTTTTTGCATTTTTCGGCAAAAATAGAGAATTTTTTTTTTTTCACAAAAATCTGTGACAAAAGAAGTAGCTCAGGACCACCACATTTTACCTTTCTAAATGAGATAAGCTACCCTTGGGGGGAAAACCAAAAGATTTCATGGATACAAAGTCAAGAGTAGCGACCAACCTTAAAGCACAAGCTTAACTATATTGACATAACGTCAACCCGAAGAAAAAATCAAATACATACTCTCATCCCAGCCCCACAACCACCCCCCTCCCGTACAATGTATATAGACAGTATTGTATGGTTGGTTCACGTATGGGGCCTTTATACGGCAGATGGCCAGAGGGCTTGTACGCCCCATGCGTGAACCAACCATACAATACAGTCTTTATCACACAAGACCGAAGACAAAATCAATAAATTAAGTCAATAAACGCCATTTTACTGCTTTTTTGCTGTGGTCGTCTTCTTCCTTTCCACCTCCAAGCGGCCATCTTGGAATACAACTGTTCCCCGGACCTAAGTCGTCATCCGCCCAAAAAGTAGTCCCCGTAATTTTTGTTTTATTCTCTTATTGTACCTCCCATTGTAGTAAAGATTTCCTTTATTGCATATATATGAGTCAATAAAGCCATAACATACTTCAAATTCAACAAAACACTTATATTTTATTTCAAAAATGACAATTTCCAACTTGTTGTCGGACGCTGCATAGCATCAGAAACATGAGGGATAGTTCGATAATTATGTATGGTATGTCATTTTTTTATTGACCATACAGTATGTTTACTTCTCAATTTCTTTCATTTATTGGGAAGACTGAGAGTTATTTATTTGGGTATTTTGGGTACCACCTGCTACATGGTAGGTAATGTTATTTATGTGGAGGTGGACATCACCGTGTATGACTGCCCCACCCAGCATCTGGGACTCTAGGCGCTGCAAACTGGCCCTAACTGTGGCAGGCGGGCTCGAACGCGCCAGACCTCCCACGGATGACGTGCAAGCTGGCACCTCCACCGCACGCGCTGGGGTAGGAGATGGAGATTGACGTGGTCCACGTGCTGCAGCTGAGACCGGGTGGCAAGCTGAAACCTTGACGGCTCTTGGTGGAGGGGAGGCGGCCAACGCTAGCGGAGCCGCACGGGCTGAGGTCTGCCTGACACGCAGCTCCTCGCTGTAGTTTGTGATCGATTCATTATTCATAATATCCGAGAGGAGCTGCTGCTGAGGCATGGAGGTCGTAACAAAGTTAACAACGCTATTCATGTTCTTATGACCTGAAGCTTGACAAATCATAGTATCTGGCACTCCAGGGTGGTACAGGTGAGACATCATTGTTTTCCTGATGGTGTGGCCAGCAATCCGCCCTGACAGCTCACCGTCCGCAGCTATATCCCCCATCAAGTCGCCAAGGGAGTTCTTTCCCATCTGCTGTACCATGCCCTGGAAACAAATTCACCTGAATTCCCCCTGAATAACACAGGTTAAACTGGGGTCAGTCCCGGGAATAACCCGGGTTGTATTCCCGTTATATCACGAGATTCTGTGAGCAAGATTTCCCGTTATATCACGGGATTCTGGTAAAGAGAGGTGCATGGGTTCGAATCCCATTACTAATAGACCTGCATGGTTTTAGTGAATGTGTCTCGTGTGATTTCTCTAAATATTCTTATAAAAATATCCACTTACCTTCCTTTTACTTACTAACACTCCCCCATATATGCATGTGCTACATGGGATTTGAACCAGCCACCTTTATATCCATAGTCCCGTGCTCTAGGCCCTGACCTACCGGGGCATGTATTGGGAGGGGTATCTGAACTGTGGCCAGTGGTGACTGTGCCATAGTACATAGAGTAGCTGTTGGCAATAGGGACCTTTAGCAAACCCGACGTAGCTCATTTAATGCAGAGATATCCTATGCTTTCAGCACTGCTATGTCTATGTTTTAGGAGCTTTTATGTAGTTGCTAAAGGTCCATATTAGGGACCTTTAGCAAACCATAAAAAAGCCCTATTAGGGACCTTTAGCAAACCACGAAAAAGCTTATAAAACGCAGACGTAGCAGTGCTGAAAGGATAGGATACACAAAACTCAGCTTCTCTTTAAATATATAACACAAAGTTCCACCTCATGTTAGAAAAGTCCAGTTCCATCATTGAAATAAACGTATCAAGTTCCACCATATCCAAAAACGAATCACCCCGTGAAGAGGGCTAGTTACGGGCCTGCCATGTTACTTATGTGTCTGAAATATCATTGAAAAGTAACTACACATTTTTCAAACTTCAACACAATATTCTATTTAATGTTATCTGTCCAGAAAATATTTTTTGAATACATAGTCCCGGGCATATTTGTAAGGTTTATCATGTTTGAAATAGAAAAGATAATAATATGGTAAGGACAGTGCCAGGTAGAATAAATATGCCTTTCTACTCAACCACCTACAACAGATTCCATAGCATAGTGGTTATGGCGTTTGACTTCTGATTCAAAGACCTGGGGTTCTAGTCTCAGCCATGCCAAAGTTGTGACAATTTTACTATCATTAATAGCTTTTATTAACTACAAAATCGAGGTTATTACTGAGCTATGTGTTATAGACAATAAGTTACTTATATTGCATGTGTCAGACAATAAGTTAAGTTGTCATAGAACAAGTCACATAATTGCGTCGTAGCATGTGTCAATGAGATAAAATCTCCCCCTGGTGTCCTTCTCCTGAACTACAATCCCCGCCGGCCAGCAGCTACTCTATGTTCAGATACCTCTCCCAATACATGCCCCAGTAGATCACGTCCTAGAGCACGAGACTATCAATGTAAAGGTAGCTGGTTCAAATCCCAGGTAGCACATCCAGGTGTAAATGTAAAGTACATGTATATATGGAGGGTTTTATGTGAATATTTTAATCACTCACACAGGACACATTCACAAAGTATTTTAGTAATGGGATTCGAACTCAAGCAAACCTCTTTCCCTGTATCCTGTGATATCTAGAAAAATATACATGAAAGGAATCCTAATGTGCATAACCCAGGTGGGATTTGAACCGCCTACCTTAACATCGATAGTTCCGTGCTCTAGGACCTGACCTACTGGGGCATGTATTGGGAGAGGTATCTGAACTGTGGCCAGTGGTGACTGTGCCATAGTACATAGAGTAGCTGTAGCTAAAGGGTTATTCTACATCATGGACGTTTTATGTGCACCATGGGGATTCAAACCCACATCCTGCTGCTTGGCTGGGGTAAATACCGTGATTCTACAAGATTCTACTGGTAAAATCACATCTTTTAATCCCGTGATATCACGGGAAATTTTGCTCACAGAATCCCCAAAAAATCCCGGGAATTTCTCGTGACTTGTTACCAGGGTGTAGCACACATCGTCATCTAGTGAACACCTTGGCTTTACTACAAGGAACAATGGAGAATATTCTTTGCACATGTCAGCGGGTGGTTTAGCCAAATAGAGCTCCCACAAAAGTATGCAACTTTCTGTGCCAGTCGCCCAGACCATGGGAGGATATTGACGAGGCTCATTGTCACCGTCCCTGGTCTTTGTGGCTTTCTCATTCCACTCAATATATCTGCAGCTGTCGTCCCCTGTCACTATTTCTAAATCACCAAGAAGGCATTGGCGAGCCTCATGGAGAGTCCTCCAGCCATAGGTTGTTCCCATAATGTAGAAGATGGTTCTCTGTAAAATACAGGGGGTGGAGGAGCCAAGCGCCCCGTTAGACCAGCATTTCTGCAACTTGACACTATCCATGGCAATACAGCGGTTAGGCTTGTTTCCCATACCTTTCTCCTTCAAGACCTTCTTCCAGGTTTTGAGCACATCTTTGGTTGAATGGAATTCAGTTGTCTTCATAATGTCCCATGGGTAGCCTTCGTCTCAGAGATGCCTGAAAAGGAACCAAAATGGCGAAAATTAGCACGCAGTCAATAGCCTTCAACATGGACTACCACATATGTGCTGCTCCACCACTCAGGCCTGAAGGTATGGGCGTCAACTCCCCCCAGCCTGCGCTGTCACCGTCCCGCTGTCATAACTTCATAAACTTTTTGTTATGAGCGCCAGCGAGGAAGAAACCCCCGAGGCAAGCAATAAGAGGCGCCTACACAATGAGAACTCCTTCAGAGAACATACTGATATATGTTAAAAATAATAACTACATATACAGTTTTAATGTATTGAGCAAAAAATCGCTGGAAAAAGTCAATCCAGGGGGCACTGGGGGTAGTTAAAGTTGGGTCACTTATGAAATTGACTCAACTTTGGTGGCCATTCTATCTATGTGCAATTACTTTAAAGACCTTGGAATATTTTTTTTCTGAACAGGCAGCTCAATATGTTTCATGTGAATATAGTGCCTATATCCTTCCGGGCTTCCTTATTGGTGAAATAATTTCTTCAAAATAAGAAAATTCGCTCAACTGTTAAAAATACTCAACTTTAGTGATCATTTTCTCTATGTGAAATAACTTTAAGTACCCTGCACTATTTTTTCCCTAAACAAACACATCAGTTTCTTATTTATGGATACAGTGCCTATGTCCTTCCGCACTTCATTATTGGTGAAACCATTTTTTCAAAATAAGAAAATTGGCTCAACCGTCCAAACCACCCAACTTTGTTAGCAATTTTCCCTATGGGCAATGGCTGAAAACACTTTCAGATATTTTTTCCTTAATAAACATACTATTGTTTTTCATGCCTATAGAGTAGATAACTGTTTTGTAATTTATAAGTGATGAAATGATTTTCCAAAAAATAAAAATATGGTTTGACTGTTATAACCACTCAACTTTGGTAGCCATTTTGTCTATGTTGAGTCAATTTCATAAGTGACCCAACTTTAAGCACCCCAGTGCCCCCTGGATTGACTTTTTCCGGCGATTTTTTGCTCAATACATTAAAACTGTATATGTAGTTATTACTTTTAACACATATCAGTATGTTTTAATCAAAAATGTGCATTTAATGACACTTCCAAAGATTGACTTTTTCTATTTACGCCTCATTTCTTCCTGACTTTGGGGTTCTCATGTGCATACAAGTTGATGGATATGCACAATTCTACACATCTTGTTCCATGTCTATATATACACCAGTTGGTTGGAATAGCTGTGTGTCTCCTAGTTGACAGAGTTTTCATATGAGAAATGTCTGAAAAATGGACCAGCCTTAAGAACTGCTTTTGATGAGCCCACCCTCCCTCACTTAACGAGGCGCCATTCGTAAACCATTCATAATTTGGAGTCCATATTTACAGATGACACTCAGGACATATTGGGCTATCATCCTACCACATGAGGATGAAATCTGAAATGGTCACCCAGGAAGATCTGCCGATTTTAGTCCAATCTAAATGGACTCAGCCTACAGCGTTTGGTATGGCTCTACACTGAAAACCCAGTCCAATTAGAAGGTCGTCACTGCAGATGACTTTGGGTTCGTCATGCCTTGATGACGACCCAAGGTCGTCATATTGACGACCTAGATTTGCCTTATTTCTGCCACTAGGGGGCCTTACTATACACTGATGTATATATTCTATGAACGGTTCTGACAAATAGTGATGCTAACCCCAATCATAAATGCTAGTTTGCCAATATATGATATATAGAGGATAGTCAATATCTATTCAGATGCTACTGTTATCAGATTAAGAAAATATGGGCTGAATTCAGATAGGAGCTTCTGGCTGTGTCTCACGACCTTAGTCCAAAGTTTTTGTCTCTGACCAGGTGCCGTCTCTGACTGGGTGCCGTCTCTGACCGGGTGCCGTCTCTGACTGGATGTCATTTCGGAGTTTACTTCTACCAACAGCAGGAGGCTAATTATGGTTACATAACAACTGCCATAACGTTTTTACAAATCATAATATATATGAGTATATGTTAAGAAGAATTGCGGTTGTTGCCGCGTAAAAAAATGCCTCAGGCATTTTTATACGCGGCAACAACCGCAATTCTTGCATTTGAAGGAACATAATGTCTACAGGGTTGGTATATTTGTAGGGGACCCATTCAAGACACCATATAAACAGGGCGGGAGGATGATATAACTGACAGATGTGACACAACAGGGGAAAACGTGCCATTACAGGGATTTAGTGTAATATGTGGCCACCAGTGCAGCAGCACTAATAGAACCATTGAATTCCTCGGGTCCATGTTAGGGAGGTAGGTAGGATTATAATCAACCTCAGGAGCATGGAAATGGGTGTTGCTAGGCAGATAAACAATAAGAATAGCTGTTGCTAGGCAACCAGCTGTCTTAGCAAAAGAATGATAGAACCATTGAATTCCTTGGGTCCATGTTAGGGGGGTAGGCAGGATTATAATCAACCTCAGGAGCATGGAAATGGGTGTTGCTAGGCAGATAAACAATTAGAATAGTTGTTGCTAGGCAACCAGCTGTCTTAGCAACAAACTAATAGAACCATTGAATTCCTTGGGTCCATGTTAGGGGGGTAGGTATGATTATAATAAACCTCAGGAGCATGGAAATGGGTGTTGCTAGGCAGATAAACAATTAGAATAGTTGTTGCTAGGCAACCAGCTGTCTTAGCAACAAACTAATAGAACCATTGAATTCCTTGGGTCCATGTTAGGGGGGTAGGTATGATTATAATAAACCTCAGGAGCTTCAGAATGGGTGTTGCTAGGCAGATAAACAATTAGAATAGTTGTTGCTAGGCAACCGGCTGTCTTAGCAAAGAAATAATAGGACCATTGAATTCCTTGGGTCCATGTTAGGGGGTATAAGTATGCTTATGATCAACCTCAGGATAGAAGGTTGATTAATATTAATTTTATCATTATATGCATAAATTTGTGTTGTGACACCTTCAAACAAAATGGCGGCACCCCTTATAACAAAATGGCGGCACCCGTACTGACTTCCTGTCAAATGAAAACAATATAATGCCTCAACCTGGTAGTTTGCAAGCTCACCACCAGGGCCCCTCCGTGGCCTTTCTTATTGGGAATGCTGATGGGAAGAACTATCCTGTCCCTGGATAAAGGAGTTCAATTAATAGACTTTTTTGCATCAAACAGTACAAAGGTGAACAATGTTGATGACTCATGATGATCATAATGACTAGCCTTGCCTCACAGATCATGCATCCAATGTGACGACCTTAGGTAGTCACTAGGGACGACCTTAATGACGAGGGCGTACTCCCTCTCGAAACCAGTACAGTAATCACCCTAAAGTCGTCACTAGTGATGACCTTTTTGACAAAAAGGGTTTTGAGTCTAGCCCCCCAAATTTGACATGGCGACAAGGACCTTCTTGGGGCTTAGTGACATGGGACAGGAGGAATAAATGGATAGTGTCATGGGACATTATCATTTCCTTAATATCGATATGGCGACATGGTTATTTCATGAAAATTGACATGGAGACCCTCCCGCACCCCCCCCCCCCCCGCCCCCCAATCAAGGGCCCTCGTGGTCACGTGATAAAATGTCTAAAACAAAGTCTATTGTGATTGCAATTTTCAGAAACAATCGGCAAGTTATAATTATTGATGCATTAACGATGAAAATTTAGATGAATTTGTAAAAAGAGGTAAAACTAGGTGTATGTGTACTAAAATAACCCGTGCTATATACAGCCGCTCTTCTGTCCTTGGGTTAACCTAGCTTTCACTTCCGTTTTTCGTTTTTACTTATGTTTTATTAGGTGTCCAATGTGACGACCTTAGGTAGTCACTAGTGTAGGTGTAAAAAGAATGTAGAGATGCTAAATATAGCTGTCTCCAGCCACGAGACCATTGCGACTTTGTTAACTATATGTACCTAAGGAAGTGTTCATTAAATATATCATATAGCCATGGAGGAGGTGGGGCAAAAACACCTTTGGAGGGAGGGGGCAGTCAAAGAAATGTCAGCCCCGTACTTTTCGGTGAAGAAGCCTCTGCGTTACTACAGTTCAAAGGGGGGGGGGGGGGGCGGACCTTACCTGTCTGTGGGGGAGGGGGTGGGGATGGGCGGGTAAGAAAAATGTCAACCCCTCTTGAGGGGGGGGGGGGGTCTGGAAAATCCTTTTGTGAAAATCCACCCCCCCCCCCCTGTTGTCAAATAATAACCACTCCCTTAGAGATCTGGGACACAATCCGGACACGCTTGGGGCACATCGTCTGACCCTGGTCGGTGCACTGTAATGATGGATGTGTCTGTATAATAGTGAACTTTGGGTCTGTACTATCGCATTGGCAACAACAAATAAATCCACATCACAGCCTTACAAAGGCAGACTACTTAGAATAGCTTTCCCTACTTCCCTACTTTAGCGGCTTTCCATGAGTTATGTCACGCCGGGGAGGGAGGGTGGGGGTCGGTTGGTGTCTTGGTCAAAGTGCAGCATACTTACATACATTATGGGTCTAAATATTGATTTGTTGGCTGTTGTTTTTTTCAAAGCAGATTGTCTTCGCTTTCCAAAACCACTTCCATTATGGGAATTAAGTCATCATTTGCTGATCCATTGGTCTAAATCATAATAATGACTGTTAGTGCAGGCCTGCATGGCTAATAAAAATATGTCCCATTGATAAACAGTTGATGCAATTGTATTCCTTCTGTCCTGTAACCATTAGTTCAGTACACTAAAAACTTCGGCTTGGGTGAAAGTCATCAGTGCAGATGATAATCCCTGGTTGATAACCTATGATCATCACAGTGATGACCCAAGGTCATCATCTTGAGGACCTAGTTTTGCCACTAGGGGGTCCTACTAGACAATAATGTAGTGGACAATACCTTCTCTGGGTGATCTACTAATTAATATGGATAATAAACTTGATCGCAGATACTTTTATGATGAATAGTAATACAGTAGACACTGAAGAAACTAAAATGAATTTTTTAAGCAGAATTACCAAAAGCATACATATGTGAATACTTAGACAACCTCATCGGTTACACATATGATGAGCCCATTATGAGAGCTTAAAAGTGCTCTCAAGAAGGCTTGGTGATTAGAAAAAGGGTTATTTTATTATAAAGATATTTGTAAATGATACCTTGTTTTGTAAAATACAGATGCAAAAATCTATAAGTCATCAAATTGATTACCTATCATCATCACAATGATTGCCCCAGCACTCTCTCTAAATTGGTCAAAAGATGATCAACGTGATGACCCTAGGTCATCACATATATTGACCCTAGTGATGACCAGGTACTCTCCTCCAGAGCACCATCACAGTGATCACCCTGAAATGTTGTTGTTGTATTTCTCTTATTTATCCTGGCAGGATGTATGGTCTGGCAGACCGTGTTACACAAACACCAGCATTTTTCCGATGAGCGGAGGTAATAGAATACATCGTCACTAGTTATGACTTTCTAGACCAAAAACTTTCAGCGTAGAGTCTTGGTTTTGTTCTTAGATGTGGGGAGAAGAAAATACATATTTAGCTGTTCTCCCATCAAAAACGGCCCTTGCCCCACAGTGCATGCTGATCAGTATTAATTCAGTCATGGTCTGAGTGAACAGCCAAATTCTACTAAATGGGGGTGGATCCTAAAATCAACATGGCGACATGGCGTTTTATTAAAATTGGCATTCGACATGGAGCTTAGTGACATGAGGGAAAGAATAAGTGACATGACATGGGACATTTCTTTAAAGTAAATGGGACATGGCATGTTCTTAGGGGTGACATGGGGCAGGGGAATTTAAGTGACAGGTGGCATGGCTATTTCTCGACATGCCACATACGGACCCTCCATCTACATCCCCAGACGCTTGTCTCTAGTAAGTCCTGAGCAATAACTGCACCCAGGCAAATATGAGCATCAGCCAATGTCGCCATTAGCACTCTCAGACAAGGGTCAGGTACTGCTGGACTATAACAGATGGGTCAAGGGCCATTCTAGTGAGGGTCAGGCTATATGCTGGATCTTCATCTAGAGCTTCTACTCACCCGAAATTGCTTGAGAGTCTGGCCATGCTGGATCGTCATGCCAGAGTCTGGCAATGCTAGACTCTGGGGAGAGTCTCTTTCAGCCTGCAAGAGTCCAGCATTGTCAGACTCTGGCATGACGATCCAGCATGGCCAGACTTTCAAGCAATTTTGCCAAAGGTCCAGCCTGTTATTGAATGTCCAGCATAGCCTGATCCTCACTAGAATGGCCCTTGACCCATCTGTTATAGTCCAGCAGTGCCTGACCCTTGTCTGAGAGTGCTAATGGCGACATTGGCTGATGCTCATATTTGCCTGTGTGTGAGTATGTCCCGAGCATAGGCTGAGCACACGCTGATGGCCCTAGACCTCTAAATTTGACATGGCGACATGGCCATAACTCAAATCCGACATAGGACATGGCCATGTAAGTGACATAGAACATGGGGCTTTTATTAAATTCGACATGTGACATGGACTTAAGTGACATGAGAAAAGTTATTGGAGAGTGCACCAGAATGCACCATTCCAAGTCTAGACATTCAAATTCCTTTCGGGGGGTGCCCCCAAACACCCCTTGTGTTCTTTGCATGCAGTGCCCATAGCTCAGGCTCCAAGAATGCACCAGAAGGCACAATTTCGGTTTCAAAATGTTCTTGGGAGGGGGGGGGGGTGGGGCCGAGTCAAGTGGCCCCAAAGAATGAAAAACAGGACAGAAAGCTTAAAGTTAATTCAGATGATAGGAATGAAACTTCTAAAGATATCAATTTATCAATTTGTATATAGTTATATTCATCGATGAGATACCTACCTAAAACTGGCTCGTCTGGACACACTCACGTGGGAGCGTCAACAAGAGAATCTGTCTAATGTTAAAATGACCAATCTTAAAAATGTTACGATCTTAAAGTTCAATGACAATCTTAAAATATCTACTCGTTCCTAAAACTGTATGTTTCATACCTGTGAAGCTCTGACCCTGCTGTACTAGACCTGATGTCTTAAAGATCGGTGTTCTAGATTTGAACAAAAAGAAACTGAACGGCAGATCAAAACCAGACAAATAAATTCCCTTCACAGCCACAAAGGCAGAGATGCTATATATATATATATATACATATATATACAACATATATATACAACACATATATTTTTACATCAGCTAGACCATGTTCGTGCGATTCAGTTTCGATTCAGCGAAACGGGGGAAGGAGTCGTACTATCTAGAGCATGGAAAGTCCCAGATAACACCCGTACGTAGCTCAAGTTTCAAATTTTGTTAGCACCCGCGACAGAAGTCGGCTTCCCCCACCCCCCAGAGGTCTGAAATTAGGCCTCCGGGGTCCAAATCTTTTTGACCACTCCCCAATGGCTTTCCACTTGTGACGTTGGTCTTCTGCCCTCATTCTGCCCTCATTCAGACCTTTATTATGACTAGGAGTAGTAAGACTTTTTTAATACATAGGAATTACATTTTGAAGCTGGGGTCTGGGATTAAGGAAATATAGGAGTGTATGAATATAAAGGGGCAATGATCGTCACCCAAAAATGTCGGTATATCGATATGTGTATATTCCTAACTAAAACTGTATGGTTCACAGCTAGGTAACCTTGACCCTGGTATACAGTAGTGTGCCATCATTCAATTACATCAGAAAAATATTCTCAACACCCACCCACCCCCCCCTCCTGAAATTTATGGACAGCCCCTAGGGTATTAATCAAAAGATTTTACTTCAGATGCTGGATATACAGTATTCTAGTTGCGTGATCTTAGGGAGTGATCATTATTTACTCTTTAAGGATGTCAATGTGACTCAACGAGGGATGCCTAATGTGTGAGACCATTGCTTGATCTGGTACCAGAGATAAGGACTGACAACAGCTATCACAATGGGTACCACCTGTAATATAATGCACCCCAAGAATTCTGCAGGGAATGCAGGGAGTAATCTGATTGGTTGATAATGCATCCAGCTACACACCCTATTAGTTGTCATGATGCAGGACCACACCATGCATCCTGCCAACCCTAAAGTTGGCTTACCATGGTATTACTAACAGAGTGGCCTTTCAATAAAATGAGTAGAAATGTGTCCTCCTCACCTTTCCCCCAACTCCATCACTTAATTAACCCCCCCCCCCCTAGTTGTTGAAACATGACCACTCCAAAACATCTGAGGGGGTGCCTTAACCAATCATCACAAGGAGAGAATCTCTGTATTTTAAATGAGACACTCTTGTCCAATCCTGGTGGAGAGACCTGACAGTGAGTTTGAAATAAGCATTCTGATTGGCTTAGATCTAGATGATAGCCCCATTTTAAATCCTGGTGGGAGGACCTGACAGGGAGTTTAAAATAAGCCTTTTGATTGGCTTAGAGCTAGCTGGTCAGCCGGACACTCTGTCAATATTTAAGATGCTGTCACACAAAGACCATCAGCTTCCAACCAAGCTCTGCAGCTGAAAACAAGACTGTACAAGACTGCCCAAGACCAGCTCAACTTCACACATACATTGCACTGGTAAGTTGATTAAATATATAAATATATTTATGCATATATACATGCACTCCCATCTCCCATCCCGTCCCTCTCTCTCATGTCTATCTTTCAGCCCCTTCCCTCCTCTGGTACAGCCCTCCTGGGTGTGCAGACAAACGATCTTCGAGATTATACATTCAGATTTTAAGAATATATATTTTGATAGACTTTAAGATTTTACATCCTTATAGACTTTAAGATTATGCATTTAGACTTTAAGATGATACATTACGCCTTAAAGATTATACATTAAGATTATGCGCAGAACGTTTGTCCACACGCTCTGGGGAGCTATCCCATACATGCCTGCTGCTGTAAAGTATCAGAAGAATTAGCTCCGCAACATAACTTTGTGATATCAGACCTTCCCAAATACATGTACTGCTCTATAATAATGTTTCTGTACCAAACTGCTGGTTTGCCTTCTTATTTCAACTCTGTTAACGAAGCCTTTCTGTGAGCGTATTAAGGGTATGTCTGTTTATTATCCCACCAACGCAAAAAGAAGTTGTGCAGGTAGGGGTGCTGGCGGCAAAAGGGCGATGCGCCGAAGCTAGGTTTTGCCCGCAAGGGTGATTAGATCCAAATAAATCCACATTAAAAAGAAATTGTCACTCGCATCTCCCCGATTCACTTCCCTGAGCTTTCCTTTACAATGATTTATTTCTAGCGACCTGGTCCGTTTCCATGAAACCTTTCGACCTGGGTCAGTGAAGTAAGCGACTTAAGGTTTTTTGGGAAAAACTGACTGCAGAAGAACTGGTGTTAAATGCGACTTGGCAACCTGGGGCCATTGATTTCTGCGATTTTTCTACCTTGGGAGGGGGCATAAGGCTAGGGCTACATATGAAGACCAAGTACATGGTGCCACTCCCTTTGCGCCAAGTCCCCTCCTCTACACGCTCATCATTGGCGCGGGGGGGGGGGGGGGGTGGTTCTATTAGTCGGCAGTCTTCACTATAATGATGTATACTTGGTACATGAGTAAGACAGTACGGATCACTTTTTGAAGGTTATGTCTATCTTCATAAAAAGTATTATAAAAAGAAATATGCCCCCAACACATAGTACTGTAGTTGGTCTCTTACTACGTATGTGACACTTGAGTACAAAAACCAGACAAGGTAAATTAGACTTTAATATACGGCGACTTTATTGTAAAGGTAACTCTTGGGTATTATAGTACAAGTATAACCAGCGGATATACAAGATCAGAACAGATATATAATACAGTGGGCAACCCTATAGCATAGAGTTAAGCCCGTGAGCACAGGGTGGTCATGTCACGACAGTCCCAAACCTGACTGACTTCCAATGGGGAAGCAGCCGTCTTATATACAGCGCTGCGTAGCCACGTGACCGTACTAGCAGCGCCACCTGTTAGGTTTAGTTATGTAAAAATGATTATGTAACAACTACCGACGGTAACCGAAGGTGGTACCGGTACACTACCGTATAGATAACCGAACTAGAGGAGTCGGTATATGTAACGAACCGACGACACTAGTTAGATGAATAAAACAGTTATTAAACACAATAGAACCGTGTTGTCTTACATCATACAACATACAATAGATATACAACAATAACAGTTAGACTTTATAGTCAACCCGTTACAGTACTATTAGGCCAAATTAAAAAAAACACGTTTGATTTAAGTTACCCGACCGTGCCTAGGAAACCAGGGCCGACCTTACGTTGTCTTGTTCAATTTTAAAGAAATCTTCATATCCTTACACCTTTTTTGGCCAGCGAAGTTCAGTACAGAGGCTATGTAATACTTTCAAGGCTAAGGATTAAACAGGTGACACGGTACATTGAGGTAATGAAAGTTTGAAGAAATCTTCATATTTTCACCCCACTGTTTGGAGTCAAGGTTAGGGTCTACATACAAGATGACTTTCTTACAAAGAAAACCCTCAAATATATCCGACCTACGGACGCTGTGCTTTGTTCCCATGTTACCTGAAACAAACCTTTTTTTAATTTGGCCTTATAATATTCAACTCGAATCTCTCGTGTAGACGGGCTGATGTGGGGGTAGCAAGACAGGACCCCTGACAGCGGGGAGTGATCAGCTGATCAATTGTTAGACAGCGTTCAACCCATCACCCCCTCCCCTCCCCTCCCGTCAGCTCCCCTCCGCCACCCCTGCCCTCCTGTCTCCCCCCTCCACCCTGCCCTCCCCTCCCCTCTCCCCTGCCCTCCCCTGACCCCTTCCCTGCCCTCCCCTGCCCTCCCACCACACAAGCAATGCCCATAAAGTATATACGCCTACACACTGATAGCAACTAAGGGCAGAGTCATTTATTACCAGCTTGAGGGGGGGGGGGGCACAGGCTCATGCCATTTTAAAAAGAAAATTGTGTGTGTGGGGGGGGGGGGGCACTCTTTATCAAAATCTTATTGTGGCTGGGGGGAGGGGGTCGAGATAACTTTTGCCTAATTTCCCCATTTAGCAATGAATGACTCAGCCCTTAATTATCACTACATATATATATATATATATATTCGTCTGGTTTCAAACACATACGTAACATTGTCCAGTACAACACCCAAATGGATGTTCAGCAGTCTGAGAGCCATCAGGTGGTGACACCACTGGCAGTTAGGGGAACTAGTTATTATGGCTCAGAGACGAATGATGTGCTCATTATACACAATCTAAAATATTCTTTTCAAACCCAAGCATTGATGCTCCAATATACTCCACTTGATTTTCTTATTCATCATTTATCATTCTCTATATTTTCAAATGTAGGTTCAGTGGAACCTTCCTTAACGGTTTGCAGTAACAGTTCAAAGTTGATTGTTTTTAGGCTTCATGGACAACCCAATGACAGTCAACTCAACTAGCATAGACTTCTGTATTTTCATGCATTGGCATTCCTCTAAGATGAATCAGACTCAAAGGCTTAAGTCTTTTTGATGTGGATGTAGCATTGTCTTCTTGTCACATGGGGTAGAATTAGAATGTTATGACATTTTCTTAGACATGCTGAGTTTAAGAGCCAACAGATCAGTGGACAATGTTTTGTATGTCTTTGACACCAGATGGAGCCGTGGTACTGCCCCCCCCCCCCCGGGACACCTGAAAAGGGACTCCTCTATAAGGGAGCGATCAACCATGTAATTGTAATAGCTATGTTGACGCCTACCACCGCCCCCGACATTACCATTATCAGAAATAAGACTATGGTAACTGCCGTTACCTGATCCAGCATGGCCGCTGGTGACTTGTCAATACTAACAACTTTACTGTATTTGTGGTATAAGTACATGGATTCTTAACACAAAAAGCTGCATAATCATAGTTATGTATATCTGTGCTTCTGCAGGCAAGAGCTTTAACTAGCTATTATATGTTTATATGAGCGGAGTGGTTAAACTGTGTTAAACTTGTGGTCACACTGTGATCTATTTAAAGGGACAGCTGCTACAGTAGCCCTCATACAATTAGCATAGTACTTGTTATTGCAGACCAGAACAGTTACCATAGTCTACCTGATTCAGTAATTCTAAAACCCCTTTACACTGCTGTTCTTCCACCATATATCTAGTGGCCGAAAAGTTGAAGTATGGTACCAGCTATAGCCATACAACTATGCAATTCCCAGTGAGGATTCCTCAAAGCTGATCTGATAACTGCAGTTACCATAGTTTCAGTCCTGACAGTGATTATACAGTGTGATCACGAGTTTATAAATGAAGATATTTTCGCGTGTAGCGATTTTTGCAAATTTGCTAAATAGGACATTTTTGCTGGTACTAAAATTCGCGGATTTCCGAAATTGGGCTATTTAATTCAATATTCATGCTGTACGTATTTTCGCAGGTATCTAAAAAAACGCGAAAATATGTATAGCATGAAAATATCTACATTTACAGTAACTGAGTTTAACTACTCCGCTCATACAAACAGATAACAGCTAGTTTCCCTAACTGCTATAGGTGTCACCTCTGCATGGGATTTTCACTGTTCCACATCCATTTGACTCCGGAATTGGACAATGTTATGTATGTGCAAGCCTCCAGGGGGGTTGTCGGTGTGGTCCCCCCCCCCCTATGAGACAACACTATATAGTTCAAACCGGCGGATTTTCACAGCCAAAAATATTTTTCTTACCCCAAGAAAATACTAGAATCAAGATTAAATTTTCTTGATTCAAGGAATAAACTCATTCTGAGTTTTTACTTTTATCTTGTTTTCAGAAAGGGGAAGCTAACAAAAATATCTTATATTTTTTTAGTATTCTTCTAGAAACAAGTATTCAAGTTTATTTTTCTTTATGAATTTTCTTAAAACTGGTCATTTGTGCACCCAACAAGATTATATATTATATTCCTGAAATAAGAAAGTTCTATTTCTAGATTTAAGATTGCTATATCTTGAAAATCTGCTCAGTTAAGAATTAACCTGAAACCATGTGTCCAAAGTGTCAATTAGGGTGAAAAAATATGCAAGTATACTCTATTATGTGATGGTTATGACCATGCTCTCAATGCCTTCACCAAATTCCTTCTATTATTTGGGAATTTTATAGGTGTGGAACGTGAGTTCAGTTAGGTTCCATAGGGATCAAGTATACAGACTACTAAATAGGAATTATTTTCTTGAATTAAAAACATTAGTTACATGTTGTGCCACAAGAGGCCACCACTATGCAATACAACAACTTTCTTATCAAACAGAGTATACATTTCTGCCTCCAATTAAGTCCCAAAGAAAGAGAAGAGGGTAAAAATATGTGGGAAAAGGGGAGAATTGTTAGGGATTAATTTGATGTAAAAACTCTTGTTCCAGTGAATAAACTATAATAACTATAGGGAGAAATGATAAGAGACACCATTTGCTTGATAATATCATTTAAATAAAGGGAAGGATAACCTGTCCCATTGCATGAAGTGAAATGACTTTGAATAAAGGTCTGTTTGCTTAATCTTCTATTGTAGCTACAAAAAGCTGCATTTAATCTGATGAACCTCTTTCTGGTGCTCTGGCATCAATCCTTTCTCTCTAAGACTAAAATTAAGTATAATCATACCCATTTCCCAGGCAAGAACATCAATCTTGTTTATTTACTTGAAATAAGAAATTAAAACTTACTTAAGAAAAAGGTTTTCTAGAAAAAAGGTCCATTCCGTAAGAAAGATTTTCTTATTTTGAGAAATATGTCAGGAAATATCATCTTGATTCCAGTATAAAATACTTGATTTAAGAATTCCTGTCTTGTTTGTTTTTCTTGTTTGTTTTTCTTAGTCTAAGTATATTAAACTCAACCATGCTGTCAAGTAAAATTTTGTTATCCTATGGACAAACTTGTTTTAAGTTTATTTTACTTAAAACAAGAAATATTTTCTGAAAATGAGAAAATTATTTTTGGCTGTGTGGCGATTCCGCCAAAGAGAACTTTAGTTAATAAAATTAGGTGGGGGGGTCATTAAGAGAATGTACATGCCTTACGGGGAGAGCAACCTTAAATGTCTACCGCCTCCAGGGTCTCTGTCCTTCATAAATCATCACTTGATATCTACCTCAGCTAGAATCAGCCCAAAGTCGGGGTGCGGCTCATACTCGAGTTAGAGTTATATGCAAGGTTTTACGGTATATTGAAGAATAGTAGCAAGTTTTACCGAATTCTCTGGTCTTGATAATTGAGAGTTATATTTCTCCTTTTATGACAGAACTGTCTAGTGTCAAATAGAATCATTATGCATAACATTGAGAAACATTAAAAAGCGTTTGTTGAATGTTTACCTACGCCAATAAATGTTGAAAACGAATGTTATTTTTTATTACATCCTACAAACATACATTTATAAATGTAGTCGTGGTCCTTCGGGAAACAAGCTACCTCCTCGTTTACATACCATACATTTATAAATGTTTTTTTTCAAATAAGGGAGTGTTAATTACACTGTACAACTACCCGAGAAAAAACGGGGGCAGACCTACCTGACTAGACTAATTTGAGGTCACTGAATCCAAAAATGATTCAGTTTCAAGATATTCCATACTTATGTCAATTTTATTCCCCTGGCAGAGATAACATGATTCTGAAGCACTTTAAGTGATAAGAGACCATAAAAACTAGGATTCTACACTGTTATGAATCTAAATTAATGATATTTCACCGATAATAACTGAAGAAATACCTTAAAACATATAAATTCATCCAAAAGTGATATGGCATTTTTTTAAGCTACCAAGATCAGGATTGTGACCCGTTTTGACAACAGGTACCTTCAGGGAAGCTATAAGTACTGTTTTTAGCCCCAACAGGCATGAGAATCGCAAAAAAAATTAAAAGAATAGACAGACAAATGGCTCAGATAACCCTTTATGCAAAATGCAATGATAGATCATTGGTGTTCCATCTTTAGTATCAAAATTATATATCTAAAATGTATGTTTAGACAAAGATGGTACAAGGCCTGTTTCAGGTCAACATAGCAGCCAAAATATTATATATTGGTTCTGGTAGATTGGAACTGTCATCAATATCGCAAACCTTAAACAGGCCTTTCCAATTCTTTTCAACCATTTTTTCTACTAAAAGGTAAAGGAGATGCGAGTGACAACGGTATTTGACCATAACTAGGTGCATTGCTTGAATATGGCAAGAGATGTGCCTCTACATGGGTACCCACAATTTTGACCGTGTCGCCGTGTCGAATTTTAGCAGTAGAGCAGTGGCATTGTGTCAATTTTTAGCTATATAAGAACATAGAGAAAAATCCCTGTGTGTCGATTTTTATCCCCGATTTTCCTGTGTCCGTCGATTTTTAAAAGGGCCTAAAACGGCCATGTCGCCATGTCGCCCTTGTCGATTTTTACCCATATAGAGGCACAAAGATGGTCCTGATGGGGAATACAATAGGAAGACAAAGCGACCCTTATAAAGAACTAATTTATATGTTTCAAAGTATTATTTTCTACTTATTTATTCACAAAGAGTGCTTATTTCTGTAAAAGACCAGTAATGATAACAGAACGAAGTCTTTTATATATTGGAGTTTTATCCTGTGATTATAAAACATGATATGAACAGTTACATGTTATAATGCACAATAAACACAAGTGGTAGTCAACATTCTACCATGACGATAAGTGGTAAGGTATATGTATGAACACTCTTGGTGTGTTTAGTCAGTGTTTGTAGGTTGGAGTACTTGATAGACTCTTATGATATAGAATATAGTCCTTTTTAAAAGGTGTGGGTGGGAGGGATCAAATTAAAATTCCCGAGAGTTCTTGAGAAGACGAAGCGCAAAGGAACGCTGGCTGTGACGCCACGTGATGTTGGTGCGTCCCGCTAGGGGGGGGTCAGGTGAGTTTCGCGCCAATGTCTGTAGACCTAGTTCCTACCATTACATATTGATTCAAGAATCAACACCCAATATATTAATAAGGTAACTAGATTAAATCAAGTTTTACATGAAAAAGAGCATTTTCTCACTCTTTGTTCAAATAGTGTATACATATAACCTCTCACCGGTTATGCAAAATAAGGCCATGTGAAACTCTTAAAACTGTGACTAACCATGTTTCCTTTTTTTTTTTTCAATTTTTGAAAATTTGTTGTACAGTGTTACAGGGGATGGGCACTGATGAAATTTGATACGGAGGCACGAATAAGCGAATGGCATAATATGCACTGCCCCCTTGCAGTTTCTAAATTGTTCGTAATTTGTTATGCCCCTCAATGGTCAGAATTCTTTATGTCCCCCCTCCTTGAGAGGGATTGACATTTTTTTGACTGACCCCCCAACCATCCCCCCTTACAATTAATTATCTAACATTCCCTTAGAAAATGTTGAAAATAAATGTTTGTTTTTCAGCCTCCAGCGAATGTTCAAAAACTTATTTTGAACGCTTGTTCACGGGGTATACCCTAGACTATAAGTCCATTTTCACTGACATCTAGAGTGTACGCAATCTGGTAAGTGTCTTGTGACCTAAAAATGTACTTCTTAATTACAGGGTATTAAGTGGAAGGCACTGAGTTTGATTATCTCAAGACATCATGGCAGTTCTGGGAATCATCTCCATCGGCTTCATACTAGCATGTATGAGTGTACAAACAACTGAAGGTGCCAAGATTCTTCTCATGCCCTTCAACCACAAGAGTGACGTGATGTACTTTGTCAAACTGGGTGCTGCCCTAGTGGAGGATGGCCATGAGGTGTGGGTGCTGGCTGTGAGGAGGTACGAGGACATGGTGAGGAGGAGTGGTGCTGTGCCACTGCAGTTCTCCATCACCAGACAGGCCGACTACAGTGCAGGCCTAGAGGACTTCATGGCAGAGAGGCCAGGACAGTCAGTGACCTATGAATTTCTAACCCAGGCAATGTCAACCTACGGCAAGTACTGTGATGAAGTCATGACAAACAGGGCACTTATGGACACCATCAGTGAGGAGCAATTTAATCTAACAATTATGGATGCTTCTGTTGGCCAGACGTGTATGCTGATGATACCATACGTACATGACATTCCTTTCATCGTTGTCTCCAACTTTGAACTCACTTCCTGGGTGGCCGGGGTGGTCGGCATGCCGTCTACAGAGCCGGAGCTGGCGACGCTTTACTCTAACAAGATGGATTTCTGGCAGCGGCTGCACAACCTGCAGGTCTGGGTGTCTACCTACAACAACCCAGCCTCCAAGCTCTTCAGTCAGACCCACATGGAGAAGTATGCCGCAAACAAAACTAAAATCACATTTACCGAGGTCCTCAAGAAGGCGGAGATGTTCCTGTTGCACTTTGAGATCATGTGCTTGGACTACCCTCGTGTGTCTGCCCCTAACTACCAGTTCCTTGGATCGACCACAGCCTCCCCAGCCAAGCCTCTTCCGGCTGACCTTGAGGAGTTTGTTGGAGGAGCTGAACATGGGATTGTCGTCATGAGCCTGGGAACACACAAAGCCTACCACTTTGTGTGGGCGGCGATCAAGGATAAGGTATTCAAGGCACTTGGACAGCTGAGGCAGCGGGCGCTAGTTCAGTATGACTGTGACAAGATGCCTGATGATGTTCCAAGCAATGTTCTGCTGCGGAGGTGGCTGCCACAGAATGACCTTCTGGGGAATCCCAAAACGAGGCTCTTTGTGACACATGGAGGAAGTAACGGTCAGAATGAGGCTGTATATCATGGAGTGCCGTCCCTGGTTATTCCCATCGCTACAGACCAACCATACTGTGGGGAGAGGGTGGAGAGACACGGCTACAGGAAACACGTCAAAGACAAGAACACTGTGACTGCAGATGAACTGTATGACATGATGACTGCAGTTATTTACAATGAGACCTACTCACAGAACATCAAGAAGTGTTCCGCTATTGTCCGCAGCATGCCTTCTGCCTCTGAGAGGTTTGTCTTCTGGGTGAATCACATCCTACAGTTTGGGGGTGCTCATCTGCGACCCCCGGGTCTGGACATGCCGCTGTACCAGGTGCTCATGCTGGACATTGTGGCCTTCCTGGTGGTGTGTGTACATGTGGCGGTTCTCACAACACTATTCCTGATGAGGCTTTCCTACTACGCCTGCAGTAGAGCCAACAAGGACAAGGACAAATTACAATGAGTAACTAGGGTTTAGCACCATTTCGATAGCTGGGGCCATATTCATGGCAAGAAAACTACATTAGAGACATTTAAAGAGTGTGGTTGGTTCAATGAGAGTGATGTGATGGTGAAAAACCATGCTAGGCCGAAATGGTGTCTTTTGTCTGTTTGGGTATAAACTGTTGATGGATATAGAAGATAGGAAACCCAATCCTATACATTTACTTGTGCACAGGTTCTCTAACTCCCTGCACCACATTGACATGGTATGAGACAAATTGGAGTAAATGCCTGAACAGGATGTTTCTAGCCACATGTTTTAGCTATAAATAATGTATGACAGCAATTCTGTGAGCTGTTTGATAATTTTCTGTATTTGAAGAGGGAAAGTGATATTTTTTGTTTAGTTGTGTGCCTCACAACGGGTTATTGATGTGTTATTCAGTGTTTAATCCGATACCGTATGTGGGCTATTTGTTTACTTACTATAAGTAAGAGATTAAATACTTGTAGTCCTTGTTGCCTTGAATGGCATTATTTACCAGCCATATACATGTAGTAACAATGACACTGTACAGTTGGACCAGAACACAGTTAGCCCTCATCATAATAACATGCCTGACCCTGGAGTTGCATTTAGGGATATGCCATTACTGGGCAACATTGGAGAAATGTAAATCTTTATGAAGAATATAAGTATGATAACAAATAAATTTTGTATCAACTTGCTCAATCTAAAGTACCATAAAACCTCGCATATAGACCATGGCTAGTACGCAAGTAAGATCGCTGGTGCGGCTTATAGGATTGCCCTAAAGTTGGGGTGCGGCTTATACATGAGGTTTTACGGTACAATGAATCTAATGCTAGAAGAGCTAATAGAGCTAATAACATGCCTGAACCTCGAGGTTTATTTACTATTACTGAGCAACATTGGAGAAACGTAAACTTTCGTGAAGAGTAAAACTATGATAACAAATAAAATTTGTATCAACTTGTTCAATCTTAACTACCGTAAAACCTTGTATAGGCCACGGCTAATATGCAAGTCAGATCGCTGGTACAGCTTATAAGATTGCCCTAAAGTCAGGCTGTGGCTTATAAGCGAGTTAGGCTTAGGCCACTCCAAAAAAACAGAAGTTTCTCATCACCAAGCGATGAAAAATAGGATGAGGGCGTGTTTTTTTTTAATTGTTTTTTTTCTTTTTACTCGGGGCATAAATTTATTGGAAATTTGGACTGTTCGCGATAAATTTTCACATATTAGTAATTTGGAGCTTATTGATGAGCAAAGGTTGTTATAATGTACGTTATACCTAGCTGACTGCATTGCTGACAGCAAAAGGTATAATTTGATACCAAATTTGCCAATATTTTAACATATTTTTCATCAGAAATGTAAAAAATAGATAATTAAAAAAAAAGAGTTTCCCCAATATCATGATTTTCATGATGCGCCCGGTGATGAGAAACAACTTATCTTTTGCAGTGGTCTTATACACGAGGGTTTTACGGTAACATGAACCTAATGCTAGTAGAGTTTAAATACGTATACGTGTATACATACGTTCATTGTTATCCAACATTTCTTGAATACATCCATGATTCCGGAAATTATATTATTCAGACTCTTAGTTGGTGTGAGCTGACACATGCTCAAAAAATAAATAATTGTTATCATATTTGCTGTGTTTTGTCGTTCTTTATAGATTATACAAACGCTACAATATATTAGAAAATTGAGAGAATAATATTTACTGTTTACAAGTATGTGCCTCTACATGGGTAAAATTCGACACGTGCGACACAGCGACACATCCCTTTTAGGCCCTTTTAAAAATCGACAGACACAGAAAATTAGGGATAAAAATCGACCTTCAGAGATTTTTCAATTAATTCCTATATATGTAAAAATCGACACAGTGACACGGTCCTTTTGCTAAAGAGGAGAGGGACAGAGAGGGGAGAGGGTTAACAGGACTGAGATAAACCAGCCCGGAAGAGTTATGTCCAAGCAATTCCTAGCAGTAGCTTTTTGGCAGAGGAACAAGAGTTTGCTCTCTGTGACCCACTCCCCATCCCATCCAGCTGGCCCCTCCCCACCCCTACATCTGTGGGGTTGCAAAGGACCACGACACAGGGGGAGGGTGGGGGGGGGGGGCATTTCCCGATTTATAGAATATGAGCTAACAAAACATTGATACAGTTATAAGAGGTAAAATGTCGAAAGTTTGGCGCTGTTCTATCTATTGTAGCGCACTTTGTTGTGACTTGGGCCATGTTTTGCCTTGCATACAGACAAAACTAACCCTCCCCTACCCCCCTCCTCCCCCCCCCCCCCCGTCCTTCCGCCCGTCTTGCTGCTCCAGGTGCAGAATGTGGCATGGGACACACAGGAGGAAGAAGACCTGCCGCCATCTGCCGGCTACTGGAGGATAGACGTGCACACGGTCCCCTCGTGTCATTTATACACATCTGAATGAATGATATAATAGTGTATCAGTACTATGGTTTAAGTACAGGTTAAATGACCGTAAATGATAATGAGCAGGTAAATAGGTGTGCCTCCTGTTACTAAGGTGGCAGTATGCTGTACATATAGACAAAACCTCACGCCATTGACATACATGTACATCATACTTCACGAGTTGAAGCTGGGGCGTATCACAGGAAGCCGAAGGCTGAGTGTGATACGCCCTAGCTTCAAAGAGGTCCCATAGCCCTAGCATAGAGAAGGCTGTACCACCATTAAAAATAAACACAAATGCCAACTACATTGATACGGTCTCTGTTGTATTTCAGGAGTGGGGGCTGGGGCAGTATCCCACGAAGCCGCAGGCTGAGGAGATGTGCCCCAGCCCCTACAAGTGAAATACATCAGAGCGGCATCAATGTAGTTGGCATTTGTGTTTATTTTTTTTATTTTAAGCCATTTAATGAAGGAAGAACAACTTTCTCTTAGCCCATTGAATACAGCCACATTGTATTCAACGGCCCTTCGAGTACTTCCAGTAAGGATAGTAAGCATAGTAAATCTTGTATCTCAACAAATATAAAGAAGGGTCATCCGGCCGTGGGGCACGTCTAGCGGGTACAAAGGGTTCCTCCAGTGTCTGTGAGGGGCAGGAGGAGGGTGCAGGGTGAGGCAGCGTCCGGGCAGCGTCCCCCGTCAGTCTCCTCCTGCACCAACAGTCAAACTGGCGGCCCTAACACGCTCCGTGAGTAAACCACTTAATTACTGCTTAATACACACTGATTATGGAGATTAATGTCATTATCTACTAACCCTTTAACCCCTTGAGAAGAGCATGTTACAATATATGACATTTGTCATCACAATGCACCAATGTATAACTCTGGCGAGTAACTCACTGGTGCTCAACCCTGTAGGGACGGTATAACATGCATAAATGCAGCACTGGTAAGTTACTCGCCAGAGCTGCATTCATGCATCATGAAGACCAAGGGCATGATGCATAAATACATTATGCCGTCCTTAAAGGGTCAAGGTCAGCAGCCTGCCACAATGCTCTATAGATGCTCGTTTGTCGTCATGATGCATGAATGCAGCCCTGGTGAGTTACTCGCCAGGGTTGCATTTAAGTATCGTGCTCACCTACGGGGTTGATACACTCCTGATGAATCGGAAAGAAGCATCAATGCAGAGCTGCATCATGATGACAAATCGACTTGAACCTTGAGGTAGCATCTAGTCGTTTAACGTGTTTACTCCAAGAGCTGGCTACTAGTGTTGGGTATACAGACATGCTGCCTACCTGACAGAAGGAGTGTGTGGTGCAGGGATAAAGGGGTGGGGCATGTTTGTGATGTAAAGGTTGTTATGATGTATAGTTACATGGTATCCTATAGTATTCACCACAATAAGTTGTATCAGTCAGTTAGTCTATAACAGAGAGCAGTATTAGGCATCATGCACCCAAAGCTGGTGTTTAATGTAGCTCATTTACAAACTATTTTAAAGGGGGGCTAGCACCGTTCCTAGCAAATACGGGTACCTGCCAAAGGATGTAAGTAAGTGGGTGAGTGAGTGATTGGGGGAGTGAGTGATTAGGAAAGCCAGTATGTGAGTGAGTGAGTGAGTGGGTAAGTATATCAATCAGGAATTGGTTGAATGAGGAAATGAGCTAATGAGTGAGTGAGAGAATAGGTCAGTGAGTGAGAGGATGAGTGAGTCAGTGAGTGAGGGAATGAGCAAGTCACCGAATGAATCAGTGAGTGAGGGAAAGAGTCAGTGAGAGAATGAGTCAGTTAGTGAGAGAATGAGTCAGTCAGTGAGAGAATGAGTCAGTCAGTGAGAGAATGAGTCAGTCAGTGAGAGAATGAGTCAGTCAGTGAGAAAATGAGTCAGACAGTGAGAGAATGAGTCAGTCAGTGAGAGAATGAGTCAGTCAGTGAGAGAATGAGTCATTCAGTGAGAGAATGAGTCAGTGAGTGATTGAAAAAATGGATGAGTGAGCAGGTGAATTAGTGAGTGCGAGAATGGGTGAGTGAGTGAGTGAGTGAGTGAGTGAGTGAGTGAGTGAGTAAGAGAGAGAATGAGTGAGTGCGTTGGTGAGTGCGTGAGTGAGTGAGTGAGTGAGGGAGAGAATGTGAGAGTGCGTGGGTGAGTGAGTGAGTGAAAGAGAGAGAGAATGAGTCAGTGAAAGAGAGAATGAGTCAATGAGAGAATGAGTCAGTCTGTGAAAGAATGAACCGTTCAGTGAATACATAAGAGAAGTGGTGTTTGAGTCCGTTGTGAGTCTGGTACAGAGAGTTACCTGTGTGTCTGTGTTGTCGTGTTGTTCAGAGGGTTCTCTGAGTGTTTCTATGTTGTTGCCAGTAGACAGGTAGTGGGAGTATCCTTCTGTAAGCACGGCACTGTGTAAGCACTGTCCCGTGTGTATATACACACACCTCAGGTGCTTACCACCTGTATACATGTGTGTATAGAGAATATAAGTCTTAGTTCTTGACGCAGGACATCAGTGGTTTAGGTATAGTTTAGAAGTGATTAAATTTGATTTTGGTAAGACATTATCAAAAGATATCTTTACCCCTCTTCTCAAGCGATATTTACTCTGTAAAAGTAGACTATCATTGGTCAAAAGGTTTATTTAATAGATTCTTGTTTTCAACCACACCATTTCCTCCCTTCTTAGGCGTACTGACAACAATTGTAAATACAATACCTTTAGTGGCAGGCATGTGACTATGTGATAATTTAGTACAATGTGGGTTTACTTAACACATTAAGTAAAAGGCCTAGCATCAACTATAGTTGACGCCATGACTATAGTCCATGCCATTTACATAGGAATACTATAGGAATTGATATAAGGTCTGTCCTCCAGGAAACTACTAGTTCTCAGAGGTCGTCCCCATAGCAGCTTATGTCAATTTTGGTCAGGATTCAAAGAGTTTTAAGGCCGCATAGTGCATCAAGGCAGAATGTCCTTTGCCTTCACCAAATAACTAGACACTGCACATATTACCTGTAATCTTAATACGTCATATTTCCTGTAGTCCTAATATGCCCCCAAAAAGACGTTTGGGACACCAGGTCACAGATATTATCCCAGGTAGCAAGGGTATATTGGGCCAATGTCGGCAATGATCGACTCCATCGCAATCGTTATACCAACCATGGCCCATTGTAAGTAATGCATACATTGGTTCAACATACAAATTACAATGATGGCCCACCTCTGGCAATTCTGATAATGGGCCATCGCTGGGTTGACCACTGGCCCAGAGCTGGTCCATGCTTGATATTGTTAATATTGACCCGGTGATGGCCCAGTGTTGGGACACTTCAGGGCCATCATATTATTTCTGATCTTGGACCAACATCAATTCTATCTACACTTGTCCAATATTGGCTGTGATCTACACCAGGGAGATTCAATGTTGCCTGAAGAATTTCTTACAGGATGGCTCCTACTTTGCCATCATATTGGGTTATAAACGTGATCCCCAGTGTGCTCTACATGTTTAAAGGTCAGAGGAAGTTCATGGATGAAATTTGATATCTAAAAGTGCCATTTACTGCATGACACTCTTGGGAATTTGTTAAAAGTAACTTGAAGACACCTCATTTTTGGGTAATGGAGTTAGATAAGTCCTAAATGATAGTAATACAGTTTGTATGGTGTCTAACCAATTTGGGATAGAGATCAAGATGGATTAAAAAGACAGAAATGGCTTTTTCTAAACTGATGATTCTTGACAGTCATGTCTTAAGTATGCTTGCACATTAAATTATACACATAAAAATAATATTGTTCAATATAAGTGATTGTTGCAGTGGTCCTATATTGAAAATTATATGTTGGGGCAACATATGTATAACAAGGTTGGTCCGATGTCTAATTTCTAACCTTGGAATAATGTAAAAACATTTTGATGTTGGCCCAACATTGGGCCAACATGAAATCAATATCCCTTTATCCGAGCATGGGCCATTACTGGGCCAGCGGTCAAACCAGCGGTGGGCCAATATCAAAATGCCATTATTGGCCCAATTTTAAGTGGTATATTGGCCCAATCATGGCCCAATGTACTTATGTTACCTGGGATGCAGTACCGATTATCGCCTAACTAATCATTTAGTAAATCAAACAGCAAGTCAAAGGTAATAGGTTGAAAAATCAAACTTCCATTGTATAATTACAGATAGTGGTCATTGAGTAGATTCATGACATCAACACGGAGATAAGAAATGTCAGCGTTAAAGGGGAGTCAAGGTTGCCTCAGAATGACTCCCCTCTCTAGGGGAGCCCATATCATTATTTGACTCCCTTGGGCGAGCCAGAGAGCTATGTGACTCCCCTAGGTGACTCCCTCGGGACAGTCAGGGAGTCACCTAGACCCCCTTTGGCAGTCTGGGCTCCCCTAAACATTGGAGTCATTCTGGAAGCAACCTAGACTCCCTTTTGACGCTGTTTCTTCCTTTTCCCCCGCATAAGGAACGCTAACAACACTTGTATAAATAATAACCTCATTACCTATGGATTAATATGCCCCTAGACAGAACTCAAGAAAGTATCTTGTATACCTCTCAGGAAAAGCATCAGCTGTATTCATGGAATAGGCATGGGAGATTCGCAGGTTTTACTCGTGGAAATAACCCCATGTATATTACACAAGATAATTTCTTGTGTACCTCTGTCCACACCCAGAATGATGACGTGCATTTCTCGAGTTAGACTCGTTCAAATAACGAGAGTGTGGTCAGTCATTACTCAGTGCAGCATTCAGAGGGCATCCGTTAATAATATACAGATAATCTTCCAAAGCAGAGTTAATCATAACTAACCCTAACATCGGATACAGGCCACTTATGTCATAGTGTAGCTCCGCAGTAGGATAGGGCAACTGTCTCTGAGATCAAATATGAGAGTAGCATATCAAAGTACATCAACTAAAGGTAAAAAGAAATGAATAGAGGTAAACATGAGTATGAATATGGACCAATTTGGTCGTAATCTGGTGCATGGTGCAGAGAGTAATCATCTTTGAGTGTTTGTTGTGATTACCCGCTGCACAGGA
This sequence comes from Harmothoe impar, assembly GCA_947462335.1. Lineage (NCBI taxonomy): Eukaryota > Metazoa > Annelida > Polychaeta > Phyllodocida > Polynoidae > Harmothoe > Harmothoe impar. The sequence goes on along the minus strand of CANHQG010000012.1, from coordinate 114,374 downwards.
GAATGCAGGAGCAGGATCACAGAAGGATTAACACGGCCCCCACACCTATTGTCATTCACTAATGTACATAGACAGAGGTCCACGATGATCTGTCTGAACGACAGGTTTCTCCGAGTGCTATGAGTGTCACGAGTGAAGAAACCAGCAGTTCCCACTGATTAGAGTAGATCTCTGTATTCATTCTATGTGATAATTGAAAAATTACACTTAAAAACGATATTCAAAGATTGGTTTCATAACTATGTTAGTGACGTCATCATGGAGAAACAGCCCATGGAGAATAAACATCAGTTTCTCCACAGGGGTGTGGAGAACGGCCATTTTAGTACTTAAACATGGTAACTTTGTTTCTCCACATGAAATAAACAGGGAAACTACACATGATGTTTTACCTCCTGTGAGTTAAACCTTCTGCCTTCAGACTATTTGTGAATATCTGCATGGAAGAGCCAAATAGTATATATACAGTTTATACGTTTTTAAACTTCACAAGATTGCACTGATCAGAGAGATTTCTTTTGGTACACTGTAAAAAAAAATCCGTTCAAATAACAGAGATTCACTGGCAACACTGGGTGCCGGACTTTCACCGTTATTTTTACGGTCACCATTTTTTCCTAAGTCACTGTTATTTTTACGGAATTGGCACCGCAATTTTAAACAAGAAATCTCTGTTATAAATTTTTTTTTACAGTGATTCTTAGTACCGTTAAAAAAACAGTGATTCACTGGCAACACTGGGTGCCGGACTTTCACCGTTATTGTCACGGTCACCGTTTTTCCCAAAGTCACCGTCATTTCTACGGAACTGTGAATCACAGTTATTTTAACAGAATACAAAACATCACTGTATTCTGATTCAGTGCCTAAACAATAATTGTAATGGTATTTTGTGTAATTAAACTGATTTGTCCTAGTGTTATTCAGTTCATTTATCCCCCTATACCTAACTCCATGCTCAATATGGTTCCAAACCCAATTTGGTTCCAATCAGCAATATCATCTTAGTGTCGAGACTTCAGACCTAATCATTAGGAATTAGTCTATGAAAGCCTTATAAAATGCTTCATGACACTTTGTAATACCAGTCCATGAGCAGAAGTCACTCTAGGATGGCTACAGAGCAAACATTACAGCTGTATCCGTATATATATTTCTTATCACCACAAAAATGGTGTTCCTAGAATCCAGGAAAATCTCTTCATGAACCAAACTGCCACCTGGTGTGACAAAACTGAAATCAATTGAACGTAGCTTCACCGTAAAATAAACTGTGTTTCACTGTAAAAATAAACGGTGTTTCACTGTATTGGATTACGGATATTCAAAGTAAAATTGATTGATTTTACATTGCCTCACCGTAATCATATGTTATGATGAATCACTGTTAAATTTTACACTGATTCTCCGTATATTCAACGGAATATTTTTACAGTGTATAGAGGAACTTCTCTATTTCTCATTTCCCTCTGTGGATAACATGGGAATTAATGCATCCTTAGGGTTTTCTCAGATTAGGGATAAAGGTCCTCACGGCAATTTAAGGTCTCTTCACACAAAATCCTTGGGAAGATATGAAATTTATTCTGGAGAATGTTTAAAGAACTCGAACTCAGAAATTTCACCTTGGAAAGTTGAACAGGAATTCTTTGAAACAATTTGGCATTTCTTCAAAAGGACACTATTTCCGTTGGAAAACTCAGGACTATTCAGGAGTGTTTCAACCTTCTGATGGTTACAATGATAGATAAACATGAATGCAGCCCTGGTGGGTTACTCACCAGGGCTGCATTCATAGTGTGTGTGTGTGTGGGGGGGGGGGGGGGGGCTCCCAATACCTTAGAGATGAATAATCTAGCTACCAAGACCGACTAAGTAGTGGCAAAAGGGTAGAAGAAAATAGAATTTAAAAAAACTGAAAAAAGCAAATCGCCAAAAAGGAAAGAGGAATGAGACAAGAGAAAACTAAAATAAATGCGATGAAAAACACTAATGCTTCAGGGGAGCTGCAGGTGAGGTGTGTGTCTACAATAATAAAGGAGTTCATAATTCCCTAAATCTAGCCCTGTATTTGTACACCCTAGGGAAAATGTGTATTTAGGAGCCATGACCAGACTCCCTAGAACAGCACCACTCCTGAATGTAGCCTGTAGTTGTTTGGACCACACACAGGTGGTATTTAGGAACCCAGATGGTGTAGGCGGTACGGGAATGATGCTGGTAGACACAAAAATACAACAGGGTCAGTTTTAGTTTTTTTATTTCTAACAAAAACTACACCGAGAGGGGGAGATATGTCTATTGTAAACATGGCACAGAGACACATGGACACTGGGGTAAAAACAGGAATCAGCCTCTGGTGGTGCAGCTTCCTAAATTTCCTTTGGTACTACCAGTATTTGTGTGGTTTAGGTTTAGGAAGGCGCCCCATGAACACAAGGAAGTCCGCATGGTGCAATGTCTGATATAAAAAAACAGTAGAGAGAGGAAATGAGGATGAGTAGAACATAAGGAAGTCAAAGCAGGGATGGATGGGCAAAGGTAGAGGGGGAAGTGATGACTGAGGGGGGGGGGGGGGGGGGGGGTAAGAGACAGAGGTAAACATTACCGTTGTTTCTAATGTTCATGTTGTTTATACTATGAATAGTTTAATGATAGTTTGATAATATATACCAGAAAATCACGTTTTTTTAGAAACTATGCGGATTTGAACAGCATTTTAGACCTTATTGAATCATTGAAATATCAAAATACGAGAGTCTATTAAACCACACGTAACTCAGTTCCCATAGTGATGTTAACTTTAAACAATTTTATTTCAATCCCATAATACTGTTCAAAGGAGAAAAGCTGAAAATGTATCATTTTCACATGCCGGTGAAATAGAAATAATTTTATATACCGGTATGTATATAATATAATTAGCATATATGGTAGAATTGAGGTGTAGTTTCAATAGTTCTGTGGCCAAGTGGGCTTAGTTTATATCTAAATCGACTACATGCGCCTGCCTCAGTTCTGGAAGCAATCCGATGCAGGCCGAGCAGCACATATAAAAATGAAAGAGGTTTGGGGGTTAAAAAGGTACAGCATGAAGGAACAACACCAGACGACTTTTAACTTTTTGCCGCGTTTCTTCCTCCAGCAGCAGGGAGTCACGTACAAACTGGGTCACGGGGACGCGCTCAGTGACTCAGTGCGTCCCGTACCCATGGTTACCTGACGTGCCGTCAGCATGACGCACTGACACCTGGTGTCAGGTAATGGCATCCTAGAATTTCTAGGGAAATGACTCCCAGCTACCTTTTTAAGATCTGTTTTTCCTTGAAGGTGTGAAACGATGGCGCCATCTCTGATATGGGAGGTGGTGCAGTGGTAACACTAACAGTGTAGAATCACTTTACAGACTCCGATGTCATTGTGCCTTATGTTGGTAATTATATTGGGGGTATATAGATGGGTGGGGCGTCCCCATGTCGAATGCCGACTTTAATGGATGACCATGTCGCATGTCTGTGCTGCTTAATGATGTCGATATTAAGAAATGTCCATGTCCCCTGTCACTAACTTCTTAAGCCTCATGTTGCATGTAAGAAAGGGCCATGTTGCCATATAGAATTCGGGGGCCCACTCCTGTTACATTCGACTCTGACACATAGAACAAAATTGGTCATGGCATCAATATTCGATCATTCTATCAGAGAACTATGGTGGATTGTGTATCCATCTCTTATTTAACACTACCTGAGGGCCTACTGTATTTTGGAAAATCAATCTGTGTGAAATACTTTACAAACAAACAAAAAGAAAATAGATGAAATGCTAGCCTCTAATCCGGGCCCCCAATGCAGAGCTCAGCCCTGTTACTGAAGTTGCAGCACACATGTTGGCAGCAGACAGGTGTGGCTGTGTGAGCCCCCTGCCGGGTACAGGGAGAACTAACTGTCTGCCGCTCAGTGCTGCCACCTGCGAGGATCTACCTGGACCTTCCTCCTGCACCAGCAGCCTGTAGAATACATCATCCCTGGTCTCTGTCTAGTTCGCATAGCGATATGAGGAGGGTATTAGCCTTTTCTAAAGGGTATTAGAGGCCAGCAAAGCCAGAACCCCAATGTTGCATTTATATTCCCACTATACAATCATTACCACTGGATACTGGAGTGCAAGGCAAATCATGCATTTGATAATGAATTATATAGTCCGAGATTATTGTGAAAAAGCACTAGGCCCTCTAGAAACACAATTTAAGTACAGTAGGGGCATAGGCCCTGTGGACTATAAAGCAACTTCTTCAAAATGCCAGCTGTGTGTGAGTGCTTAATTATAGCTGCTATTAAAGAGATACAGAGAAAAAGAATTCACCCACCTCTAAGCGGGTATTTTTCTGTTGACACACTGCCCATGTGGACAGAAAAACGTTTGCCTGTGGAGCCTATTTTCGTAAAGAAATGACCCCTCAATGCTAAGAGATACATGACCGTAATGACTCAAAATTAAATGCAATTTCCAGATCTCGTGGCCTTCCTAGCTGAGACTTTCTGACCACATTAGGCCACTCAAAAAAAAAGTGGTTTCTCATCACCAAGGTCTGAGAAATCTGACGAGGGAGGATTTTTTTTCTTTTTTTTTTTACTCGCAGGCCAAAATGTATAGGACAACTTAAGGGCTTCTTTGGCCAAAATTCACATTTTTTTTGTTAAGAATTAATTGATCTTTAAAAGTGGGGAAAATGTAAGTTATTTCTATACCACTACATTGCTGGCAATATGTGACTCAATCCAGCATAGTGGAACTTATGTCGCTCATCAAACATTTTTAGTTATCTATGTCATGTGATAGAACAGTTCATTACCTCTCTATAGAGCCCATGTATGAGTCCCCATCTCACCCATACGTATTTAAAAAATATTTTCAAAGATAAAAACACCCGGAGTGCTAATTTGAGCTACGCGTGATCAAAGTGGAACGAGCAGGTCGCGACCTGCTCGCGAGCAGTCAGCGAGCATATCACTCATTGGTTACCTTAGCAACGGGTATCTAGAATTGAGATATCAATCTGAAATTTTTACCAGGCATTCCCGATGGTTATATCTACTACATACTAAAAGATTGGTCTCTTTGGGGAAATATTTTTATTCATGCAACATCGTTCAAAAACACGTTCAGTTTCCTGGAAAAATGACAGAGTTAGTGGTTTAGTGGAATAATTATAGATGCACAATACCTGTTCCTGGTGTAGTTTAGGGACAACTAACAGTTCCAAAACCTATTAAATGTAGTCTGTTAAGTCCTGAAAGTCCTTTCACATTATGTGAGCATTGTACACAGATAATTTGATAGGTAAAATCCAAGTGCAGTGGGTGGGGTCCTCCATGTTCATGTCACATTATTTCTCCAGGTCAAAATATATATCCATGGTCGCTGCTGATTGTGTATCATCATTACACCCTAAACCAGTAGCAGATTATGATTATATTAACAACACAACATCATAATAGAATATGTGATATCCAAGTTCATGGCATAACTCGTTATGGTACGAAAAGAGGGAGTTCTAGTCAGAATCACTTGCAATCCACACCTCGTCATCAGAGTCTTCTGCAGATGAAGGGCTCCTTGTTCTTTTCCGAGAAACAGCACCTTTAGGTCGGCCCCTCCCTCTAGGCTGCTGTTGTCCTGGCTGTTGCCCCCTTCCCCTACCTCTGCCCCTACCTCTGCCCCTTACCCTACTTCTGAGTTCCTCCTGGTCTGCCTGTTCACCGACACCCCTGCCTCTGCCTCTTCCTGTGGCTCTGCCTCTGGCTCTGGTCCTGCCTCTACCCCTGCCTGTGAGTTCCACTTGTTCTGCCTGTTGGCTGTTGCCCCTACCCCTGCCACGAACTCTGCCTCTCCCTCTAAGTTGCTGTTCTTCTAGCTCTTGTCCTGGCTGATGGGTGTCAGTGTCATTGGTGTGTTCTCCTATACCTGACCCAGGCTTTGGTACTGTTGGCTTTGGACAGGTGATATCTCTTGTGGTATTGGTACAAAAGTCTCTGATATTCTCAAACAAGTACCATTGCCTATAGGCAGGCAATCCTGGGGAGGGGATGATGGCAGGGTTGCCCCGGGGAACATCTGCTATTTCCTTTGTCAAGATGTTGCAGAGCACAGGTTCTTCATCATCGACCACTTTCTTCATGACAACCCTACCCGGGTATTCATAGCTGAACTCAAAGTGATGGTACTCCTTAATACCATTCACTGCCTTGCTGAAAGGGGCTAGAAAAGTCTTCCAGTCATAAGTAGGGGCTGAACAGTTTCCTTTCTCATCCCCCACTAAGTGTGGGATGTTGACTCCTTCCAGGGTGCTTCGACGGACAACTTCCATAAGGTCCTCCAGACTGGAAACGTCACACTTCCTAAATTTCTGTTTCAAAAGGCCAAAACACCAGTCTGGACCAAATTTTGTGTGACCTGTGATCAGGAAGTTGAGAGTGATGGACATGTTGAGCCTAGTCAAACATCGCCACATCAAGTACGCCAACATGAATTTGTTTTTATTTTGACCACTGCAATTGTCGCAATGGAGATCCAAATTCTTGGGGCCCAGGGAGTAGTTCTCGAGATAATGGTGGAGATATGAGATCACAGCGTTGGATCCCTTACTACTGCAATGAGACTCATCTATTAGGTAGTTAACCTGGCTTGGTCCTGCTTCCATAGAGACACCAAAGATGCCACACTTTCTTGGCACTAGAAAGTAGAGTGGGCCTGGCTGCATGGGGTAAGAGGGCAGGTGCACTTGCTGGGCATAGTCAAAGCTAACATGCACCCGATAGTCTGTACTACATGGTGGATGAGGGCCAAGTGCAGGAGAACCAGCTGCTTTATAATCCTCCTTTGCCTTCTTTACCAGCTGCTGTAAGTAGGCCCTTTCCTTCCCTACTACCTGTAAATGATGTGTTTGTTTTTTTAACTTTGCCTGCTTGACCTCTTCTGGGAAACAGCTAGACCGGTGAATGTCTCTGTTGTTCCTCTGACACTCCCAGCAGAGATCAGTCATGGGCCTTGCACAAACTATTCCTGGGAGGAGCTTTCGCCACAAACTCCTGAAAGTAGACAGAGCAACTGCCCTCTGCTGGACATCTGCCATGGCTTTTTCATACAACCTGTAAATGTCAGCTTTGGTGTCAGAGGAGGGGAGAATTAGTATATCATCTCTCTTGTGAGTTGGTATTCTGCCTGGAAGAGCAATGGCATGTGTCTCAGCATGGGATTTGATAAAGGCGAGAACTCTTTGAGTATCATCCAGGTCCAAAGATTTGCCCGTTTTCCTGAAGCCTCCAGCACGTATTCTACGTGTAACCACACCATTGGCCACATACCACTTAAGCACACGTTTCAGTTTGCCCTTACTGATGCTGAAAAAGAAAAATGAAAATTTTAAGCATTGTATTCATTGTAGATCTAAAGAATACTCATGCATACTTCATGTCATGTTTAAAGTGCAGATAGCAACAATGGGTTGATACATATAGCCTATAAGATACCGGTATGTTACTATAGCCTACATTATACTGATATGTTTCTATACCCTACAACAGACCGTATTGTTGCTATAGCCTACAACATACTGATATGTTGCTATAGCCTACAAAAAACAGGCATGTTGCTATAGGCTAGAATATACGGGTATGTTCCTATAGCCTAAAAGATACCGGTAGGTTGCTGTAGCCTAGACACACCCTCTGGCTTGACACAAATAAAACTGGGTCGTAACCTGTCAGTTGGACCTACTTCTGGCCAATCACAGCTCCTTGACCTAGATATCATTGGGGCAGACACGGGTGGTAGAAGTATGGGTTAGATCTACCGAAGAGCCAACAGTGAATGGGAGGGTCAATGTTACATCCTTGGTACTCATGTTGCATGAAGGTTGGCATGATGCTTGAATGCAGCCCTGCCAAGTAACACTCCAGTGCTGCATTCAAGCATCATCCTTGGTAATCATGATGCATGTAGGGTTGGCATGATACTTGAATGCAGCCCTGTTAAAGTAACACCCAAGGGCTGTATTGAAGCATCAACCTTGGTGATCATGATGCATGTTGGGTGGGTATGATGCTTGAATGCAGCCCTGCTTCATTCATGCATCATGCCCCCCCCCCCACAAAAAAAAAAAAGGAAAAAAAAAATTGGCGAGAAAAAAGTTCAAAATTGAAAAAAAGCAAATTTTCCCAAAAATGTCAAAATTGGTGAGAACAAGCGTTAGATTTCAGAAAAAAAAGCTTTTGGTACCCGGTACAATGTAGTTGTACTTGACTGTGTACTTACCAATGGAAGAATGCAAACGTACACTGGCAAACCTGTTTATTGCCTAGTCTATAATATGTCCGAGTTCGCTCACGGTCCTTTTTTCCTTTTTCACCCTTCTTCCATGTAGAAAGCCTGGCGCTATTATCTGTTGATGAAGCCATCACCCCCAGTAGCAGCATATCCAGCTCGGCTGTCAAGTAGAATTAATAACAACTTTTTGTTTTTGTTTTTATTATAATCATAGACATGAGAAATAAGACTCAATGTGGGTCAAATCAAATCAAATGCACATATCTAATGATGTTGTAACCAACTCTTTAGAACAAAGTGTAAAAGAATTATTTCTATAGTTATTAATTTTTAGTCAGCTTACCTCTGTTCAGCTGGGCGACCTCTTCACGTCCCTCTCTGAACTCATCTGGCGTGAACATTGTACTGCATGGTGTATTGTTGTCCCCATATTGACACTTACAACTGTTGACCAGAAATAAGGATAGTTAGTGCAAGAGTATACATTATAAACAGAGTATAAAACAGAAATATTAGTTGACATTTTAAAAAGCCTAGTCACAATGAATGCACATAATTACAATATTTGGGATCTATGTAGGTCTGAATTGTAAATTAAAAACAGATACAATATTCCAGACCAATGCAAAAGTGTATATATATTGGTGTTGATTTAATTCATTCACAAACTTAAAACTAATGTGGGGTAACTAAAGGGTGCATCGAACAGAACACCATGTGGTTTTTGCCACTCACCTAAAATTGGCACACCTTGTGCTCTCTTCATCCTGAAGTTGTTGTACCGGATCTGGAACAACCAGAGGGAGATCTTCCTCATCTGATGATTCTGCAACATCCTCTCCATCATTCTCCTCAGTATCAGACTCACTATCCTGATCAGAATCCTCAGAATCATCAAAATTCTCGGGGAATAGGAAATAATCGTTCACAAGCTGACGCCATACTCCCTGCTCGGCAACAGCGGTTGTTAAGTTGGCCTTAGTTATGGCGTTAAGGGCATTGGCCACTGTGTCCAACTCAGCCATTTCATGTCCTGAATGTTTGCGTATTCAAAATACACTGTTTGGGTTAATAATTGATAATAATTCTGTGTTTAAACATGAAAATACACCCGTTACCAAAATTGTCTCTTGCCGCCGACTCGTGGTAAACAACTCAAACCGGAAGAGGACGCTGGGCGCTCGGCCAATCAGCGGGTCGCATTTGTGTCACGTGATGTGTTGTCAAGGGATTGTTTGGTCTGATGCGATCCAAAGGCATTTGAAAAACACCCTGTGATTGGCTGACTTACGATTGTAAGAGAGCCTGCCATTGGGTAGAAGAGTTCGCGCCACACAAAAGCATGCCAAACATGGGCATGGGGCCCGGGATGGGGGGTTCTGACAGAGCAACAAAATAGACGGAAAATGCATCGTGTATACCGTCTCGACAGCCTTTGTTCTTGACAAAACATCCATGTAGGGGTTCTTAAAATGTGAAATTAACACTGTTAGGAATTTCATATGGATTTAAAACTCAGGGAATGGCATGATAACAGTATAAATCAAACAAATCCATTGAAAACCTAATTTTAGTAAAATACATGTTTTACCCTTCAGACCCCATTTTCACGGCTCGCGCTAGTGCGACATAAGGTCTATTATGCTGGATTGAGTCACATATTAGCTTTAATTTGATACCAAATATGTCCATTTTGATGAGGTTTTTCATCAAAATTTGGCAAAAAAAAAAAAGTTTTCCCCAAAACCTGATTTTTATGATGCGCGCGGTGATGAGAAACCATTTTATTTTTTCTGAGTGGCCTTACCTGAAGCTGGGTTGTTCTCTCCGCCCCACCCGGGCAGGTCGTTGACACGGCGTCTATTTTAGTTCCTGGCCGTCCTCCAGGGGGCGGCAGGTGTACGACCTGCCCCCTGGTGGGGCCGGGTGTTACTAGGCCGCCCCCTGACGGCACAACCCGGCAGTAAACACTACTCTGTACCCACATACCACACCCCGCCCAAGGCCACTGTTAAAGATGCTATGTCTGCTCATGTTGGGTGAATTTTGTTTGATTGCATGGTGCATCTGTACCCTATAACCCCAAATTCTCAAGATTGATGGAGTATACACTATTTAGGATGGTTGGCGACATAGGCTTCTTTCGGGCTTAGTGACGTATGGGACAAGAGGAATAGATATTAAATTAGTGCCATGGGACATGGGACATTTCTTAAAATCAATTTTGTGACATGGCCCTTTCTTAAAATCGACAGAAGACATGGGAAACCCCCATCAAGGACCCTATTTGGCAGCTAGTTTGGAAGCTATATACTGCCGGTCATTTAGGATATTACAACCAGCAAACATCATCTTAACACGTTAGTGTTAGCGGACAACTATCTGGGACTGTTTTATATATAGGGATGTATTATAATCACTCAAAACACAATCGGTCCAAGCCCCATTCTGTTCTGCATAAGAAATAAATCTATCTGTCCAACCAGAGCCTTTGGTCCCTTCCTACCTTTCATTGCCAATATCCATAGCTTTTGATAGCACAAAGAGTGATGCCAAACGAGAGAAAAAAAACATGTGTGATGTTATTCTGAAACTGAGCTGCGGTAATGTAATCAAGTGTTCTATATTTTTCAGCAATTTATTTTCTTCATATGTTCATTTAAATTCAGCCTGGTTAAAATTCTCAAAATCGGTTGAGATACGACGTATACATCAAGAAATGCGATGTGCATTAAAATACACTAAAAACAATGTATAGATATGCAAAGAGTAAAAGTACCCAACAACTATAACTATAACATCTGAGGTACTACACCACCTTTAAGTTAACCTTTTAAGTGTGCTTTATGGTGTTTTAACACACTAATGATGGCATTTGTTTTATGTTGCATCCTTGCATTATACCAACCTCATGTGGTTGATCAATACAATCACCAATGGTCACCATGATATACCAATAGCGATGACTCTGGTTTCTCCATATGGGCGGCCATGTTAGTTCTGAGCTCGCAATATATCGTGAGATTTAGGCAGTGACCAGACACTCACACACCATAGCTTCCAGGGAACAAGCTGCAATACGAGAGCAGAACCAAGTTCTCAAGAGATTGCTGGTGTCAGTGTATACAGAGTGGTTGCGGGAACAAGTCCGATCCCGGTATTGCCCTATACACTGACAGTGACACAGCGTTGATTCGTCATAACAACAAACACACTTGACTGTTAAGGTATCATGCTATCTTGAAAGGGCTAGAAACTCCGCTACCCATCCCTGCCATTGTCTGCAGGCTGCAGCAGTAGTAGTGGCAGGGGGTGCTTCTTGTTTCCACAAGGTGTGCTTCCCATCAACATGAGTGTGGCGGAAAATTGGAAATAAAGTGGTCCAACATTTGACAAGGTTGGTGTGGCTGTGAAGAGTAATGGAGAAGGCAAGGTGAAGGTACAGGTGTAAGGGGTGTGGTGTCGTGGGAGAGCGAGGTGCTAAGGGAGAGAATGAGAGGGAGAGAGGGAGAGGGGAGGGAGAGGGAAGAGATAAGGAGAGAGAGAGGGAGAGAGGATGGGAGGGAGAGGTAGGGAATGTGAGAGGGAGAGGGAGAGGGAGAGGGAGAGGGAGAGGGAGAGGGAGAGGGAGAGGGGGAGGGAGAGTGGCAGATACAAAGAACGTTTCTAGTCCCTTTCTGCTTTGGCGATTTTGCGCAGATGCATTAAAGGTTTTGGTATTTCTGTCCCCCTCCAACTGCCCCCCTCTAAACTCCGGTAATGCCTACATTTTCATTTGCTTAAAACAGGTGGCATTGTTTGACTGCCTCAAATCGTGTGTACTTTTATTCACCCCTATACCAATTACAACACTCCTTGTATAACTAGTTAAATAGCGACTACTCCCTCAGATTACATGTGTTGTACAGTAACCTTTGCTTGTAACAACTAGTCCAGTAAACGAAAGGAAATATATAGCCTAGTCTCAACAAAATTGCAAGAAAAGGTTTCTCATTGGTTTTCACCTCTTTGATATATGTACTTTCCAGAAAAAAATTGTTTCCGGCGATCCCGCATGGGGAAGTGCCCCAAATCCAACATGGCCGCCACTAAACCAGGTCAAACAGGAAAACTGCTATAAAAATTGAACAAATCATCATATTCACACATATGATGGCTCTATTAACATCAGCATGAACAGATCTATCCAATAGAATATGTCTCTTAGTTTTGAAGATTCAAAGAATAGCGTAAAATTCAAAATGGCCACCAAAAAGTCGTTAAAATGCATGAAATAACACATCTCTGGTTCTAATCAACATAGAGATACAAATGAAGGTTCAAAATATATGTTTCTAAGGTCAGAGAATTTGAATTTACTATATGTGAAAAGATAAATGGCAGCCATTTTGAAATTTTAATGAGGTCACTACTGAGGGCTGTTAGATTACTACCAGAAAATAGGATATTTTCCTGATTTGTTTCCAATAAGCATAAGGATGAGATTTGGGAAGGAGACATAACATTTTGTGAGATCAGTAATATGAACTCAAGCAGTTGCAAGGGACAAACATGTGTGAGCAGGCAAGAAGAAAGGATACTCCCTGTGGGGTTAGTTCTGATTTTAGCCACCAGGGGAGTACCCTTTTCCCTTGCCTGTGTACATATCTGCAGTTTTGGGTATTTAATTAGATGCCTGCCACCAGGTTTCATCAAAATTAAAGGTAGTGATGTTTATGTGCACTCCCTTAGTTATATTAAACAATAGCAAATCTCTAGCCCTAATCAGTATGGAGATATGATTCAAGTTTAGAAACATTCAGAATTCTCTGAGGTCAGAAAATACAGATTTACCATCCATTTACCATTTACAAATTCTATATCCCACCTAAATATGTTCCAATATTGTAACAGTATAATATCTAGGGAATGGGTCTCTATTGGCAATAATAGCTCAGAAATGGGGACCCATAGAGCCCAGTTATGCTCTTTCACAGGGGATCATCAATGGATAGAATAAAATTGTAATTATTTTCAACACATTGGCCATATTGGGCAATAGCATCAACTGTGATCAAAATAACAAGAATCTGAATGAAGTGCAGATGTAGGCAGAGAGGTATGGCTTTGGTGAACATCCTGAATCAACTTGAAGATTGAATTGTTGGTCCAGTCAACAATTTTGTGTATATGATGATAGAGGCATAGCTTCCATCAGTGTATTATCTGAGAATAGAGGTATTGCCTGAAACATTTTTTAACAAGCTGGAAAGAATCTGATACTTTGGGCATTGTAACCAATAGTGAACCAGATGTCACCAACCATACATCACAAATTGAACTTGTCCCCAATCCTAGTCAGTGACCTAAGTTGGTCCTAGCCCACTGGGATGTGTGCTTGTTGGCATCATCAAACTTTCCTTCAACTAAGGTCCTGGTTAGTTGCAGCTACTATATAGTGTTGTTGTCTTCACACCTCTCCCACACCAACAAGGGCATACATTCCAGCAGATTATGGGACAACACAGGGTAGATATTGTGGCAGAATTGAAATACAGCATCTTTACCTCCCAAAGACAGTATCGTTTGTGGTAAAAGATCATTTCCAGGTTCTTACAGTAAGACCTTGATTAATCAGTCTTTGATAAGTCTGTTGCGTAACCTTTTGGTCACTTATGATTTAGGACGGTTTTAATTGCATACTAATTCTTATTGATATATCGGTTATTTGTGCTTCCAGTATTGGTCTGTACTTTTGGGTAAACAATAGTTATTTTACATTATAATTAGCCTGGAGAGACCCGCTACCCCCCGCTTGCTCTCTCCGTCCAGCACACCTGCATGGGTATGGCAGCAGCCCTCGGCAGCAGGGAGCAGACCACTACTACTACTACTACTACTACCACTATGTATGCTCTTTGATAAAGGCAAACACAGACATTTAGATCTAATAGTTATCTCAACATACTTGTGGAGACACATTAGATGTAATGCAATACAGGAAGTTCTAATTGTACAAAGTATTATTCATCTATATTGAACTTATGCATTATGGGGAGAGGAGGATTGACAAGACCAGGCTACACATAGATCAAATCCTGCAATAACCCCTTTGGTTGGTGTTTTACTCCCAAATTAACACAAGCAGTTCAGATTACTGGGACTAACCGGCACAGCACACATATGGCGTACGCCACACGCCTTATCATTATTAAGTGCTTTATTCAACACCTCCTGCACATGCATACATCTCCCTATATTTCTACCCTTCCCTCAACACTCAGCTACAAAGTCCCCTACTTCATGACATTGATATGAATATTATACAAGGGAGGAAGTTGTTAGTGTATGTTTGAGTGTTTGTCTGTGTGCCTGTTTATCAAAGAGCATGTTATTAGTAGTATTGTTGTTTCATAGACTGCCACGTAGGAACTACACATGGACATGTAGACTACTGCACTCCAGAGGTGGTTCTTATGTTATGGATATCCTATCACATACTCCCTACATCAATCAACAGAGTAGGTGGTTAATAACTCATGATAATGATTTAGCCAATAGAACTTATTGTATTAAAGATTCATGTATGTATCTCCTCTTTCCTGACTTCTCTCTACACACTTTGACAATAAGTCAATAGATGGCTGGAATACACTTTCAACAATATACAATACCTCAACTTGTTTAAACTGGTTCTGAATCTCAGACTTGTAACACTATAGCTGTGACTCAAATATCAAGACATACAGCCACCTGTTTCAATCACTAATATTTATCTTATATCAATGGGTAGCTGCAGCATTATAGGTCTCTATCATAACTTAGCCATGATGGCCAACTGGTAGAGTACTGGCTATAATTATACTCTGATATTCCATACCTTTACAATAGGTCAAACTAGCATTTAGCTTGATGGGGGGGGGGGGGGGGGTGCTGACCCTTTTGTCAAACCCTATAAAGTGTAAATTGCTGTAAATTGATTTGTCCTCACCTAAACCTTCCCCCCCCCCATACTACTTAGTCCAGCAATGTTACAAGATAATAACGTTTAGAGCAAGTAACTGAAATCTAAGTTTGCTCAAACCTGGTGGCAGGCACCTCTAATTAAAATGTAATAACCAATGTGGATGTTGAATATGTCTCATGCACATGCTAGATCTCATATATCTGATCTCACAAAAGTGAATTTTCCATTCCCAATCTTATACCTATGCTTATAATGACAAAAGATGCAAAATATCCTCTTTTCCGGTAGTAGGCTAAACAGTCCTCAGCAGTGACCTCATTAAAAATTCAAAATGGCTGCCATTTATCTTTTCACACATAGTAAATTCAAATTCTCTGACCTTAGAAACATATATTTTGAACCTTCATTTGTATCTCTATGTTGATTAGAACCAGAGATGTGTTATTTCATGCATTTTAACGACTTTTTGGTGGCCATTTTGAATTTTACGCTATTCTTTGAGACTTCAAAACTAAGAGACATATTCTATTGGATAGATCTGTTCATGCTGATGTTAATAGAGTCATCATATGTGTAAATATGATGATTTGTTCCATTTTTATGGCAGTTTTCCTGTTAGACCTGATTTAGTGGCGGCCATGTTGGATTTGGGGCACTTCCCCATGCCGGATCGCCGGAAACAATTTTTTTCTGGAAAGTACATATATCAAAGAGGCGGAAACCACTGAGAAAACTTTTCTTGCAATTTTGTTGACATAAATTCGTTCGTTTACTGGACTAAACCCCATATTACTCCTATTACTCCAATAGTGCTGCACTCCACATGGGCCTCTACACCACACCCAACCGGAAACTACACACAACCCAGGGGGTGCTGGGTAATGCCCTAAACCCTTATACATAGCCTATACCTGACTTATCGTCATGACTGAGTCTTTTTTCCTGCCTCCCCTGCCCCGGCCGGCTGTGCCCCGTGCAGTGCTGATAAATTGAGCATGGTATATCGTGGCATACCGAGCGGACGTTTGATGAAGATATGAGCGAGGTTAGGCCAAACTGAGCAGGTGTGCTTGCTAGCGAGGCCCACAGGCCCAGAATAAAGTTCAGAACAACATACACAAGAAAATTGAAAGTGTAAACAGTAAACTTAGAACTGTTTTGAAAATCAAAATATTGAGAAGTGATTGAAAAGTGATTTTGAGTATTAGTGCTGTCAGACCATCTGGGGGGAGGGGATATCGACAGCTGGAATTGACTGGACCCTCTTCATCTGTAGCTCAATTGGGTTAACACAATAAACCTTGTCTGATGAGCCACAATGCGTGCATCGGTAGATGATTTGTCTGCGGTGGAATACCCCCTTTAGAAGAGAAAAGGTTGAGAGCTAAAAAGCTAATAATGAAAAGGTCTAAGCCAAGTGAAAGGAGTAGGCTCTGCATTTAACACCATAGACAGGGTTAGTGGACCCATATTTTTTCTGAAGCTACCAACCTGGGTAGGGTAGGGCAGTGTGTGTGTGTGTGGGGGGGGGGGGGGGGTGTAGGAAGTAGGCCAGGAGCCCCATGTGTTGGAGATTACAGCTAGAAGCAGTGGGTGAAGGCCTGTAGGCAGGATACTCACCTCCTCCTTAACCCTCTAAGGACAATGTGGCGCCTAAAATTGTTTTTTAATTTTCTAGCATGGGGTGCCAAAGCAGCGTTGGTGAGTTCACCACCGACGCTGCATCTGTGTAGCATTCAGACCCTTTGGGGTGTATGACCCTGTATATATAACATGCAGCCACACAGGCTCCTAGCCAAACTGAGGTCAGCACTCTGAATGTAGATAAAGAGTGGCTTTGGATCCAGTGTCACGCCACAACCTTTTTTTTTTAATTTCCCCGAATGATACACCAAGGTAGTGTTGGCGAGTCACCCGGTGACACTGCATTGGTGTACCATTCAGAGCCTTCGATAGTGTATCAACCCCATCAATATAGGGCTGACAACATGCAGCCATGATGAATAACTCACTGACATGATGTAATGGTTCATTCAAGTACTATGCAGCCCTTAAAGGGTTACCCAGTGGGTGGGGATGTGTGTTGGGAGGATACTAACATCTCTAATGGTGTTATTTTTATGTTTTACCCCCTACTTTGATGTGTGCTATTTCAGTAGCAGCACCATTTCCTTTTCACTCAGAGTGAGAAACCACCAGGGTAGCCCCTACCAGGTCCCAGATGGTTATAATGTTACATAATTACCTCTTAATGTTAGACTTCACCACTCACCTGTAGTTTTCTCTGGGGTAGACACTGACTATTACAGTCTGGGCCACTCACTGCTGATCTGCTGATCGCCAGCTGGAATAATGGTTGTTTTTAAATTATTTCACTGGAAATATCATGAATATTCACCCAAGAACATAACCAATCTGTCTTGCTACTCAATAGTTACCATAAACTCAAGTATAAGTAGCATCCCAACTTTTGGCCGATCCTATAAGCCTCACAGGGGGTCTGATTATGGTGACTTTAATACTGTACCCAGTAAACACGCTACCTAATCCCAACGTAGGCCAGAGGTTTCTCTAGCCTAGGTAGTTTTCTTACCAATGGTCTGAGATTCGACTTTTGCAAGGTTTGTGAACGTCAAAACGTTAAGGTTTTGTTACGTTCAATGGACGTTTCAGTTGTATTCATATTTTTCTACGTCATTCAAACGTAAATAAACATAATAAATCTATGTAAATCAATGTATAGGTGGCAGCACTAGCATGTATGGAGAGAATGTCACAGCTCAGTACCAGATCTACCATATTCAAGCAGTAAATTCTCATGACATATCAACTTAATGATATGCAAATCATTCGCATTTATGATATTCAGTATTCATATATAAATGACACAAGATAAAAGAATTGCACATAATATGTACCATATTGAAGACCTGCATACAGACTCACAGGTTGATTACTTATGTGTCAGATATGACATGCAATTGTTACTTCTAATCCATAAATACATGTATGATGGTACCCATGACCACCTAGCTCTGGGACTGCGGTTCCAGCAACCAGTGGCATGTGGACGGATTACCCGATCCACTGGTACCGGGCTGCTGGAATACCCTGCTTCTATTACACTGGGTTATAGAAAAAGCCCGTTGTATAGGGGCATATTACTATGGAATGCACTAAATTCATCTTGCCGTATTCTAAACGATCGTAATGCTTTCAAACAAAAAGCCAAGCCAACTGTGATTAAGCTATTTAGAGCCAAAACTATGTGCTAAGCATAAAATAACTTATACCAAACCTGTATAATTATTACATTTGAATAGACGCATGAAGGTTTATTGGGATATAGTATAATAATAACAAGCAATACATTGTATCTCTGTGTAAACCCCTGTTTATTCATCTATGGATTGTGATGGGATATAGTATAACAACAAACAATACATTGTATCGCATTCATATCCGTATGAAATTCCAGTTGACTAAAATACTGACTGTGATGGGATATAGTATAATAACAAGCAATACAATGTATCTCCATGCAGGCATGTATCATCGTTTGAATTGAATTTGAATTGTATCGTACTTTTTGAAAATCACTACGTGAATAAAGATACGTTATAAACTCAAAAAAGGCTATATATTGATAGGACACAACATTGGTGGAAATATAAAGCCTCTGTGCAGCCCAAACTGTAAAATGCAGTGTAGGAGATCTAGTCTGTGATCTATCAGTCTGAAGTTAACCGCTTCCACCCTGTAACACAATATATTGCTACAATGATATACTATGTACTGTAGTATGAAATGGGATTATAATAAGATTATTTTGAATGAATCAAGTTTGTGAATGTAAATACATCAGAAATATCATCAATGACAGAGCTATACCTGCATTCTACTGTTCTAAATAAATTGTATACTATTTTATGTATTTTTTTAATGTTTGTTTATGTTCAAATGACATAGAAAAACATAAACCAGACTTAAAAGTCCATTGAACATAACTAAACCTTAACATTTTAACGTTCATAAACCTTGTAAAATTACGTAGTTCAGACCCCAAATAGACGTATATTTACATTTGACCTACGCATGTGTGTTTACAGGGTAACTGATAACTCACGTATAAGCCGCATCCTGATTCCTGGGCAATCATATAAGCTGCACTGGCAATCTGACTTGCGTACCTACACGAGGCTTTTACGGTATGCTCAGAATAATAATTTTCACTATTCAGCCTGGAAAATATCATGAATATATATGATTAGGTTATAGCAGAACATACCCAGACTGCTACTCAATAGTCATCTCCTTCCTATGGAACATGACCATAGTGAAAAGACAATTTCCATTAGGGGATGTGTAAGAATGTGTGCACACATTCTTACACATCCCCTAGTTACTCTGAGGTCACCTTTTATAAATATGGATACATAGACACCGTTTGTTAGATAAGACAACTAAATATTGACATAAATTGTTTATGTTATTGTGAAAATTGCATGATGGTTGCCATCGAACGATAAACACACATTCCAGAATTGCTTGAATTTTCTTTTTCAATTTTTCCAGTCAAATTGTCATAACAGCCACAAACATTGAACCTCTCCAGATAATGCAAGTCTAAGTTATCTATACGGTGAGACTATGTTGCCTTTTTTATCTCATCAAAATCCAACAATGTTGGTGGCTGAACATGTCTTGAAATATGAAAATACATCAGATCCGATTTCTACCTTAATTGCGTGAGATGCAGGGCCTATAATTATTATAATGATGAAAATGCCTAAATTTCCATAGGATTAATCCACTATAATAGAAAATCTGGCTTATTGTACCACTAAATGAATCTGGAAATAATGTTCTGACATCCTATATTGTCACTAAGAGAAAACAAAGTGCAGAAAATACACAACAATTGAAAGCAGCTTTCACTATATAGACCTGGAATCTGTAGTCACTGTGTGCCAAGTGGTTTGGCATTCATTGTGCACTTGAATGGTATTTATTAACTGTTTTGAGCTTAGTGACTAAAAGTTCTCTAATTTATATCTTCATCTGCCCTAAATGCATTGTTTTCTATCAAGCCAGTCAAAGATGGCACCTGGTCAAAGATGGAACCTAGTCAGAGAGCATCACATTGCCCCAATCTCATGAGACACGGCCTGATGCGTTGTAGCAGGAGTTGTAGCAGTGTGGAGACGCAGTAGGTATAGGTGTACAGCCTAGTACCTAGTAGGTGTAGCGTCATTAGCCACGTGGTGGAGCCTTGTTTACTGAGGACGTACACACACACACACACACACACACACACCTAAATGTGTCCACACTAACAACCTATAACTACACATGTAGGTCATGTGGGGGGGGGGGTATCATTAGGTGGAAGTAGGTGGGCAACCCAAGGGGTGGGCATTACTTAGTAGAAAAGGGCAACATTCACCACTCAAGAGTGGTCAACATATGTTTTATGCCCCCTACAATCCCCTGTTAGTAATCAATGACCAGACAGGTGCAGTGAGATAGAGACAGACAGAGATAGGGATGCGATGTGGGTAAGATATAGAGCAATACTGACATACTTTTTTCTTCATGCTGACTATTTCCTTGTGCAACCAATCATGCCTTTCTCAGGAGTACATACACGAAACCTATACAATTGATACTGCTTTGCATGATGATATGTATAAGATATGGTACAAGTGAGTTGCTGTATAAGTGTTATAAGCTATCCACAGATAATTACCATTGTCCAAGGTTTATAACACTTATGCAGCTAGTCATACATATCATATCTGACTTACACTCACAGTAGGAGAGGCTGCTCAATGGAAGGCATCCACATACAGTCATGTACGTAAAATACAGTCAGGCAATTTCTTTAGTTCTCTCAAAGTTTAGTTCTCTAAAAGTTCTTTTACACAATAAAATAAAGGGTTTATGTTTGCAAAGATTTTCAGAAAATAGACCCCCACCCTTCATGCGTACATACTTTATGGAAGCCCCCCAACTGTGGTACAAATACGAATATCTTCTACGTCGTGGGTATCAAGACTGTTACATCATACTATACAAGAAGCGCCCTCCTGTGATTGGCTCCTCCTCCCCCCCCCCCCTGGCGGCCACACCCTACCCCTGCTCCCCCTGGTGTGTAGCAGTGAGCGGCTCATTCACTCGGGGAGCAGCTCAGGGTGCAGGACCAGGAGGAGTAGGAGGAGCAGGAGGAGCAGCTCATTAGGTGTCTGAGTGACTCATCTACCACTTCTTGTTGCAGGCCGCTGTCCGCGACATCCACCACGGCTACCGACACACGCCTGGTAAGTACTTTTAAAAAGAAATTGATATTTACTGCCTTTCTTATTCATTTTTTTACTTTTTGTTGGAGGGGTGATGTGTTTTTAAACCTCTAAGGATGGCTTGGTATTCAACGCTTAATGTCAATTCCTCGTTCTGGTGCATGGATGGATCACACTGCCTGTAAAAAGTTGGTTGCCATTTTTGTAGGTATACTGTATAGTCTAGTGTAGGTAAACTGCAGAAACTACAGTACATCTAGAGTAGATTCTACTGTAAATCCATTATACAGTAGATTCTATTGTAGATATACAGTATAATCTATTGTATATCTATACTAACTATATGCAATACAGCAGGCAGTAACTCAATGGTACTTCTTTTTTTTTTGTAGTTTCTAAGCGAGACTACTTCATTGCAGAGTATTACATGGTTTAAAGCCGCGTGGTGTTTTCATTTGTAACTGAAGGAAAAATGGTAAAATAATGTCGAGAATTATATTTGATACATGCTGGCAAAAATGCTATAGTGTATCAAATCATTATGTTGTTCCCTAGAGATGGTTTAGCGATTCTGAAATATACTAATAGCAATTAAAGATTATCATAGTCCGTTGACACGTTTTATGACGTTGTAATTTGTGTCTTTATGAATACGGGTTGAAGTCGAACTGAAAACAATTTGGCTAATACTTTTGCACGGAAATTCCATTGGACTTACACTTTTAAAAATATCAAAATAAGTTCCAACCACAATGGCACATTCACATAACAGGTTGAGGATTTTTCCTTACTAATTATCTTTACCGGTTGGGCAATTTTTATTTCTAGAAAATTACCAATTAGGCCAACTTGGCATGGGGAAAAATATTGAACTTGGTATGAGATTGGTATGTAGTGTTAAGAGGAGAAGACGCCACATCCATATACAGATAACTAACCTGGGATAGCCACTTCAGACTAAGGCCCTGGGCGTTTAGATTTTCTGTGTAGACACTAGACAATATCAGTAAAACAGTATAAATGCTGACACACAGAACTACTCGCTAAAGGACGCCTTACACAACACTTATCTCATTATATGGGACATGGCATGACAGGTGTCAGTTCAGGTTTACCTGGAGGAGCTCCACTTCAGAC
This sequence comes from Harmothoe impar, assembly GCA_947462335.1. Taxonomy (NCBI): domain Eukaryota; kingdom Metazoa; phylum Annelida; class Polychaeta; order Phyllodocida; family Polynoidae; genus Harmothoe; species Harmothoe impar. Next base: position 91,667 of record CANHQG010000012.1, on the reverse strand, counting down.
TTGAGGTGAATCCCGGATTACCAAACTAGAGCCACCACCTCCGGCATTGTTGAATCTGAGTTAGCAAGGGATAGTGGTCACATGAATTTGATTATTGGCCCTGCTCATTTCCTGAGTTTCTCAAGACAGTACCAGACTGGAGACAAAAAGGTTTTAATAAAGAAATATTTGAACCCAGATTTGAACATTCATGGACAAGTGTAGACAATCCCGTAGACAAAACAAAACAGGTTTTATAAAACCCTGATATGCAGGCAGTTTTTAGGAGACAACCCAGTAAGAATACATTATTTTACATAAATATAACGTTTTTAACGTTACATAAACTTTTGCCACAATTAGGAGCCACAGAGAAAGGTTATAAAATTGTGTCGAACGTTTTTTTGTTTGCTGGGAAGACCCCTCCGGACAGGTATGGAGGTGTTCTGTCTTGTGTGGTCGGCTGAAAATGCCCTTTGTATACTCTCCTATAAAGAAGCAGCAACATCCTGACTGCGACAAGATGGCGGCTACACGTACAGGGTAACCTGTTACAGTTCTATACAGTGCCTAAGTACTTCCCAAACTGAGATACCGCCCCCACTACCCCACAGGCCTCTCCCATCAACCAACAGAAAAAATGTTAAGATATATACCTCCAGGCCAATAAAGCTGGGTATGTGGGGGCTGGGGCAGCTTGGGCAGGCAATCACAGAGGCCAGGTCGGGGATAAGCTGCTTGTAAGGCCAACGGGTTAGGGCTGTTTAGGGTAACACGACAATATAACGACACTAGCACATTAGGCTTTGGAGGAATGCAATGCGGGGCAGTGCATTATGGGTGAATTTCTTAACAGTCTCTTTGTTCCAGGTGTGATTAATTTGATAAGGAGGTGGACGTGTGGTCACGTCTACATGAAGTACTAGAATATGCTCGTATCATATATGTACAGTGTCGTCATTATAATGGCTAGTCACTCTTCTATATGCCTGTTACACCAAGCGTTCATACAAAGCATTCATACTCATTCCAGGTCATGTCTTAGTGCTATTAAGAAAAAAGTGGAGATGCTAAAGGCAGTTAGACGACACCAACTTTCTATTGAAACCAGGGACAGGGGAAGGTGGACAAAGTTGTGGGGGGCAGCTCCCAAAACCTGGTGTTGATTGCAGGGAATTTAACATTTAGCGTTGTGCATTTTGAGTGGTTTGAATCCATGGAAAGTGTAGGAATTTCACATTTGAATTGATGCGTTCTGAGAATTTTTGAGCTTGTCTTTCAACAAGAAAATTTTAGGAATTCGACCTTGAGATTGGTGTATTCTAAGTTATACCACGATTCTGGCTTTTCCCGTGCCGAGAGTGGATATTTGCCGTTCGGTTATCTCAGGATATACGCACGCTCAGAATTTATTTTTTACACCAAGACGCTTCTATATATATCAACAAGGTAATGAAAGATAGGCATAGCCATTTTGGCTACGAGATTTGAGAGAACCGTCCGGGATGCGAACCCCGGCCACTGAGGCCAAACGCCAGCGCCTAACCTCATCGGCCACAGAGCCGACTGGTAGGGTGCCAATACTAACTTACCTGGTTGCCATGATTCTCCCAGCGGTACCAAATACGTAGTGAATAACATCCAATGTGGCCAAATTAGAGCATGTCAGGCTTATTCCTTCAATCCAGTACATGTATAGATATCCTTCTTGATGTTCCCGTGCAGAAATAGCCTTTTAATTGCGTAAATTCCTCATAATTCGACATTTTCCGATCGATACCAACACGCCGGGGAAAGTAAACAAGGAGACGACATAGATCACGTGACCGACTGACGCAACCAACACCGCCAATTCGAGTGACCAATGGACTAGAAATCACGATCAGCTGATCGAAGCCACCCCGGAAAGTGGGTCAATCGGCGCATTGATCACTCAACTTGGCGTGTTGGTTTTACATCCCCTCCCGCTGTGTACAAATCTTACCGGGCTGGCGGCCTTCGCAAAATGTCGAAATATGAGGATTTTACGCACTTAAAAGTCTAATACTTGTGAGGTATATCTGTCTAATAATGCACTCGCCTTCGGCTCGTGCATTATTGCCAGATATACCTCACGCGTTCTTTCACAATCAACCATTATTGCATTAGTATTGTAAGTCTAAGATGATGCATTGTACTAGGGTATTCTAATTCTAAAATGTTACTGTTTCCCAAGAAGTTGGGGGGAGGGGATTAACATATACTTTGGCCCCCTCTAACTTTTAAATTGGGGGGGCCTGATGAAGGTCTTTTTCCGGACCCAGGCCATGTTCTGCCGCCACTGCGACAGATCTAGATTGAGCTACAACATCATATGCAAGAATGCAGAGCTGGCGAGTAAGTCAACATCAAGCCTTGAGGATGACTCGGTCCTTAAAGAGGTAAACCTTTTTGTAGCATTCATGACGTTGTTAGGTCGCATAGCAGTCTTCAGAATACAAGCATTTATGAACACCCTCCGACGTTATATTGCACTCTTCTTCTTAGCCTGCTTTTTCAACAAAAGGTTCCATGTAAAAAAAAAAAAAAAAATGTAGGCCCATCACAGAAGAAAAACCCACACCTTAATCTCTTGGCCTAAGGCTGACTAGGGCAGATTATAATGTACACCCCCCCAGCCCCACCCAGGTCATGGCTCTCTTCCAGGAAACTCCCAGGGAGATGATATAGGTCTTTTTCTAGGCTGTTTTCTAGGTCGCACTTTGCCTGAAAGTTAATCCTCAGCTGGGGCGGTGTGTGGGATGTAGGATCCTCCTCCCAGCCCCAGACTCACAGACCCGGGCGTGGTTCCAGTCCTGGGGGAGGGAGGGTATGGGGGAGGGAGGGAGGGAGGGAGGGGATTGTAGTAGTTGAAATTCTCTAAAGTGAGCCTAGGCAATGCCTAGCCTGAAGCTGCGCAGTGGCTTTAGGCTAGGCATTGCCTACCACTTTATGTAGTGATCGAAATCCATGGGGGATTTGCAGCACTCAATTGACAAGCCCAATGGTCGAGCTACAGGAAATAATATTATATGTATAATAAATTGTAAATCAACTGCGAGTATGAATGTGCATCACACACCTGAAGATGGACTTAAACCTAATTAGATCTGTCATCAACCAATGACGACAGATGTCTACACAATCCTGTAAAATCATTGAGAGAGGACGAAATGGCCAACACTGTATATTTTCACATTCTCATAACATATTCAAACATATCAGTGCAACTCAACTAAAGCTGTATTTAGTATGGAAAAGTGGGACATTTTGGTGATTAGTGAAAAAGTGGCCCTTGTCCCAGGGCCTTACCAGCAGCGCAGATAGTACATGATATGTCTGTAGTGAGGCCCCTCCCTAGCGTTTCAGTGCTGCAGACCATGGTTATTTAGCCCAGTAATTCCCGGGTTTCATGGAGGTGTGTGGTTATGTGTGTTAGGGGTTATAGGGGTCCGGAATGTGGGTTTATACCCGGTGTGTTTATCTCCAGTACAGGCCTCGTGAACCCCATGCAGCCACCTCCCACCCTACACGTCACAAGGCTACTGGTACTGATACTAAGCCCCCTCCCCACACACACACACACAGACACCACCACCACCACTTGGTGCTGCTAAGACGTTAATTCTAGCATATTCCTATCATTTCTATGAATTTTGCCGCCTTATATTTGATCTCCAGCGTCAAAATGAACATAGCGTGTGGTACTATAACAGTTTCCAACAAAAACTTTAACAAAATTAAGCCCACTCATATAAATTATTTTCTTGACATCCTATCTAGACAGTATATGGGATGGATAGCTATTCGATGATCTATGGATCCAAGCCACTAAATTGTAAATGAAAGAGATAATATCCATTTGATTTAAGTAAGCTAGTAACAATGAGCGTGTATGATCCTCTCCCTCCCTGCCCCCATGGTACACCGTTTAGTCACCCCAGGGGTGTGTACATGTATACACCATCAGCTAGAACTGGGCCTTCCTCTGCCAGGTTGCCATGGTAACGCGGTGGGCGTCGTCACAAGGTTGCTATGGTAACTTAGCCTACTTCCCACCACACTTGGGAGTGTTGGCGCCTCGTAATGGTCTCTGTTACTGCGGACATCCCCCTCCCCCCCCCCCCGGGGGTTCTCCTACACCTGTCTCTACCTGCCTTCTCAGGTACACGCCGTGCCCAATCTATCTACTAGTCCTGCTGCTGGTAAAGGCTGATACAGGCTGAAATGGTTGGTTGGGAGAATCTGACAAGAATCAGCATACACCGAGAAAAGAAACAGCGTCAAAAGGAAGTCCAGGTTGCTCCCGAATGACTCTCCTCTTTAGGGGAGCCTAGGCTGCCTAAGGGAGCCTATAGGTGACTTTATGATCTTAGGGAGTCACCTGGGGAAGTCATATAGTTCCCTGACTGTTCCCTGGGCTCCCCTAAAAAGGGGAGTCATTTTGGAGGCAACCTGGACTCCATTTGACGCTGTTTTTTCTCTCTGTGTAGGTTAGCAGAGAGTTTCGAATGTTGCAAAGGCTTTTTGTTTAAGGCTGAACGATTCTGTCAGTGGTCGGCAGATGCTTTCAAACTGCGACAAGAGGCTGAAACGGTTGGGAAATGCTGACAAGAAAGGGGCAAGGACCAGCAAAAGCTAACATGGCCTTTCAACATGGCGAGCAGCTGTCAGGGCCTATAAAGGCCTCGTAACAACTGACAATTGCCTGTAAAATGCTGACAATGGACTTCAAGTTATAACAATGGCTTTCACATGCTGACACAAAGGCTTTTGAATCATGACAGAGACTTTCAAATATTGACAAGGGCTGATAAAGCTAAATTTAAAAAAAGGCCACCTGGCCCTTGTTTCAAAAAAGGGACGACCCTAGTTATTTCACCCAATTTAATTGTGTGTTTTTTTAAGTTCATTTTTTAGAATTTGTTAGTCATTCCCTTTCAATAATTAAAATCTCCTCCTGACCTCAGGGGCTTGAATAATAGATTGCCTTCAAGAAGAGGAATATCCAACAACTTCTTGATAGTCCACGTTTCTGGTATTCTCAATATGTTAAAAACTAAATCAAATAAAAAACAATCCGACCTACCTATCCTTATGTTTGGGCCATGTTGCCTGAAACATACCTCAATTCTGATAAAACTAAGGCTAAGAAGGTCTGAAAATATCTGACAATGGCTAACAGAGGCCGCAACAGGTCGGGAATGTCTAACAATGCTTTGGCAAATGTTGTCAAAGACGGACAAGGGCAGACCAAAGCTGCCAGACACTGGCAAATGCTAGTAAAGTTGCTTAAATGTGAGACGCCGTGCTGGCAGGGGCTGGGGCCTGGAGGAGGGTGTAAGTGAGTGTTTGAGTGTTAGGTGGATGGCGTCATCAGGTAGCGTTGGCAACCCCCTCACCAGGTTATAACCAGGCTGCTGCGTCTGCACCTTGACAGAAAGGTGAGCTCTGATGAGGCCGTCTCAAGGCTGCCAACTCACAATTGTGTACCTGAAAAAGAAGTGCAAAATGGTGAAAAACAAATCTCGTCCGATCCAACGGATTCACGTCATTGGATCCACCCCTATAGTAAGCACCGTTTTTTCCCCGCTGCATTTCCTCAGCACATTCAGACAGACATGTAGATGATCATGCAATATGCAATACCGTCCTGGGTCAGTTCAGCAAATCTAACATACATAATGCAAAATGTGTTTCAACTCACAAGATAATGAACAGTAACAAGCATGCAAAAAGACTGCTATATATATACATGTTTGCCAGTTACTATTACAGGTAAAGGCCAACTTCATTTATCCCTGAACAGCAACAGCCTTAACAATTTAAGGACGGCATGATGCATCAAGGGCTCATATCCATTTGTTGTTAAGATGAGGCAAGGCAGCACCTGTGAGAAGCTCATTAGCCCTATTGATCCCGACCATTGGGAGCGTATAAACCACATAGGGTGGCCAAGTTCACAGGGCAAGATTGCTTTAATACAGCACTTTGATGGTGATGCATTGAAGCATCATGCTGACAAAAGGGTATGGTGCACTGAAAGAGCATGCTGCCCCTAACCCTTTAAGGATGGCATAGTGCATTCATGCATCATGCATTGGTCGTCATGATGCATGAATGCAGCCCTGGTGAGTAACTTGCCAGTGATGCATTAATGCATCATGCCGACCCTACAGAATTCAGACACAACCCGTAGGGTCGTCATGATGCACCAATGCAGCACGGGCAAGTTACTTGCCGGGGATGCACTGCTGTATCATGACGACACATACGACCTTAAAGGGTTAAAGGGTTATGCTTAGCATTACCAATGTTATAGGGACTAACTCCCCACGTACTACGGGTCTATATATAATGTATCAACACAGTATGCTGCCACTGAGAGGTTGATTCCTCCATTACCTAGATGCTACCTTTCTGCCAGGACATCACACAGTGATGACCCCAGGTCTATATCCACACACCCATCTCTCACCTACACTATGAGGTGCCCTACACCTGTCAGCAGCTGGTCTCATATAGCAGCCCTTCTACATGGATCTCAGCTGGTCTCATATAGTAGCCCTTATACATGGATCTCAGCTGGTCTCATATAGCAGCCCTTATACATGGATCTCAGCTGGTCTCATATAGTAGCCCTTATACATGGATCGCAGCTGGTCTCATATAGCAGCCCTTCTACATGGATCTCAGCTGGTCTCATATAGCAGCCCTTCTACATGGATCTCAGCTGGTCTCATATAGTAGCCCTTCTACATGGATCTCAGCTGGTCTCATATAGTAGCCCTTCTACATGGATCTCAGCTGGTCTCATATAGTAGCCCTTATATATGGATCCTAGCTGGTCTCATATAGTAGCCCTTATATATGGATCTCTCTTTGGCTTTACTGTAGCACATAGCTTGTCCAATAGAGTAGTCAGTACCCTCCAAGCAGCACCCGAGAATTGAACGTTCTTATCTTCTGCATTTTCTGATGCTCTGGTGAATTCCCCAGGTTTGTCTTAGTTGTGAATGTTCAATTCCCGGATGCTGTTTTGAGGTTATATATGGAACTGATCTACCCCAAGCTTGAGAGGATAATAGCACCTTGTGATGGGATATTTTGCTGTGTTTGAGAGTCAGGTGAAGGTTATTACATTGTACTTATGGATAATGCAGTTCAGGAACCACTCCCACTTATTTAGTCTGCAACTTTGGGGTTAGGTATAGATAAAACAGACAATAGAGCCAGCATAACATACAAGTCTACTCATACATCTCTGAAGGACTGAGTTACATCGTGTTGATGATATCAGAGGCCTTTTACTGCTTGCACCATGTTAGTACCTGGATCATCAGATCCCATACACTCTATACAACATGAGTATACAAGTAGGCAGAATCTGCCCTACATCCGGGTAGCTGCCACGCCCCTGGTGACAAACACATGAAGTACTGCTGGCAGATTGCCGTATAGCGGGATGAGTCCTAGTTACACAGCTGCACACCAGGTGGCCGCATCCCGGCAGCCTCTCTGTCCGCCACTACTTGATACCTGTACCCACCACTAGGGTCACTACAAAAAAAACTTCCTTCTCATCACCCAGCACATTTGTTTTTACAATTAAAACATGTAAAACATGATAAAAATGGACATATATAGGCCAATTGGGTATCCAATTAGGCCGCTGATAATGCATTGGGTTGGAGAAAACGTGCACATTTATATCTTTTGCAGACCCTTACACTCTAAATTACTAAAATGTGAGCCTTTATTTTTTTTTTCATTAGGTCCCAATAAAGAATTAAAAGAATAGGAAAAAGTACTCTCGTCATATTGTTTCCAGGCAAGGTGATGAGAAACAAGTCTGATTTAGGAATGACCTAAGGGCATGCAGGGGTCAGGGTAGCTCACCACCTTTCTGGCTGTTGCTATTTCCCGGAGCTATTTCCATCCTGGTTATAACAAATTGTTGTTACATTGCGTCATGGTGTGTGTCATGGAAATACCAGCCTGCCTGGGAAACTACTCATTCCTATAATTGCTGCCCTAATGCTACATGGGACTCCAACTAGAGGAGAGTATCCTAATTGCCATGTACACTAATATTCCCAGCCACTATAGCCTAACCAAGTTTGATAGTCATTTCAAAGAGCTTTAGGCTAAGTTGATCATATATATTGTTTTGTCATTTTTGAATGGCATTTGGTCATGCCTAACCAATGCCCCTATGATCAACCTGCGATAGCCACTTCAGACTAAGGGCTGGGGCATTTAGCTATTCTGTAACATTACTCAAAACCAGTCAGGCAGTAAACCATCTTTTCTTTTCACTTTTCCCACACATGCTCCTCTCATCACTTACTTCCACACATCTACCGCTTCCCACACTGAGCTGCTCCCCCTGGGCTGCTCCACAATAAACTGCTCCTCTCATGCTAGCTGCTTTCCTCACCATGAGCTGTTTCCTCTCACTCTGAGCTGCTTCCATCACCCTGAGCTATTACCATCACCCTGAGCTGCTCCCCTCACCATGAGCTGATCCCTCTCATTCTGGGCTGCTCCCCTCCCCTGAGCTGCTCCCCTCCCCTGAGCTGCTCTCCTCACTATGAGCTGATCCCCTCATATCCTGAGCTGCTCTCCTCACCTTGAGCTGCTCTCCTCACTATGAGCTGATCCCCTTATATCCTGAGCTGCTCCCCTCACCCTGAGCTGATCCCTCTCACTCCGAGCTGCTCCCCAACCTCAGCTTCCCCCCTCACCCTTAGCTGCTCCTCTCGTCATGAGCTGCAACACCCTCCATTGATGCTCTCATCATCGGCTTCTCTCCTCACCCTCAGCTTTTTCCTACACAATGACCTGCTCCCCTCACCATAAGCTGTTCCCATCACCCTGAGCTGCTGTCTCAAACTGAGCTACTTCCCTCACCGTGAGCTGCTCTCCTCATCTTGGGCTGCTCCCCTCACTCTTACCTGCTCCCCCACCATGAGCTGCTCCCCTCGCCCTCAGCCTCTTCCTCATCCATTGCTGCTCTCATTATCGACTGCTACCCTCCGCCTGAGCTACTCCCTACGCTATCCCCTCACAAAGAACTGCTCCCTCAGCTCCCAAGCCATAGATGATCTTACCCTAGACTGCCCCAACACATTGAGCTGCTCCCCTTACCATGACCTACTCCCTTCACCCTGAGCTGCTCACCCTATCTTGCATTTCCTCCTCCTCTAGTGGTGCCCCAGGCCGACCCCTGGTGTGCTTTGATTCCATATCAGCAGGACATTATTTACGTAGCAGCACAGGCAGGTTGTGAAATTAAACATTCCCCACCTACACCTGCCCAGGGGGTGGTGATAGGGTGTAGAGAGTGCTGTTCTCAGCTGTACTAGTTACTGTATTAGAGATAGTACAGGGATCTAGAGTGGGTGTGGTGGGGGCTGTATTACTGTGGCACCAGAGACAGTATGCAACGATGTAGGCTGGGCGTTGTAGGGGCTGTACTACCGCCACTGCATGCATGTTGAGATTAACACAGTGCTTAACGGCCAATAAATGTCATGGAATGGTTATAATGACGTAGCTATGATATCTATAGGCCTCTAGTCCCTGAACTTATTTATCACTTTAAGCTGTGTTTATTTTGCTTAACTCTGAACATCCATGCAGTGTGCTACACAAGAGATAATACAGAGATTTAGAGTGGTCGTCTTTTTTTGTCTTGATGTCCCAGAGATGATACAATGTATTAGGTTTAGGTATAGCTGGTGAATCAGATGTCCTTCAAATATTTTACAGAATGCATACGTATGTCTGTCTCTGACCAAACAAACTACTTTTGACAAAATGTATAACAATTTTTTATTTTGGGTCAGTGAATTTAGATTCAGTGAACATTTTATTTTATGGTTCGTATACTTCTGTAACAAAATTCCGCTCTGTGTATTCAACTGGACTCAACAACTTTGAACTCAAATATTTGATTGGCCGTTGGCCATTATAGAGATAAGCACTATGTCAATTCTCCCCAAAATGCAGTTCAGAGGGAAAAAAAGTTTTAAAAATATGCAATGCATTAAAACTCAAAAAAAAATAGAAATAAGCTAGGAGGCAATGCATAAGGCCAAATTAGTGTGTAATACACATAGTTGCAATGTATCTTTGCCAAATAATAAAGACCAATGTGTTCATCCGAATTGGCCTGCACTGCCTCCCCCCGTCAATTAATTTTGTTGATTAGTTATTACTTTCATTAGTTAGTTCTTTGATTTGTTATACTCTTTCTTTGCCCATTCCCTTGGTTTTGGAGGCAGTAATATTCTGTTGTGCACCAAATGCACCGACAACCCTCAGTAAAAAGAGCCCTGAAGATGCCGGTAACAAAGCAGTGTTTATTACAACAAAAGGCTCCCTGTGCACTAAGTAACACCCCCTGGTGTAAACTACACGTGGGTGGTACAGGTGTGAAGTGCTGGGGGGGGGGGGGGGTATGTAGCACAAACTGGCAGCTCTCATGGAAACCACTCAGACCGTATATATCCTGAATCAGGGTGTGCACAGAAAATCTAGATGCCCGGCCCTTAGTCTGAAGTGCCTATCCCAGGTTAGCCATAGGCACCTTGGTCAGGGATGAACAAATGCTATTCAAGAATGACTGAGGCAAACCAACATAAGACTAATGCCATACTCAAAATGACTTAGCCTAATTGAGATGGAAAAGACTAAGATGAGTTGAACACTTCTTACCAACCTGACAATATCAACTAACCTAAGATGGTCATATAAGGAGCCAAAAAAATGACTAACTTGGTCAGGCACTAGTGACTGAGAGATTGACCATATAAGGAGCCAAACAATAGCAGGGTGTGCAGGATTTCATCTAATTGTGAGGTTAGACATTAGCATATTAGGAAGGTTATGGGTCATTTTAAATAGGAATTGGGGCCTTGCTGTCATATATGATGGAGCATATATACTATTGGATAGATTCTGTCCATTATAACATTGTATAAGATACAAAGATCCAAATCCAAACCTGTCCAAACTGCTTGGTTTTTGAAGATTTGGCAATTTTGGCAGTATTTCCCTCAGCTCTGAGAAAACGAGTAGTTTCTCAGGGACCTTTATCTGTATCGTTGAACATGGAATACCTTGTGTAAGCGGTCTTGGTGTAATCAGCCATCTCGCATGTACACGAGGTGGTTTGAGTTGTTGGCAGGATGGTGTGCGGGTGACACGTCGGCAGTTTGTTGTAAGCAGTTTGTCGTCTACATTACACCCCGACACTGGACACTCCAACCACAGGCACAAAAACTACACTGTGTTATGACACAGCTAAGGTAAAACACACTCAGCTTACACATGCTGAGCTGGCAACAGGTCCCTGTAAGATGGCACCCTAGGGTGTTATGGATAAATAGTTACTGTTCTCATCTCATCCTTTATGCATTCTCTTATGTGTTAGGGTGCTGGTTCATTCAGTTGTTTATTCATCAATTATCCCTTAACTCATTTATTTGCCGATAATGGATTCATTGTTTATTGGTCGGTTGATTCGTCTGTGGTTATGTTCGTTTGTTTCTTAATGTATCAACAATGGAACATGTCAGTTGAAACAGCGACAATTCATGCAGTTTAGCATCGGGTTCTCAAATTGAAAACGTGCAATAAATGATTCTGTAATAATGAGGAAACTCTAGACACAACGTATCGCATTAGCTGGGCTTTTAGATAAGTGCCTTCTAAATAAGCGTCATAGGGGTGCACTACATCTTGATCTCCAATCAATTTCTATTCATTTCTATTGAACTGAATTCTACCTGGATTTGATGAGTATGTTTTTTCTTGTTTTTTGAAGGAGTGAAACTTGAGAAACTTCCTGGAACGTTTTCTGGACACCTTTTTGAATCAGTGAAACATCATCATTCTACTTGTGGAATTTCTTGTTATTGCAGAGTAAAACTCAGGAAATACACATCTTTATTGAACACTAGGAACGTTCACTATTCATAAGAACCTCCTGAGTATACAGCTTGTGCTTTTTCCGGAGAAATACACAAGATTTTAACATGTGTCATTTTTGAGTTCTGTTTGGAGGGAATACTATGTGTGTACGTACAGCAGAAGGGCGTGGCAGGAGGCATGGTGTACACTTGGTGTGAGGGGTACAGGCGGGAAGAGGTACACTACTGTTACTAAGTACATGACGCAGGGTGGGCTGAGGTGAGTTGACGACCGCTGCAGGGGTGGCCTAAGGTGACACATATCTACATATATATACCACTTGCTGTATGTCAGAGGTGGGCACGGGATAGTGAGACAGGATGAGATCTGTAATTTATAGGGTATATCTCTGACTACTAAATGTATACATGCATATTAGTAAATAGAGGAAATAGAACAATAATAGGATTCCTATCCCCCAAAAATGGTACAAACCAATACACATACATGTATGAGAAAATAAATATAAGGAAAACAGCACATAACATCATTGTGTGATACACTCTAATTACAATATTCACTAGTAAAATTCCTTTGAATCAGTTGCCTTGTGTCTCAAATGAAAAAATACAATTTCAAATTACAGGTCCAGGTACCATTTAAACTATTTTTAAATTGAACTGTGCTCAGTTGAACTGCTATAATGTACAACTCATACACATGTTTGTATTATCTGTTGCCAGACATATCGTAATTTATTCCCATACACAATGTTTTGCTTCAAACATTTGTTTTACATTGTTGGCAGAGAACCAAAGCTTCAGCACTAATATTGGTTTTCTATGGTCTACTTACAGAAGCTCGTAAGGCAGGTTTTGCCGTACAGGTTCTCCCGGTTCCAGCCATATGGGCGCATGCTCCAGCCTTACTTGTAAGACAGGGAGCCCCAGCATCTCACCGGCCACCAGCCACAATCCACTACCGCCGCTTCCTCCTCCTAAAAAGGAGAAGACTCAAGCTGCTACAGCCCAGGACCAGGACAGGTTTAACGAGCAGGTAGCTGCCAAGCTCACATCCACCCAGATCCAGGAGCACCAGACTTCTGAGACCCTTAGGAAGGACGAGGAGAAATTTGAACAGAGCATCAAAGCTTCAAAATTAGTCTCGGGTTCCTTGACGTCTCTGGAGAACTGGGCTAAGAGAGAGGAGTTCTTTCGATCGTTTGAGCAGGCTCCGGTAGAAATCAAACAAGAGGCATTCGCTAAGCACAAAGTTGCGTCTAAAGAGGAAGAGGACACTGAGATTCCTGTAACTGTCGTTGAGGATTCTGACACTGAATCAGTCGCAGTAGAGAAAGCTCTTGCAGCACTAGACCTTGTACTTCCTAAGGACAGTGGTGACGAATTAACAGACTCTGAGCATATCGATGTAACTGAGTCTTTTGATGAAGTACCAGTTCCTGTAACACAACAACAAGAGCGGGGTGATTCAGACGACATCAACAGATTCGCTGAAGTATTTGTGAACCAGGTCATCCAAAAAGCAGCTGCACAGTTTGCTGCAGAAGAGTTAGAGGCCCAAAAAGAGCCGGTACAAATACCTGAAGTTGAGGAAGCGCTGTCGGTAGAGACAGAAGAGATAGTCCAAGAAGAAGAATCACTTGTTTCGTCAGTAACAGAAACCACAATGGCCAGTCCACTTAAGAAGAATGTCCCTTGTGTCAGGCCTGCTGCCCCCAAGCCTGCAGCAGGAAAGGCTCCAGCCAAGCCAGAACCACCAAAAGCTGCACCAGCACCAGCAGCACCAGCACCGGCAGCACCAGCAGCACCGGTAGCAGCACCAGCAGCACCAGCAGCACCGGCACCGGCTGCCCCTGCTGCCCCTGCTGCACCAGAGGCACCAGCAGTACCAGCAGCACCGGTAGCAGCACCAGCACCGGCTGCCCCTGCTGCCCCTGCAGCCCCTGCTGCTGAGGTAGCAGCGCCAGCACCAGCAGCACCAGCAGCACCAGCAGCAGCACCAGCAGCACCAGCACCAGCACCAGCACCAGCACCAGCTGAGGTAGCAGCACCAGCACCCGCACCTGCACCGGCTGCCCCTGCAGCTGAGGCAGCCCCTGCACCTGCACCAGCTACAGAGGCTGCACCTGCCCCCGCAGCAGCCCCAGCAGCTCCAGCACCAGCGGCGTGCACTGCTGAGACCCCAGCCCCCACCCCGGTGGTGGAGGTCACCCCCGCCACCCCAGCACCTTGTGCAGACACACCGGCCGCACCGGTACCTGCAGCAGCTCCCGCAGCCCCCGCCCCAGAGGCAGCACCCGCAGCACCCGCAGCACCCGCAGCACCTGCAGCACCTGCCACAGCCGCACCAGCCCCAGAAGCTGCACCAGCACCAGCTGCACCAGAGCAAGCAGCTGCACCTCCAGCAGACGCCCCTGCAGCCCCAGCCCCAGCACCAGAGCAGGTGGCTGCACCGGCAGCTGAGCCGGCACCTGCAGCTGCCCCTGAAGCAGCACTGGCACCTGCACCGGCAACAGAAGCTGCACCAGCTCCCCCTGCAGAAGCTGCCCCAGCACCAGTGGCAGCACCCGCCCCTGAAGCCGCCCCGGCTGCCCCAGCCACAACAGAAGCTCCGGCACCCGCACCTGCCGCTGAAGCTGCACCTGCCGCTCCTGCAGCTGAACAGGCTCCTGCACCTGAAGCTGCCCCCGCAGCCACTGAACCAGCACCAGCAGCACCAGCACCAGCAGAGGTTTCCCCAGAAGCAGCAGTGGCAGCTGCCTCTGCAGCTGCAGAGGCGGCGGCGCCTCCCGCCCCGCTGGACACGACCCGTCTGCGGCAGCACAACTTGCTGCTCAAGCTGCAGAAGGAGCTGGCCATCATGACGGTGCGCATGACCCAGTTACAGGACACCATGCGCGCCACCCAGTCTGCCCTCTCCACCTGCATGGACTACAACATGGAGCTCATGGGGGACAAGTAAGCACCTTCCCCACACACTGAACTATACTCTATGGTAAAGGCAACAAATGTACTCATCATATTTGTTGAAAGGTTTATCTTTTGGTAAAAGCTACCAGAGAAGTTATGACTATGTCTAAAGCCTGGATTTCACTATTTGATGATGTAATTCCCATCTGACTTTTTATTTTACAATTTAAAAACTGGAATATACTTGGATCCCATGAAGGGTCAGGTCACTGCGAGACGATGAACTAGTCTCTGGATTTTACGATTCAAGGAAGAAGTATATCACAAGCTACCATGAGTAACAAGTAAAACGTCCAAACTGCATTCATACACCGATCCTACAAGCTTGAAACAATCCAGAACGCTGTCCTTGAATGGACATGGGCCTGGATTCCACTGGAGGGACATTCAAACAAGGATTTTATTAAATTAATTCTTAAGACAAAAGGCTTCCCACTGGTAGAGCCACACATTATGTGTGGCTACGAGACACTACCCAGATAAGGCTGATTTAGCCAAGTAGTATAGGTGTCTATAACATCAACATTGGAATACAGGCTGAAGAGACTCCCACCGTCCAACGTATTGAGTACCAACCATACACCATCCTGCTTATACTCATAGTCTATGCATATCTAAGCATCCATGGGAAGTATCAGCATTAGATTGATATATTATCAAACTTATTAATATGCAGATTCTCAATGATAAGGGTGATCAGACTTCACTGCGGTGGTGCTATGACACATTATTATGCTGCTGAGGTGTGCTTTATTTATAATGCTTCATGCTTTCGAAGCAGTACTTTATTTTTCTTCTACTCAGAAAACCAGTTTGCAAGTTTTCTGGGATAACTTATTCATTATTTATTGAATCGTACACTGGAACTGTTCAGTAGATTAGACTTACCTTTCTCAGCAAGAATATGGTTTGAAGTTTTAACTATTTTAACTTTCTGTGAGAGTGATGTGCTAGCCTGCCTCAGAAATAAAAGGTGACTGGAGGAGAAACTGGTGGAGCTTAACGTTATTGTGTTATTGTTGTAATTCTAACTATATATTCCCTGATTAGAAGCTTTACATTAAAGTTGCTATACAAGCTCAGATGTATAGATAATTCAACTGTTCCAATATAGTTTTATTCAGCCTCCTCGTTGGAGTGTATTGGTAAAAAACATATTGTATGACTTTTAACCATGCTAGATACACGGAAACAGGCGAACAAAAAGAAAATTCGTCAAGCTAAAACATGTATATATTTGCCTCATTCAACCTATGTATTCATAATGAGCGTTTACATTGAATCTGCTATTCAAGCTCAGATGTATAGATAATTCACCTTTTCCCATGATATAGTTTTATTCAGCCTCCTTGCTGGAGACAAGAGACCAGACACGAGCTTACTCCCAGGGTTCTAGGCAATCAAATGCCTTGGTTAATTGAGACTCCTAAGACTAATCATACACAGTTGTGTACCCTAGTGTTATTCATTATCTAGGATTAATTATTCCACAACAAGGGGTCAGACTACTACATCAGTTCGCTCTATGGTTTAGTACCATGACGAGAGTTACAACTAAACCAGCCAAAGAATGGATACATATTAACTTGATCTCAGTTGCATGGTTGCATTTTGAGACAGTATAACAATGCAGAAATCCGTCACAGTTCTTTGCTAGAGTCCTACGAATGTCATTGACCGCTAATTCTGAAGTGTTTGAATTGCCTATTTACTTGATTCCTTCTGCATTAAATTAAGCTGCATACTCTGTGATTAACCTGAATGGTTGGGTAGTGCAAAGAATTATTGTATGCTATTCTTTAATTTCGTCAAACATTATCTTTAGGCGTACAAGGGTGCAGATGGCATTTACAGCTCAAATACAAGTTCAGCCGTGGGTACAGTCACGCCACCTACAGTTGTCAAATGGTACTTAGACTCAGAGACATCCCGTCTGCAATATTGCAATGTCTAACCATGTACATGAATTCAATATGTATATTTATGTTTTTATGAAATACAGCAGTCCCATTGACTTGACCAAAGAACGCCTTATTGCACACACCCCGTGAAATAACCCAAGGCCGTTTAGCACGGCCCTGTGACGTCATCTAAATGGCAGTTTGTTTACATTTAAATGGCGTAGAAAAGTGGAGAAAAGGCTATTTAAAATGCAAATAAGCCCTACTTTTTCAAATTTGAATCGGATAATGTAAAAACTAAACGCAAAGGAACACTTTTTTAGGTCTTTTGACTGTGTTATTTCACTTGTTGGGGGTGGGCCGTATTTCACTCGGACTGAGGCCTCATGAAATACGACCCACCTCAAACTCGTGAAATAGCCCAGGCAACAGACCAAAACTCGTGAACCTTTGTCTATAATCTCACGTCTATAGCATAGATTAGCCTCCAGTTCAGTCACCTCTCAAGATCTTAACCTCTGATATCCATTATACCTATAAATGTAAGGTCGTTGCTAAATGGAAAAAAAGAAACAAGCCAAACTTTGGTTTGTAAAACTTTATTTGTGAATATCAGTATATGCATATTTATCCAGAAAAGGTTGGAACACTCATTTCTATTCATAAACATCTGATAATGGTAAATACAAAGAGTAATTCCGTCATGGCAAAAATCTTAATTCTGTGCTTATCCACGCCGAATGAGTAATATATCCAATAAAAGCAATTCATATCAATGGATAAGGGGAATGATATTCAAATTACTGCATGGGAAATAATAGTTGATGATTATAACGTTCAAAGATTACTCCAAGCTAAAATGACCTATGACTATTAAGCAATCCTGTTATATACAATATGTGAAATATGATGAAATTGTTTTAATGCAATTTATACTATTCATAATGATGAGGAAGCTATGAAATGATTAATTGATTATAACAATAGAGGTTCTAGCCTCTGCTTTAACAATAACTACTGGTGCCCTCTAGTGGCTGTCTTTAGAACTACACGAAAAGCAATAATTAACTATTGATGAATATTCATGAATATCTATGAATATTCATATATGTAAATAAGCAGCTGGAACCAGCCTCGTTGTGAGTTCTGTGTGCGTAGAGGCATCAAACATTGATACTATGGTAAAAGCAGCATAACATGATCAATAGTAAGGCTTCGCAATGTTATAAATATCTCACAAATTCGTCAGTAAATTGTATTAAAGGTAATATCTCCATGATACAAAATGGTCTAGGACAATCATGATAACAAACGTAGAGAGAACCAGGCAATACCTGAAAATATCAATATGGACTTGAAAATAATCACAAAATGGTAATATTTCACAGGTAGCAGCTTTTCCCTTAGTGGAAAGCTGTAACGACTAACATTAAAACCAGTTTTGTACAGAAACGAATGATGATACCATTTCGTATAGCAGCAGCATTCTTGCAATGGGAAATCCACTATTTATTGCAAAACATGGCTCAGCAACAAAAAAGGGAAGACTTTCAAGCAATATGTACTCATGAGTGAGTATGATGACATTATTTTTACATCAGTAAAACACTTTATTCACGATGACTACGTGGTAAAGGACATCCTTCCAAATAACATTTAATGTATGATATACAAGTACAATGTTTCAATGTTATGATCATATTCATTAAGCCTACCAATGCATATCAAATGCAGCAATAGCAATACTTTTTATCAAAAGTCAAACTGAATCCCTACATTTCAATTGTTAATTTGTAAATTTAGTTGATTATATAGTATAGGAATTATCATAAACCTTTGAGAAACTATGTTCCTTTTGTAGATCCATGGTGAGTTGAAAAGTATCATGTATATATTCATATAACAAAAAAGGCCAAAGGGTAGAATTACATATTATATGTATAACCTCAAGTATGCACAGATTTAAATCCTCAGCTCTCATTTACTGTGTTATATCCCACACACAACCGTCCCATTTGCGACTCCTCAGAAAGCACCCCAGAAGTATACACCATGAAGCGATATTGATAAATTCAACACTTTGAGGACAGAATAGTGCTTTGATGCCCTTTTGTAGACATTCTGCATAAATGCAGCACTGGTGAGTATCTCACCATTGCTGCATTCAGGCAGGATGATGAACCCCAGGGTTCAAACACTCCTAAAGGCCCAGCATGTTGTTCTGATGCAGCTCCAGCGAGTTAATCGCCAGCACCGCTGGTGCATCACAAAGACAAATATGATACATCATGCTATCCTTAAAGAGCTAAGCTTAGGAAACTATGAATATTGTTATGAAGAGTATTGGCAAAATGTTTGATAGTAAAGTGTATTGTCAGGTCGGGTTCCAAGACGCGGCTCGCTCTCACCGTCCCTTTCTGCATAGTCCACACTAGAGCGCTGCACAACAGCCGTCCAGCGTTTGTTTATATAGTTCCCGAAAAGCGGAGAAAAGCGAAGATGATGATGACGTCATAGTGCTGCGCACAAACGGGTTATTGGAAGATCAGGTTAGTGCGTAGGTTGAGTTATTTATTCGTCATCATCCGGACAAATTCTGAAAGTAAATAAATTAGTGATAGTGAACTATAAAAGTACTATGAATTATATTTTAACAAAAGCAATCAACCCCTTAAGAGTCATTTAGCGTCTTAATGAACTACATTCTTTGTCATCATGATGCATGAATACAGTCCTGGTAATTCTAGGGCTGTATTCGTGAATTTCGAACTTTCATGAATGTATTAATTAGCCCCGTAGGGATGCATGATGCTCGAGTTCAGCCCTGCTGAGTTACAAAACAGGGCTCCAGTAGAACAAAGAGCATCATGACAACAAAGTTTGAAAATGCAAAATGGTTAAGTGTGGTCTTGATGAACTGCAAAGACGCTCCTGTCGCCACCTAGCGTTATTTGGTGTAGTGCAACCTAGAGCCCCCTAGGGTGGGTATGAAGAAGCTCTATGCTACCAAGTATCCTAGTTTGAAAATTGTATGTTATTTGAATGGTATTACCATTTCATCTGTTTATGCAATAACAGTTCTTTGCTATTGTATGATATAATTCTAGATGCTTATCTTAACCATTACTCCGAACACAATTTTCTTAATATTCACATTGTGAAGAAGATCATTCATAATTGGCCTTTTCTACCATCATTCACAATAACATCGGTCCTTTAATCAACCTTGCTGGCAACTCAACATATTGGCTGATTGACCTTCATAATTGACCATGCTGGCACCACATTGACCATTTGACTGACCTTCATAATTGACCTTGCCATCACCGTCTATATCGGCCTCCCGTATCATCTCGTCCACCTCCTCGTCCGTCAACTTCTCCCCCAGGTTGGTCATGACATGACGTAGTTCTGCTGCGGAGATGAAGCCGTCACCATTTTTGTCAAAGACCTTGAAAGCTTCACGTATCTCCTCCTCTGTGTCTGTATCCTTCATCTTCCGCGCCATCATCGCTAGGAACTCTGGGAAGTCTATGGTTCCATTTCCTGTGAGGGACCATCAGAATTGTGTCTATACATGGTATATGCTAGATTCAATAAATGCTATGGTAATTTTCTCTTATATCATTTAAAGCTATCATTTATGGATGAATGGTAGGGAAACTTACATGGTAAGTATGTATTGACTGGTCAATTTAAAGAGACAGGTTTAATAATGGTAATGGGATCAGTCATTTGGCATCCTATGACACTTAGGACAACGGGATGAAAGTAATAGTAGATGGAATATAAGGTAATGTATATCATGTATAATGGTCGTTAATTCATATTGTATTTGTAAGTAAGGTTATTGTTCTAAGGAGTTATAGAATTAGCATAAGAAAAGCAACAAGATTCATGCCCATAGCCAACAGAGATTATGAGAGGGCTCTGGCCATGGTATTAGGAAGCCATCGTTAGTGTCAGTTTAAGGATGTTTTGTTCTTAGTCTACCATAGGAAGAGGACTTCCTAGGGCTATGCAGTTCACACTGGCATGCTGCATGGCAAATGTTGTAATATAATATCAATAATTCACAGTTGTTTTCTGTGTAAACATTGTTTCTCCTTTCTATCTTTTAGGCAATCAAATCTTTAAAAAAAAAGTTTCCTGGCTATGGGTTTGAGCCAATTTTGAAATGCCATCAACATATAGTTGGATATATTCATACCTTTGGGATAATTCTCTCAATAACTAAATAATCATACCATCAGCGTCAACCTCGTTGATCATGTCTTGGAGTTCTGCCTCCGTCGGGTTCTGCCCGAGCGACCTCATGACGACCCCCAGCTCCTTCGTCGTGATGCACCCGTCGCCATCTTTGTCAAATAGTGAGAAGGCCTCCTTGAACTCTGCCCAAAGAGAAAGGTCCCGATCAGTGATTGGACGAAAGAAAGCATCCTGGTTTGTGATTGGATGAGGGGAAGGATCCTGGTTTGTGATTGGGTGGAGGTAAGTATCCTGGTTTGTGATTGGGCGGAGGTAAGTATCCTGGTTTGTGATTGGGCGGAGGTAAGTATCCTGGTTTGTGATCGGGTAGAAGGAAGTATCCTGGTTTGTGATTGGAATAAGGGGATTATGCTGGTCAGTGATTGGCTGATCAGAAATATGCTGGCCAGTCATTGGCCAGGAGTAATAAACACGATTGGTGATTGGATTAAGGGAATTATTTTGGTTTGTGATTGAACGCGGGGAATTATCCTGGTTTGCGATTTGTTTGATTGAAATATCTTGGCCGGACATTCCCTGTCTAGGGATTGGACGAAGGTATTTCTGCTGAACAATAATTGGTTCCTGTCTTGTAATTGGCTCGTAAGAATGATCCTGGTCAGTGATTGGTCGAACTGAAGAATACCAATCAGTCATTGGCCAAACAGAAATATCCCAGTCAGCGATTGGCCAATCGTAAACATGCTTATCACCGATTGGTCGAGGAGACTTGTTCTGGGCAGTGATTGGCTGATTGGTTACATCCTGGTCACTGAATAGTTGGACCGGGTTAAACTGGTGACTGTTACCACGTCCATACACTCTCTGCTGACGGGAAATCCCCTGATTGGCACTGCTACCGACACTGGCCCTACCGCTAACTCCGCTGTCATGGCTAACTCCAGCAGAGGTATCCCTACAGTGGTCACCTGACACAGGAAGTAGGTTCTGGGTAGGTATAAGACGTCTGTTCTGGTTTGTATGAATTATTCGACTCATGGCGCTCTATTGGTCAACAAACTAAATGGTTATATACAGTAAGCATAGGCCTTCCATTGTACTGTCCAAATTATAATCACCGGCTGTCTTGTATTTATAAGACGTGTAGAAGTGCTATGCTTGTATAGTTTATAAAGCCAGCCGAAGACTGGGGCTGATAAAGTGTCCAAATATAAGCGATTGGGTCCGCAAGGGCAATGTTATGGTAATTTCCAGTGCCAGTGCAAAGAAGCAAAAATGGTACTGACCAAACTGGACTTATTTACCATTCACAATGGAAATACTCTGATAGGTTCTGCACAGAAAGGTATCCTGACCGGTGAGTGTTTTGATGAGCGGTTTTAATCTCCAGATTATATCCGATTGCGATTGCACGCAGGGTGGTAATCCAAGTGAGATGGTATGAGGTTCATCCCACCTGTCTCACACAGCTAACAGAGGGTGCCTCATGGAGGAAGGTGCAGGTGTGTGTGTGTGGCTGTGTGTGTGTGTGTGTGTGTGTGATGGGTGGAGGTCTAAGTTAACATGAAGGACTTAATGAGGCTCCCTCACAGCTGCATACACCTTACTAGGCCAAGGGAAAGTTCACTACAAGTGAATCGTTGTCAGAACATGTGATGTAAGTAGGACTCTGTGTTTAAATGTCTTTTCCAAAACTTACTAACTTTCTTGAATAAATCTTTATCAATTCCAGTATAATACTGACAAGCAGTCAAGCTCAGCTTAGAGTGAGTATACCGGATGATTCGGACCCAAAACTCTGCATATTTCTTTCAGGCTCATTACCTTATATTTTGATCTCAGTGGCCAAATATGCTCAGTGGTTGGACCCCATAGCAGCCACTTTCTGAGCTGTTACTGCCTATGGATACTACCCTAATGTTCCCTAACGCCAAGACACTACACTTTAAAAGTATTTGAGTCATCTGTATCTAGGATTTAGAATTTAGTAAAAATCGGATACAGCCACTTTGTGCCCACTTTACCCATGTTGTGACGTGAAGCGGATGTTTTGCGTGCCCTGGTGCGCCACCTAGGGGGGTATTGGGTCACTACACGTCCCTTAATGGCCTGGTAACAGCCTCAGAAATGTCAAGGGTAATTCAAGACACTTTTACCATTTTCCTTTGTTTTTTTATGACGGGCTGTAGTTTTGATGTTATCTAGATCATCTAATGTACCACTTATCTAGATTGCCGATTATCTGCCCAACAAAAACCAAGCTTTTCCCTAAATTAAAACTATTTACAATTACTCGTTGTCTTAACCATAGAAGCGGAGTGTATAGTCAACAAGTGCGCCATGATTTTTAAATGCCTGATTTAGTATCAACAATCGACAAGAGACATTGTCAACATTCTCTTATGTTAGTCCCCTATTATTAAACACCTGGTTAGCCTCTAGGTAGATACCAAGTGTGAATAAAGATAGGCCTACTATAATCCGACACAAGAGGCTCATTGACACTGCATCTTCTTCATGATGCATGAATGCAGCCCTCGTGTGTTTACTCACCTGGGCTACATTCATGCAGGTCTACTTCCCTAGGCTGCATTCATGTGTTTTGTTGACACTTCGGGGGTGTATCAACTCTACAGGGTCGGCATGATACTTGCATGCAGCACTGGCTAATTGACAGGGCTGCATTCATGCATCATATCGTCAAAGTGCACATTACAATAAAGCACGATGCAGCCCCTAAAGGCTTATGTCCATCACCATTAAACACCTGTTTAGCCTGTAGCTGGTTATTAAGTGTAAAACAAGATATAATAAACAGAGGGGCATTAACATTCCTTCTGTGACCCCTGGTCCAGTAGAAGTTTGAAAAGGAGGTATAATAAACAATAGCATGGTTGGTGTGTAGGCTCATTCAGTCAATCTGACAGAGAGCTAAGTCTACCAATACACCTCTCTGATTGGTTAACGTCTCCAGCAGAGGCATTCTTGACTCTCCTGGCATAGTCCTAGTATTATATATGACACAGACCAAGATAACACACTAGCCATTGTTGGCTGAATATGGCGTCCACGGTACAGAGCCTACTGCATTTTGCTCCTTGTCGCCACCTAGTGTCTTGTGATGTGGGGGTACACTGTAAATAGTTAGTGTAGGTACACAGTAGAGTCCATTGTAGATCTACTGTCGATTTACAGTAGACTGTTAACCTACAATAAACTGTAAACCTACAGTAGAATCTACTGTACACCTACAGAAATGGCAACCAACTTTTTACCATGTAAATGGGAGGTGAGTGACCCCATCTGAGATTGGTGTCACAGGTAACCATGGTACCTGGCATGTCACATGTCAACAAGTAAACTCACATGAGACTGCTATACAGGTAAAGCGTCTTTACACATACGTGTGCCTGTATAGTGCATGAGTACAAGACAATTCTGAGGGTGTCAGCCACTTTTTATGCATGTAGATATACCACGGCACGACTGTTGACATCTAAGCAAATATAGGACTGCTTTAAGCCACAATTTAAGCATCTTTAATCTTAGTAAATGCCACTTCAAGCCACTAAAACTATTACTGATTATGACCTTTCGGTAGCATTTCATCGCATTAAATAGTGATTTTAAACAATAGAATATTTGCCTGAATGTCAACGTCCATGGCCTTAACAGTTACATGCACGCTTCGAATTTCGAATTTCAAAACTTGTGTGTGTTAAATTGTATAACCCCTGTGTCTCTATATCACGCATATTGACATGCTATATCCTATCCAGGTCAATTGGTGATCCTAGAAGACGGTAACACTATATGCGTTGTAAGGGTGTATCCTGAGACGAGGCTCTGGGGAACATTCATGAAATGCCTGAAACTCCTGGCCATGAGTAGGCTGGTGGGCTGTAATCATACTCATAGTTAACAAACGTGTTTCTTCTGGTTTGATATTATACTCAAACGGACTTGAAATTATTCACGTATTTTAACGTTTTGCAAAACTTATGCTACTGAGAATGTTGTTTTAAGAGCTTTATGTTTGTATATATGCAGTCAAAACATACACTAGGTGGATTGTATTGTATCTTTGTATTTTTTACATAACATGTATTAGTCTGCATGTAGGCTATCATGGTGTCTGCACATGCGCACTGAGGTAGTCACGTGATTCAAGCATCCGTCACCCAAGTGAGAGATGAGTCACACAGGAGGCACGTGGTACACACAGACTCTGTCACGTGACTGTTACTTTGTACACCAGGTCCCTTCTGTATGTCTGTATTCTGCTGTACATGGTAGATATGGTACAGGTGACTTGCTGTGTGAGTGATATAAGCCAAGGAAGGGTCATTGTCCAAGGCGTCAGCCGCGGATAATTACCATTGTCCAAGGCTTATAGCGCATCTAGGTGTTACCGACGCGCTCTCGTTTTAGTCCCTTTAACCCGCGAACATGGATGCGCCCATGGCCTAATCCTTAGGAGCCCTATAACGGTATAACACTCATGCAGCTAGTCACGTGTATCATATCTGACTTAGGCTACACCCACAGTAGACGAGTGTGCTCAGTGGACCGCGTCAACATACAACGATGTATGTAAAACACAGTCAGGCCATTTCTTTTGTTCTCTCAGCCAACTGTGGTGTAAATTGTTTTAATCCTACTTATACCACAGCGGGCACAGAGAACAAAGCATGTCACACCTCTTGTATACTGTATACAGCTAGTGGTATAAAGTAGTTATAGGCCTTGAATCAAGCTGTAGGGGTGTTCTATAAGGCTCCCTTCACTGTATTTCGCGTACAGCTTGGTACTCGTCCTATAAGTATAACCTGCGGGGAAGGCTATAAGTGTCTGACACTGCCGGGATCTGGAAGGAGAGTCCAGCATTGCATGACTCTCTTATTGTCTGGGAATGGTGGACTCTGCAATGAGAGTCAAGTAATAGTCTGAATGTAGATAGAGAGTGGTTTTGGATACATTGTGAGGCTCTCACTATTTTAAGGGGTAGAGTCAGAAAGTCCTTTACCCTCTTTCTCCAGATGGACTGATAGTTTTACAACCAACACAACCGAAGGCTGGTTAGCAGGTTCACAGAGCCCATACGGACCGAACCTGGACTTTTTTTCAGTTCAATTCGCCACTGCTTTCCTTCCTCATTGTCTCTCCGTACCCTCGTCCTTCCCTCAGACCTCCTCCCACACCCACCTCCGGGCCCACCCCCCATACCAGTCCGCCCCTCCGTACCGTGACTGTGAGGAGGTAGGGAAAGTAGTGAGGGCTGTGCCGTATCACCTATAAGAACAGCGCAGTGCTTTAATGCACCACACCATCTTGGTGTCATGATGCATGCATGTATCAGGGGTGAGTATCTCCAAATGTTTTGCTTTCATGCATCATGACTCTGTGGGATTCGGCAGAATGAAGCATTAGCGAGTTACTCACTAGCATTCTGTTAAAGAATTATGACCACAAATCAACATGAAGCATTGGGGTATTCTGCAGCCCTTACAGGGTTAGGGTGAGGAGATGGGCCCCCCGCACGTCATGTCACCAACTTCTTACGTGATCCTACTTCACGGTGTGCTGCACTGACAATCTGTAGGTTTAAGACGTCAGTCAGTAGTGCCTAATCCAGGTTAGTCATAGACATATTAGTAATTTTGACTAAAGTATTTCTCAAAAATAACAAAATTGATATTTAAAAATGGTTAATTGCCGAACAATGCCAAACAAGATACGACTAATGGCCTAGTCAAAAAGACTATCTAATATTCCTATCGTTCCTAGACTAAGGTGGGATAGTCCGTGGTGACTAGCCTGACTAACCTTAATTGGGCATATAGGGCCTACTGAGCCAAAAAGTGACTAACAAGGTTAGTCACGACTTACTATGTTCTTAGTCACTACTGACTGAGTTCTGGAGCATACAGTTTAGCAGTGTGGGTAATACCAGCACTGAATAGCTCCCCTACTTTGTTAAGCTGGGAACGTTGAAGGATTAGTTCTGCATGGCAGAATGGTAGAAAGTTGGATGTTGTCATTGGAGAGAGTTTGTTATTTCCAGATGGCATTCAGCATTAGGACAGATGATACATACAGAGCGAGTCAGATTGATCTTCAAAATTAGAAAGGATTATTTATAAGCAGCTATAGAATATAGTATTATACAGAGAAAGTCATCACACATCAATGTCTGATGTTATGTTACATGTTTTAGAGTGTTTAATGGAATTATAAGATGTTATAGAATGTAGTCATCACATACCAATGTCTGATGTTATGTTACAGGTATTAGAGAGTTTAGTAAATAATCAATTACAGATTATGCAAATAAGACTGTAAGATGAAGGTGTAACATGAGGTTTATATTTACCTGCTATTTGTTCTTCTGTTAATTGGTCCGCCTGTAAAAACAAGGAAACAGGGTTAGTGGCACGATAAGGAAATTCAAAATAGCCACCCAGCAAGATTGGAGAAGGCAACGCACATAGTGTTATTAAGTTAGTGCTATAGGCCACTAGCGCAATACGTCCTAGACCAATGGAATAATTCCCTCCATTCACTGCGGAATTCTAAGGGTACATAATGCAACAGCTTGTATCCATGTGACTCTGTTATCAGTGCTTATCTCGCTGGTACCAGCTTAAGTAATGGACGCGTCCACAGGACGACCAGCTTAACCCCTATATGGAATACGTCTAACACAGCATCATTCATTCATGTTCTTTAGTAGTTATACATCCTAACACTAGGTGTCGTGTGTGTAGACCTGTAACTTGTAGTACCCTCACCATGTTAGTTACAGACACTGACACTAGGTGCCGCATTGTTAGCTTATGTTTAATACCTTTAACACGTTAGTTATATATCCTGTGACTAGGTGCCGTGTGTGTATCTACTGTATACTACCTTTGATATGTTAGTTATAGACATTGACACTAGGTGTATACTACCTTTAAACCAGGATACACCACGTCACGTCCTGTCACTAATTATGGAACATGGAGACAGACAGCCCTTTATCGGGCTGTACAGGAGTAACACGCACACACAGAAGCACGTCTCCAATACAAACCACGTGCACTGTGTCCACAGTCAATATACTATAAAACCACAGGTGATTCTACTGCCCATATGTATACATGTACACCGAGACCATAATTGTATATAATTATACTGTAACATTACAGTATATTCTAGTGCTCAACTACATGTACGTCCCAATGACACAATGACATTGCGGACAGTTTTGAATTTGATGCTGTCTTCAGGTCCATAGTACTGTGTAGGCAGTCCCCCCCCCCCTTACACACACCACCGTGTGGTGTACACGATGGTGACGCAGATATCACTCAAAACACTGATTTAGGACTTCTATACTGTTGTATGAAATCGGATACGTTTCCTGGTAGTGTTCATAATTAGGATGGATTCCACGAAGATACCTGCATATAGACTATACCTGCGTATATATGTAGCCTATAGCATATAATTATAGATTTGGGGTACTCAAATGCTTGTGGAGCAGTTCACATTCAATCAAATTACTCATCCATTTGTCTTTATAATAATGATAATCCGAAATTAAAATATTCACTGAGAATGTTACTATCTAATATGATTATTCAACTGATGAACAATAAAGGGGTATAGATCTACTGTATTTTTTAACTCTTTTTATTTCATTGGATATTGCATTCAATATGTATGAAACAAAACTAAAACCATATGCGTCTATTTGACTTAACATAGTATCATTTAAATTGTATGCTGTTACATACACAGAAATAATACCGTCATATACAATCCGAAATGCATATCTGTATGATATCAATGTATCTGATCTCATTCTTTGAAATTCATAATTCACATTTTAGAAAATTACTATATGATTGATATACATAAATTCAAAATAAGAATGATGTATCTAGCGTACTGTGCACACTCTGTAGAAAATGTAAAATCAGTTAGATAAGTGTATTCTGTACACCCAGCCCCCAGGTACACCCACACAGACTGCCTCCCTGACATACAGTAGTACCACAACGTGTCCAGTAGGGGGCTCTGTACTACAAAGAATCAATAAAACAGCCCCCCCCCCCTCCTGAACACAGACCCCTCCTCACATCCCACAGGCCTACACTGAGCTGTGGTGGGGATCGTCTGCAGGGGTGCTGTAGTATTAGTATAAAGGCCTGACACTGTGGTGGTCCGGTCATCTATGTGACCACGTGACCAAACACTACATACAGGTAGTTCCCAATACAATCAATAGATGTCACTAGTATAGGCCTGTTGATTGTAGTGTTTGGTCACGTGGTCACCTAGATGACCGGACCACCACAGTGTCAGGCCTTTATACTAATACTACAGCACCCCTGCAGACGATCTCCACCACAGCTCAGTGTAGGCCTGTGTCACATCCCCTCCCCAACTGCTCCCAAACACCAGTCCCACTATAGGCTCCTCCGGCAAAACAGGGGGATTTTCAATAATTGAGTTTTATTTACAAATAATGCGTCTAGCTACAGAACATGCAGACATCTTATGTCGGGATGACTGATAATTAGAGCTAATTATGGCTTGAATCAATATGATGACATTATTTATTTTGCAATCTGGTCAGACGAACTTTAGAAAAGTGTGCAAACGTATTAAACAACTTCTGTAAAAAGTCACTATTCTTGCTACCTTTTTGGCTCATTTAATTGACTTTTCAGCAGTCTGACTAATACATATGCTGTGTCGCTGCCATTTCTTTGAAAGTTCTCCATGGGAATGCCATTCGGCTATGGCTATTTAAAAGCATATTAGTTAAGCTCCCTTTAAGACCCTCTCCTAGTTGTGGCAGGAGTTTGGGCAGGACTATAGGTACCACCAACACCCTTACCTAGTTGTGGCAGGAGTCTGGGTAGGACTAGGTACCACCAGGACCCTTACCTAGTTGTGGCAGAAGTCTGGGCAGGGCCATAGGTACCCTCCGCCCCCTCCCCCTCCCCTTCCCCCGAGTTCAAACACTGTCTAAGAGAGGGCTGCCAACTCTCGCCCATTCTCGCGCTGTTCACGTGACATGGCGTGGTTTGGGACTACAAACGGCGGCATTAGCAGTTGGGTAGACTGGGAGGAGGAATCAATCGATGTAGAAAAAGTTGTATTTAAAGTCTAACGTAACGAGTAAAGGGACCGTTTGTGGCACTCAGCAGTGTGGGTCTCATTTGTTGTCTTCTATTTATATTTAACATTCTTGTCATCCTTCCCGGCCAGGAAATCTTTCACGCCGTCCTGAATGGGGTCTGGATCTCGGTATGGCTAGGGATGACCCTATACACGTACAAGTCCTAAATCCGACATGGTGACAGGGGCCTTTTTGGGGCATAGTGACCTGGGACAGGAGGAATGAAGAGATAGTCACATGGGACTTGGGACATTTCTTAAAATCGTTATGGCGACATTAGCATTACTTCCTTTTAAGGTGGGTCGCTACCCTTTGATCAAAGTTAACAGAAATTCTTAAATTTTTTTCTAGATGCAGTTTAAATCATACTGACATGATAAATGAAAAGAAAAATGGGGGGTCCCGAACTACTTTTTGAAATATCGAATTTTGAAAATTTAAAGAATTTTTATTTATTTCTAAAAATTAGAAAAAAATGTGAAAACTTGGGTGTTTTTTTTCATATCAACTTTTATGCACAGCAATGTAAAACTTCACATGTGACACGCCTATATGTTATACTTTAGAGTAAAAATAAAGTTTACAGTTGTACACCATGGCATTCTGGGTAAAAATATGATAATTTGGGAAAGAGTAGGAATAAATTGTCATTATTTTGTAGTCTTATTGGCTAAAAATTGTATTCAAAGTTAACAGAATTTTTTTTAACTCTCTCAAAAGATAGTTCAGCTCATTTGCTAACATATAAAAGTGGTTCTGATAGGGGGTCCCGGGCATATTTTTAGGTTTTTTGGCCTTTGAAGTTAGAAAATAATGCAAAAACGGACTGAATTTCATATTCAGAGCATTGTTTAATGAGTAATATCATCTAAATCTTGCTCTTAAACGTCCTAATTAAATAACCTTGGTTGTTTTAAGCAACTTAATATGCTCTGTAGTATTTCTGAGAAGATTCATTGGCAAATAATGCCAGTGTACTAATTCATGTCAAAAATAGGAAATAACATATGTTACAAATATATCAAATTTTAAAAGTCCCATAAAATGCTCAATTTTACTTGAATTTGCCTAATCTTTGAATATGATAAGAGGAACTCATTTATGTATCATACTCTGCAATATGGGCGCATTCTGATACTTTTAACCTGCATGCGCAGAGACCTGCGCAGTGGGTTCGTTTTCAACAGGTAGCGATCCACCTTAACTGACAGGAGAAACGGGACCCCCTCATCAAGGGCCCCATATTGAGGTACCCATTTACCCTGCTGATATTAATCCCATCCTGCCAAATTTGATAAATGTTACTATCTCTTATATTCCTCATCTTGCCTGTCACTAAGTACAAAAGTGTGCATGTTGCCGTGTCAAATTATGTGGTCCAACCCCACCCGGATGCCTGAGATTCTCCATCACTTAATTTTTTTCACCTTTCTCCTTTTTTTCGCTTTTCCTGTAATTCCACCTTTCTATGTTGGGTTTCGTTTCTGTTTTATTCTTCTTTTTTTTTTTCTATATTTCTGTGTGGTACAGTATCAGTACACGCTATATCCATATCCAGCAGTGACTGTTGCAGTATTTAATTCCCGCAGCATGCAGGAACAAATTGTATTAAAACGGTGCCTCATTGAAGATGAATTATTGCTCTGGGATTGCAGCATGTTCAATAATACAGTAACCACTGCCATGTCACCCTGCCTGCCGGGGCTGGTAACCCTTTGGTGCCGCAACCCGACATTTGTCGTCATGATGCACCAGCTCAATGTTAGCGAGTAGGCCTAACTTGCAAGCACTGCATCATGCCGACACCTCAGGAGTGTATCAATCCTGTAGGGTCGGTATGATGCATGAATGTAGCACTGGGGAGTGGCTCGCCGGGGCTATTTTCATGCATCATGGTGACAATGGGACAACACATTACAGCGCTATGCTGCCGTTACAGGGTTGTGTATAGATAATAGATAGGCCGTAGATCAGCTCGGTATTATGGTGATGGATGACTTATACATACAGCAGCCCAGCTACAGCACAATCATACATCCTGCACCACAGCAGGCCTATAGGGGAGGGGGTAGGTATTGGGGGGAGGGGGCATTGGGTGGGGGTAGAGGGAGGGGCGGTAGATGGGGGGGGGGGCTGCAATCTCAGATTGTTCACCGTTTTAGATTATTGTCCTACCAGTGTTCACTTCTGAATATGCTGAGAGAGACGGAATTATTGCATACAGAGAAAAGAAGTAGAATCACTGTGACTCCCGACTTGATCACTGAGGTGACTCTCCCCTATAATGACTCCTATGCTAAGACTCCCTAATGATTGGGAGTTACTCGGCATTGGGTGGCAGGGGGTGGGGGGTAGGGAGCATTGGATGGAGGCCGGTAGGTGGGGGGGCGTCAGACTCAAATTGTTCACCGTTTAGATTATTGTCCTACCAGTGTTCACTTCTAGATATGCTGAGAGAGACGGAACTATTGCAGCTATTAACCGTGTATGGGAAGCTGTACACAGAGAAAAGAAACAGTGTCAAAAGGGAGTTACAGAAATACAATGTAAGTTTAACAACATAAGTATGGTGTTCCTTTTTCAAAATAGGTGTTACAGAAAAAATTCACGTTGTTGATTTTACGTTAATTAACGTAAATTTTCATGTAAAAATTGGCACCACTTTCAGACATGGTGTTGATATTAAGCCTAAACAGCATAAATTTGAAGACATTAACGTAAATCTAAAGACATTGACATTTTCTGTAACAGTCCCGGTTGCAGCAATTCTGTAACAATGTGGCGCAATGAAGTGCTATGCTAACAGTCCCACATCTTGCACTGATTATCGCCCATTTTTAATCCCTTAAGGCGTCATATGCATTGGTTGCCGGAATAAATCAATACAGTGCTGGGGTGTAACTACAAACCCGCTGGTGCATCATGCCGGCCTCTTGGGAGTGTATCAATCCCACAAGGTCAGCATAGTTAATGCATGAATGAAGCACCAGCGATTTACTCCCTAGAGCTACGTTCATAGTGACTGCAGAGGGGTTTTCGGCGACCTGGCGACCTGGGCCGTTTTCGGCCGTTTTCCAGGCGACTTTTCGACCTTTGACCTGGGGCAATAATTTAAGCGACCTGGCGACTTTTGCACAAAATTGATTATAGGATGAAGAGCCTAAAAAAACGACCTTGCGACCTGAGGGGGGGGGGGGACCCCTCTGCACCCCCTTCATACATCACACTCACAAACGGTGCAGTGTATTAAAAAGCACAATGCTTCCATAAAGATTTACTGTACCAGGTTAACCCTTTAAGGACATATGTCGCTAAAAGATGAAATATGTAATCATGGTGCATTAATGCAGCATGACAAGTAACTCACTGGTGCAGCATTGGTGCATCATGCCGACCCTACTGGAGTGTCTCATCCAATGAAGGTCATCATGATGCTTGAATGCAGCACTGGTGAGTTACTGATCAGGGCTGCATTCATGCATCATGACAACCAAGGACATGCATTAATGCACTGTGCTGTCCTTAAAGGGTTAAACAGTTGTCTGTATTAAAGCACTATGCTGCCCTTAAAGGGTTACTGTGCCATGTAGAGACGCATGCGCACACGGTGTCTGTATCGATCAGCAGACCCTTATCATGTCTAATCCCTACGGTATCAGGTTTACTATCTCAGACACTAGCATTGTTATCTTTGGCCGCTTTATGTGTTTTTACTCCCCATCCACCCTTATATCACCCCTTTATCAAAATATCTCATGCTTGAAGAAGAAGCTTTCAGCGAATATCTTATTTTTCATCCAAAAACAGGGACTCCCCTGGTCCCCCAGATAGATAGCTAACCCTAAGCCTAACCCTAACTGTAATCAGAAAGAACTAAGCTAACCCTAACCCCTACCCTAACCATTGGGCAGGTATCCAGTGTAGTTGGTTTCTTATATGAAGGATCCCCTGGGGGAGTGGGGGATGACCAAGCATGGTGGTTTCTTACAAAGCATCCCCCGTTATACAAGGAGTCCCTGTCTGTGGTTGAAGCATGAAATCTCCCCAAACATTTTATGCTTCAAGAATAGGATATTGTGCTAATTTGATGCCACCAATAATGTATGCAGCCACGTAGAACGGATGCTCTATGTAGGGGAGGTGGTACACCATTTCTGCTTGCCCGCTCACTTTTCTTTTTGTCTTTATTATCTTGATGAAAACATCTTTAGAATGAACTTTTAGGAGTAAAATACATTTTCAAAACTTGATTTCTCTGGTCGGCATGATGCACCAAAGCAGTGATTGGGACTTACTTGTCAGCTTTGGATGGGTGTATTATGATGACAAATGTTGCTATAAGACAACATTCTCTAAGGGCTAATATGTACATTTTAGAACACTAACAATTCAGAAATCAGCAGAGAGACCTGCATTAATCTAAAGGCGGAAGGACAGCCTGACGCAGGTGCTGTAATACGAAACTAATGGGACTCCTTACACAGAATGGTTCCGTGTTCTCCCTAGAGGGGGCGTTGATGATGAGGGGTTCAGACGTTATTTTAAACAGCCTTTTGTGCATTTTAAAGCCTTTTAGAATATTGTCCTCCCTGGCAGCTGTTTATGACTGGAATGACGATATCCTGGACGCAAGACAACGAGTGCTGCACATGGTGCATATACACCATGTTTCCATTTTTCCATAGCGCAAGTTATACCATCGACGTCAATACTTGTTTAGATTCATGGTTTAACCTTTTGTACATTTTAAAATGTATTATCACCATACATCTTCAATTTTAACAATACCCGAAGAAGAGTATGTAATATGCTCGAAACATCGTTTATTCAACCCCCCCTTTCTCGATGTAAAATTACCCCCAATAGTTGTAGATAACCCAATTTTAACTTGTCTGGTTTTCTGTGGATAATATAAAACAAAAATGTTCAATGTTGAATCAATGCTAGTAGTTGCCTACTCTCAGACACGGTATGCTGCTACACATATTGTACCTGCAGATGTCCAGTAGCTAACTTATGTGGGCAGTCAGAATGCTTTTTAGCAACGATTCTTTGATTGAGTAATTTAGTGACCCTGTGACTTTTGCTGTAATCTCACATGATAAAGTTCATTTATGAAGTACCACACTACACTCAGTGATGTGACCCTCTACTCGACAGCAGATGGTAGTGTTATACTATAGGGGTGGGTGATGTACAAGATGGCGTCAAGTGTCCTTGACCTCCGGTCACGTGGTCTGACCCCTTACCGCCGTCAGTGAGGGCCTAACGAGGGGGTGAGGAGGCTCTCCACATCACACCTGTACAGCTCTAGTATCCTAGACGTCCATACATAATCCATACCATCAGCTGTATAGATGTACAACACTTGACCTTGGCATTTTTGACTTTTGTGTACCTTCCTTCTAAAGTGACATGGTCGGATTTGTTCCACATTTCAAATTCTACTTAAATGTGTCCAGAATATCATTACAATAATTATCATATTTGGAGGATGGGACACAATGAAATATCATTGGTAAGCAATAAGAGGCAATAAAGAGGGTCCCATGAGCACACATATAGCCTTCTACAGTGTATTTTTAATGAATAGACTTATAGTGTACATTCTAAAAGTCTTGAATTGAGCATAATACTGATAAGTTGCTGAAATCTAAGCTGAATTCTGGGGAATAATGTTTAATAAAGTAGTTCGGACATGAGGTATGGCCATATTGAACATTTTGAGCGAAAATAATTTTTTAGCCCTAGTCATCGGACTATGCCACTTTAGGCATGACTAGCTCTTCCAGGAGCTCCTCATCTACTCCTTCAGATTGTACACAGTGCACTAATGAACGTTTGCATTTAAGCAAGTTTAAAGGCGCACTGAACCCACGATGTCATTTGCGTACAAAACTCGGCAGGGCTAGGTCCTGAGCTCAGTGCGCCTTTAAGATGTCTAAAAAGAAAGTCTTCAATGCTATACACAATATTTTACTATAATGACATCCAAGTATTCAATTTGGATGAAAAACTAAGATTATCACTTAAAAGTTTAACGAGCAATTATTAGTTGAGACCAGGCTGCCTGAAGAATTACTCCGCTCTTCAGAGGATCTCTATAGCCTAAGGGAGCCTATATTAAAGTGATGGTAACTAAGGCAGGCGCCTATAGGGAAGTCATATAGCTCTCCAAAAGGAATCTCATAAGGACCAGGACTCCCCTAGGAAGGGGAGTGATTCTGGACGCAACTTGGACTCCCTTTTGACCTTTTTATCTGTGGAAACGGTTATGATATGGATCCGAAAGTTGGGTCAATTATGTCGGTATTCACAAAGCATGTAAACTTAAAAAAGGTCACAGTGGTTATTTGCAGGTACATTGGATAATATGTTGGTAATTTTCTCTCTTTTTTTTCTTATTTTAATAACACTGCAAAAAAACGTGGGTTTCATTGACATGCACTGTGAATAGCATGTGATGGTGTTTCCAGCCAACAATGCTCCATAACATGATTGGTAACATTGCATGACGAGCCTCCCACCCAGGTCTGTGATCAGCAAAGTACCTTTGTATTATTAAACCTGTGTCATGCTAACCCTGACAGGCAACCCTGGGTATCATAGCAACACACCCTACATTTACCCTACCCTGGGTATCATAGCAACAAACCCTACATTTACCCTACCCTGGGTATCAAAGCAACAAACCGTACATCTACCCTCAAGTGTGCTATGATAAGGCCACTCAAAGAAAAGGTTGTTTCTTGTCACCCGGCAGTGAAAAATATGACGAGGGCGTTTTTTATTTCATCTTTTTTTTCTCACATAAGGCTAAAATGTGTAGGGAAATTTAGACTTTTTGTGAATGATTTTCACATTTTAGTAGTTAAGAATCTATTGACCAACAGAAGTTGTTATATTGTAAGTTGTTCCTAGCTCATTGCATTACTGACAGTACAAGTCCTAATTTGATAACAAATATGCCAAAATGTGTCCACTTTTTGAGATATTTTCATTAAAAATCCTCAAAAAGAAGTTTTCATAGAATGACGATTTTCATGATACGTGTGGTGATGAGAAACCGGTTTATTATTTTGAGTAGCCTCATACATATCTATCCAGGGGTGGTTCACACTGACAAACAGACAAGCATGAAAGAGATTCACGACACGGTGTGTAAACTCGCTAGTTCATGCATTCTTGCATCATACCTGATCTTATGGGGTTAATACACTCCTAAAGGGTAGGCATGATCCACCAATGCAGCACAAGCAAGATAATCCTGGTAGATTAATGTAAATACCAACACTACAGTTGACTGAGAGAAGAACGGAAATAATCTGACTGTATATTACATGGCTGTATGTGGATGCAGTCCATTGGTCACCTCTCTTACTGTTGGTGTAAGTCAGATAACACTTATACAGCGACTCACGTGTACCATATCTGCTACCTACAGAGTGACACAGAGAGAAAATCTCCCCGAGTTTCCTCGGGGGGGGGGGGGGGGGGGGGGGGGGTGGGGGAGATGACAAGGCCAGCATGCCCTGGTGCATCATGGCGACACTTGAGCTGCAGCCTTGAGACGTGAAAGTGTTATAATATTAGAATACAGGCTGGTGGGACCTGAATGTCACAGCAGTATGCAGCAGTGTGTGTTGGGGGTCTGTGTGTGTGGGAGTGTCAACACTAACAACCGTCCCCAAACATGGTTCTATTATTCATGCAGGCTGCCGCGTTGTTGTAAAGAGCCTTTTATTCATGGAAAGCCGCATTAAAAACGGGAATACAGATGCTTGTCGTTGGACAGCATCTCAAATTACTGGAGCATACCATATTTATGTCAAGTGTAGAACGAACATCTCTATACTAAAGCATAGGGAGACCTGTTCTCCACAGGGGTGTGCAGAAATATGATTCATCGCACCGCAACAGTGACATCGTCAAAATAGCTATAAACAAAATCTCTGAATGCAAATTTCGATAGAGAAATTTTAGTACATCGCATGAAATTAATACAGAGATCCACTAAATTTAGCCCCAAGTTTTTGCACACAGTGATACCTTGGATTGTAACTCACTCGGCTCAGCCTTGTGGGACAAGACCACTGATGCATCATGCTATATTTCTTTTGCATGTATCAGCCCCATACGGTTGGCATGATGCATCAATGCATCATCACCGTTTATATTCAATACAACTGGAGAGCAGTTGCCTGTTCTTTTAATCTTCTCTTTTAAATAGAGAAAGCACATTTTCTGGCAATATTTTCAAATTCCAGCAGCAAATTCCCATGTCAGACCAGAGAAATGTTCCTGCTTTAAATGCCTCTACACAAGGCGGCAGGAGACCAGGCATGGGGCTGCAGTGGGAGAGGGACTGCTGAATATGGAACAGAGGGATGAGAGTGTACACAGGCTGGGAGGTCAGGGATGCGTGGGGTGGGGGTTATTTTACCCTTTAGTCACAGCATCCTGCTTTAATACAATATCATGCTGTATAAACTCGGGCCTGATGAGTAACGCACCAGTGCTGCATTCATGTATTTCCAACACCACAGGGTCGATTCACCTTTAAAAGATCGGCATGATGCATCAATGCAGTCGCACTGCCTTGGTGCACTAATACGACAATTAGCTCTCAAGGGATCATGTCAATCTTAACTATTTAAGGACGGCATGTCAGTTGAAAATAACATTTGCCGTCATGATGCACCAATGCAGCACCGCGGATCTTCGGGAGTGTCTCAAACCGCAGGGTCGGCAAAATGTTTAAATCCAGTGCTGTCGAATTACTCACCAGGGATGCGTTCATGCATCATGACGACTGAGGGTATGATGCCTTAATGCATCATGCCGCCCTTAGAGGGTTACAGCCAGCTCCCCCAGCAGTGTGATGTCACCCTGCCCGAGGTAAGACAGAGTGAGGATTTAATGTTTAATGCCCAATACAGCGGGCGGAGCGGCCGCATGGGTCCCGGGGGGAATCCAAGCTGTACTGAATACAGAATCAACCCCTCCCCCCTCTCCTCCTGCCCCCCTCACTCCTCTACACTGAAAACCCACAAGTTTAAGATGTTAGTCAGTAGTGACTATCCCAGGTTCATCATAGGGGTATTCATCCCTCATTAGTCAAAATTACGGACTTATATTCAAAAAATGAGTCAAGGCAAAAATAATGCCTTAGTCAAAATTGCAGCATTTACTTACACTGATTGGTCATATAGGGAGCCACAAAATGACTTAGGGTCTCTCAGTCATATTTTGGCTCCCTATACGCCAAACCTATGTTAGTCAATGCTTTCAGGTGAGTCAAACCGACTAACCCACCTTAGGCCACAAAAAAGAGGTTTATTTCAGGTAATACTATAAACATGGACAGAAAATGTAGAGTCGGTAAGTAGGATTTTCTTTTTTAAACATTTTTTCTTTAACATGAAAGTACTAGCTGGCCGACTGAAGACCATAAAATTGACCCCAAAACGGTAAAAATACGGAAATTTCTTCATAATTGCATAAAAAAACGTATGGTCGGTTCTGTTTCTATAGGGTCGGTCGGATGACCTGAAACAAACCTTTTTTGGGGCCTTAGTTTTAAGGCATATAAGGGTTAGTCATTTTGACTAAGGCGTTAGTTTTGCCTTTGTCATTTTTGAATAAAATTTCGTCATTTTCACTTATGTGCCTATGACAAACCTGGGATACCACGACTGACTAACTTCTTCCACATATAGCTTATCAGTGTACCCACACTCTGATTACACACTGCCTATGCAGCCATGGCACCAGCAACATGCAGATTGTCATCCATACTAATTCTACCATTTAAGGGTCGCATATTGCTGTGACTCACTATGGCCTTTATTGGTGTGATGCATGAATGCAGCCCTGGTAAGTGATTTTTCATAGCTGCATTCATGCATCATGCCGACCATTTGAAGTTTGCTAAACTAGAATTAAAGGGTGACTGCAACTATGAATGCAGGCTTTGCGAATATAAAGACTGGCCAGGGTTGAATCAGTGCATCATGACCACACAGGGCATGGTACCTTAAGTAACTATGCGGTCCTTAAAGTGTTAAACTGTACAAATTATGCAGAACTGTTGCATTATTCATAACGGTTGAGCCCCATTTGACTTATTACTCTCAAAATATGTTAAAATGTGAAAACCAGCTGTTGAATATTGGGCCTGGTGTCGATGTTTTGTAACACTGGTCCCCATTGCCTCCCGCCTGTGTGTGGGGAGCAGATAGCACAGGTTGTCACCAGATATGGATATCTGTTATCTCTATGACATTGTCCACTGAATTTCCCATTACTTGGCAATTACATTTTTATAGTGGTCACTTGAATATTGTACACTGGAAACGATTAACCCGAAAATACCATATTTCCTACCCTTAATGTCTGCTTATCTATACTTATCTATGCTAACAGGGTTTAGATACAAACCTAAAACATCATGTTTAACCAAATGATCTGGTGACCTCTCTTATGATGAAACAGATATAACTTTCCTACAAATCTATTGGCAGTATGCCACGTATCCTAAGTGTACTGACGCATGGGAACCAGATTTGTATCAAATAAGGGCCACAGAACAGAACAGAAGGGGTGGTCCCTATGGGGACAGATTGGTAGTGTGGGGAACCGGCCCCTTTGAGGACGGCATGACACGACATGTCCTATTGTCATTATAATGCACCCATGCAGCACCAGCAAGTAACTCACTGGTACTGCTTCGGTGCATCATGTCGAATCTTTGGGAGTGTATCAACCCATGGTGTTGATATAATGCATAAATGCAGCCCTGGTGAGAGAGTAACTCACCAGGGCTGCTGTCATGCATCTTGACAGCCGAGGCTGTATGATAGAACTAAGCTTCCCTTACAGTACAGGACTTTACACTGGAAAAGTAAACTTGTGTCCAGTGACTGTCATAAAAAATACGAGTTAAAGGGGCATTCTCACCACTCGCACTTAACCACATAGCAGACTAGAACAGTACTAAAATTGTGAGTGGCAAACGCTTGGTGAGAATGTCATCTTAAGGTTGTCTAACCTATCAGGTTACCATCTCACAAACCTGTCTCCAGGCTTGTCTAAGTGACAAGGAAGTGAGTCCTCTAGCTGAAGTTGTCAGATAGAAGACCCACTTGGCATGTGCCACCCCAAAACCTGGCATTTGCTTAGACGAGCCTGGAGACAAGTTTACTTTTTTAGTATATGGTAGGACAGGGGAGTATAATTGGGGAGGGTGATGGCTGCATGCTGAGGGATGAAAGCTGAGGGTGGCATCAACTTTTCATGACAATGTCCACAACAGGGATACACCATGACAGGGTGGGTGCCCGGGGGGGGGGGGGGGCTTTAGACAGGTCCCCAGATGGCCTTGCATCTCCCTGGATCTCCCCAGATGTACAGGCGCCGGTCATTTTATTTTTTTACATGCAAAATGGTACCATCAATTATTTGCCTCATTGCCGTTTTCTTTTTTATCTAGATTTGTAATGAAAATTCTGTCAAAAAGTGGACAAATATTGGCTTATTTGGTATCAAGTTAAAGCTTATACTGTCAGTATTGCAGAGCTAGGAATAACTTGCATTACAACAACTTCTATGGATCGATAAACTCTTGACTACTGGTACTTCACTGTGAAAATTGTGCGTGAAAAGTTTCTATTCCCTATATACCATAGCCTCTAGTAAAAGAAATTGAAATAAAAAACATCCTCGTCATACTTCTTACTGCAGGGTGATGAGAAACTATTTTTTTGAGTGGCCTTATCAACTTGTTTTTGACCACAGCAGCTCTCTGCTATCCTACAGCTTCCCCATCTGCACACACATATAGCTCCCCTCTATTGGCTTTCCCTGCCTCACCCCAATGTCCACCCCCCGACCCCTCAATCAACAAAAACCAGACACCCCCGGGTCCCGCTCACCCACTCTACTTCCCTCCATCACCCCTCCACAACATATCTAACCTCCTCCCCTCCCCTACTCCCTCTACACACATAGCCCTCCGGCTGCCACTACCCTCCCCCCCCCCCCCCCCCCACGGATACCCCCCTTTACAGTCCCAAATACCCCATCATCAAAATATGGTGATAAATCTAGGTTTAAGACACATTTGGTGCCAGCAAATTTCACTTCCCACCATTATCTGTTTGTGTTGTCTTCTTTTCAGACAGTGCTTCCAGCTGGGACTGTTTATTTTAGTATCATTAAGTAGTGTATAGAGGCTTCTGGTATTGGTACTTTAACCCTTTAAAGGCCACATACTATTTAGTCATTTTGTTGTTGAACATGAATGCCGCCTAAGTGCTGAGTAACTTGGCAGTAGTGAATTCAAGCATCATACCAACGTTACTCACCAGGGCTGCATTTGTGCATCATGGTGTCCCTTTTACGGACATGCCATCCTTAAAGAGCTAAGTAGTGTAGACGATATACTAGTATTGGTCCTTTAACTCTTTATGGTCCACATAGTGTTTCATTGTGCCATGCCATTTTGTCCTCGCAGCATGAATGCTACACTCAGACCCGCAGGGTCAGCATGATGCAGGAATGCAGTACTGTTAGTGCTTAGATATGGCCCACATAGGGTTAGATAGTTAGACACAGTCTCCATGCAGAGATTACTAGTCAACTACAGTGACCCTGTATGCTGGACAGGGCAGGGCGGGGATGGAGAATCGGATAAATAAGATAAGAAATAGAAGACCCAGACTTTGGTGAAGTCAATAAAAGTTGTCTCACAGCTTGTGTCTGTGGTACC
Source organism: Harmothoe impar (assembly GCA_947462335.1). Taxonomy (NCBI): domain Eukaryota; kingdom Metazoa; phylum Annelida; class Polychaeta; order Phyllodocida; family Polynoidae; genus Harmothoe; species Harmothoe impar. The sequence goes on along the minus strand of CANHQG010000012.1, from coordinate 48,707 downwards.
AGACAGGACTAGACTGGACGGGGGTGGTAGAGTTGGTGTCCATGTCTGGGCTATACACATACATGAATGTATAGATATAGGCGTGGGTGTAGGGACGAGGGAAAGAAAATAGTAAACAAAGAATGATAGAATGGTAAACAGCACTGTATATAGATGAAAGAGGAGCCCCCTAGCTAAGGCATCCTTGTGTGAAGTGTTGGTACAGCTATAGTACACAAGTCCTTTGCAATTAAGGACGAGGGGTGTGAGTATGGCCAAAGATAGATGTTGAGGGCACTCTCGACATTTCATGACTTCACACTGCATTGGAAGCTGGTATCTTTGGCTCTTTGACTTTATCTCTCTGCATTGGCATATGTATCAGTGGCTAGGGGCATAAAGGCACCATAAAACCTTTAATGGGGGGGAGGGGTAGAAATAGTTTTGTCTACCCTCAGTACAGCAACCCCTGTGTCCCATACACCATGCATTCAGTGGCTGCCTAATTACTGATTTGCACAGTTACATGAGCAAAGGCATCTGCAAACCTAAAAGCTGGGCAGTTGACACTTGTTGTCAAACCTATGCTGGTCATTACATGGGGGATACCAGGATACCTGAGGTATGAAGGCCTGCTAAGTCGCTGACAAACCTGGCTTATATGACCAGAATATGATCAAAGGAGGTGGACAGCAAGTTGCCTCAGTGAACATCTTAGGTGATGGATGCAAAAAGTGCAATACTGTAAAGATACTTTATTCTGCGCTGTACATATTTCTGTGATTTTCGCGGAAATGAACATCCGCGAAAATATGTACAGCGCTAATATTTATCCAATATTGCTATATAAATACCACATCCCAAAATACGCGCATTTATATACAAGTGAAGTTGTATTTTGAGGTCAATTTTTTTTAAATACATGCATGAAAATATACAGGTTTACAATAGCTACAACTGACCCTACAACCAACAACTGGAAATACTCTTTCGCATAACAAAATCCCTGAGAGACGTACCTAGTGAGTGATTAGTCAAATGGTGTTCCTAAGTCATGAATAATGCCAGGATTATTAGCTAGCATTTGAATGAATGTTGATGGATATCTGTATTGAGCCTTTCCCCGACAAGGTCCAATGTACAACGTTAGCTTCTTGTAAAGCCTGATGACACAAGGTAGGGTCTGCTAAACTACAATGTCACTGTTTTTAAAGGGTATTAGGTCGAGCACTAGCACTGGTGGCAGAGGTCCTAGGTTCCAGTCCTTGCAACGCCTAGACTTTCCTTGACATTGACACTGTATCTTACACCTTCCCCATCTGCACACACATATAGCTTCCCTCTATTGGCTTCCCCTGCCCAGTAAGTCACTGACCGCCCGCCAACCCCCTCAATCGATACAACCAGACAACCCCTGGGTACCTCCCACCCACTGTGCCTGCTCAACTATCTAACCCCTTCGGATCCCTTATTCCCACCACTCATATATACCCCCAGCCTCTGTGTAGATTACTCCTTCCCACCCCTGCCCCACCTACATCTTTCTCTCCTTGTACAGGCCCAAAGCTCCTCTGTGAGGAAAAACAATAATAAGTTTAAGTTTAAGACTCACTTGGTGCCAGCCGATTGAACTCCATTATCTATTTTATTGTCACTTTTTAACCTTTTAGGGGCATACTTCTTCAAGGCTTCATGGTCATTTGTTTTCATATTGTATCAATGTGATTAACTTGCACTTATGCAATATGATGACAAAAGGAAATAGTATACTTAGGTACCATGCCATTGTTGAAGGTTTAATCAGATGTAATATTTTTTTCCACCGTCACTAGTTCTATCCAGATCCTGGTATAATAATCATTAACTAGATTAATAGCATAGCGGCAGTTCTGGTATCCTTAAGTCAGCCATGGTGACCTCCGAATATTGTATGGGTCAGGAATGGGGTAAGAAACGTGGCAGGACGGTAACAAACTGACCATGCGGAAGTCAATAAATAGTGTCTCAGAGACTGCTAGTGGTACTAAACAGGGTGTATAGGGGGAGAGAGTGAAATTCTTTAGAGTAGACCTTACTTCGATGATACACATACATAAACGTGTAAATGGGTGGAGGTAGAGGTGGAAGAACAGAAGAGAAAAAGCAAAGATTACCATGGTAAGATCAACTAAATGTTTTGAACAATGCCATGAATAGGTTTCTAATGTCTAATGATGTTACAGTATAATCATGACCAACGTTTCACTCCCCCTGATTCCTGTATCTACCTGTGGGACGTCAATCTAACTGTTACAATGCAAACTGACCCTGGCTTTACTTTAATACCTGCATACTATGGTGGCCCTGGAGGCTCACTTAAAAAAAAAATTAAAAGTGGAATTTTTTTTTTCAAAGTGAAGTGTTTTTTTTCAAAGTGAAGTTTTTTTTTTCAAAGTGGAGTTTTTTTTCAAAGTGGAGTTGTTTTTTTCAAAGTGAATTTTTTTTTTCAAAGTGAAGTTTTTTTTTTCAAAGTGGAGTTTTTTTTTTCAAAGTGATGTTTTTTTTTTTCTAAGTGATGTTTTTTTTTCAAAGATTTTTTTTTTTTTTTTTTGTCTTCAGAATAAAAAAACTTTTTTCAAAATGAAAAACTCACTGTCACTGTCAAGCTGATGGATGCCAACTTGTGACAGCTATCCTTTAGCATTGGGATGCACTACATGTGGCAATTTATAGGATCCTGTGTGGAAATTTACACCGGGTAAGTGGCCCGCATGATAACTGGCCTTGGGATAAAGATATCCTTGCCCATTGGCGCCTTTCAAGTGGCCCTTTCCCAAGAAATTGGCCCTTTGGCCCGGTAAAAATGTATGACAGGTATCGTTTAACATTGAGACTCAACATATTATAGCATTGTTATATAGGATGCTAGGTGATAGCTGCCTGTTGAGTGGTCAATTTGCCTGTTGAGTGGCCATTTGGCTGCCGTAACTGGCCCCCGTGACTGGCCCCTGTGACTGGCCGCTGTGACTGGCCCCCTGTGACACCTTGTGACAGCTATCTCTTCACAATGGAATGGAGTATGTTTATGTGGGCATTCATTGGATCCTATGAGACCAGGTGATAAGCCTGCATGAGAACGGTAGAATATTGGCCCATTGGCCCATTTGGCCCATTTTCAAACATGCCTAAAAACACTAAAAAGTTGTTATTCAGGAAATTGGCCAATTTGGCGAGAAAATGGGTCAGATTTTAAAAAAGTCGATTTTTTTGGGAAATTGATCAATTTGGCGAGAAAATAGTTCAGAATCTCAAAAAGTCAATTTTTCGGGAAATTGGCCAATTTGGCGAGAAAATGGTTACGACTTTTAAAAGGTCGATTTTTTCAGGAAATTGATCAATTTGGTGAGAAAATAGGTCAGAATCTCAAAAAGTCGATTATTCGGGAAATTGGCCAATTTGGCGGGAAAATGGGTCAGATTTTTAAAAAGTCGATTTTTTTCGGGAAATTGATCCATTTGGCGAGAAAATAGGTCAGAATCGCAAAAAATCGATTTTCCGGAAAATTGGCCAATTTGGCGAGAAAATAGGTCAGATTTTTAAAGAGTCGATTTTTTTGGGAAATGGATCAATTTGGCGAGAAAATAGGTCAGAATTCCTTTGAGATTTTAACCTATATTCTCGCCAAATGGGCATTCATTGGATCCTTTGAGACCTGGTGATAAGCCTGCATGAGAACGGTAGAATATTGGCCCATTGGCCCATTGGCCAATTTTCAAACATGCCAAAAAACACTAAAAAGTTGATATTTAGGAAATTGGCCAATTTGGCGAGAAAATAGGTCAGAATCTCAAAAAGTCGATTTTGGGGAAATTTGGAGATTCTGACCCATTTTCTCGTCAGAATCTCAAAAAAGTGGATTTTTCGAGAAATTGGCCAATTTGGGGAGAAAATTGGTCACATTTTGTAAAAAAATATCAACTTTTTAAAAATCTGAACCATTTTCTTGCCAAATTGGCCAATTTCCCAAAAAATTGACTTTTTGAGATTTTGACCTATTTTCTCGCAAAATTGATCAATTCCCGAAAAAAATCGACTTTTTAAAAAATCTGACCCATTTTCTCGCCAAATTGGCCAATTACCTGAAAAATCGACTTTTTCGAGATTCTGACCCATTTTCTCGCCAAATTGATCAATTTCCCGAAAAAAATCGACTTTTTTAAAATCTGACCCATTTTCTCGCCAAATTGGCCAATTTCCCGAAAAATTGACCTTTTTGAGATTCTGACCCATTTTCTCGCCAAATTGACAAATTTCCCCAAAAATTGACTTTTTGAGATTCTGACCTATTTTCTCTCCAAATTGGCCAATTTCCTGAATATCAACTTTTTAGTGTTTTTTGGCATGTTTGAAAATGGGCCAATGGGCCAATATTCTACCGTTCTCATGCAGGCTTATCACCCGGTCTTATAGGATCCAATGAATGCCCACATAAACATACTCCATTCCATTGTGAAGAGATAGCTGTCACAAGGTGTCACAGGGGGCCAGTCACAGGGGCCAGTCACAGGGGCCAGTCACGGGGGCCAGTTACGGCAGCCAAATGGCCACTCAACAGGCAAATTGACCACTCAACAGGCAGCTATCACCTAGCATCCTATATAACAATGCTATAATATGTTGAGTCTCAATGTTAAAGGATACCTGTCATACATTTTTACCGGGCCAAAGGGCCAATTTCTTGGGAAAGGGCCACTTGAAAGGCGCCAATGGGCAAGGATGTCTTTATCCCAAGGCCAGTTATCATGCGGGCCACTTACCCGGCGTAAATTTCCACACAGGATCCTATAAATTGCCACATGTAGTGCATCCCAATATGCTAAAGGATAGCTGTCACAAGTTGGCATCCATCAGCTTGACAGTGACAGTGAGTTTTTCATTTTGAAAAAAGGTTGTTTTTTTCTGAAGACAAAAAATAAATAAAAATCTTTGAAAAAAAAACATCACTTAGAAAAAAACAACATCACTTTGAAAAAAAAAATTCCACTTTGAAAAAAAAAACTTCACTTTGTAAAAAAAACACTTCACTTTGAAAAAAAAAAACTCCACTTTGAAAAAAAAAACTCCACTGAAAAAAAACAACTTCACTTTGAAAAAAAACACTTCACTTTGAAAAAAAAAATTTCACTTTTAATTATTTTTTTTTACGTGAGCCTCCAGGGCCACCATAGCTTCCTCCCCAGACCTGTGATGTCCGACCCCATCTTCCCCCATCTGCACAACATTTAGCTTCACTGTATTGGCTTTCCCTGCCCAACACCACACTGACCACCCGACCGACTCCTCCATTAATACAACCAGATACCCCCTGGGTCCCTCCCACCCACTGTGCCTCTCTCCTATCCCCTTCACCTTCACACACCTAACCTCCTCCCCTCCCCTATTCCCTCACTAAGTACAGCCCTCTGGCTGTCGTTACCCTTTCCCCTGCCACCGCCAACACATCTCCTCCACAGACCCTGATGCCCCTATAAACAAGATGGTGATAAATCTAGGTTTAAGGCACACTTGGTGCCAGCCAATTTCACTTCCCACCATTATCTTTTTGTGTTGTCTCCTTCTAAGCTGTATGTGTTTGTCATTCCCCATCAGCTGAGGCAGACAGTGCTTCCAGCTGGGACCGTTCTTTTAGTATCATTAAGTAGTGTAGAGGGGCTTCTGGTATTGGGCATTTAACCATTTAAAGTGGCATAATCACCGAGCGTATCCCACTCACAATTCTAGTACTGTTCTAGTCTACTATGTGGTAAGTGTGAGTGGTGAGACTGCCCCTTTAGGGGCTACACAGTGTTTAGCCATTTTGTTTTTGAAACATAAAAATGTCAAACCATTAATGCTGCCCTGGCAAGTAACTCGGTAGCCTAGAGCTGCATCCAAGCATCGCACCAACCATAATGGCTTCATACATCATTGGTACACACCAAAAGAGTCAGAATGATGCACCAATGCAGCACTGGTAAGTTACTCAGCCGGGGCTGCATAGGTGCATCATGATGTCCTTTTTAGGGACATGCTATCCTTAAAGATTTAAGTAGTGTAGAGGGACTTCTGGTATTGGTCCTTTAACCCTTTAAGGGCTACATAGAGTTTAGCCATTTTGTTTTTGAAACATAAAAATGTTGCCCTGTCAGGTAAAGCATCATGGCAGCCATACACACCAAAAGGGCCGGCATTATGCACCAATGCAGCACTGGCAAGTTACTCACCAGGGCTGCATGCCATCCTTAGAGAGTTAAGTAGTGTACAGGGACTTCTGGTATTGGTCCTTTAACCCTTTAAGGGCAACATGGTGTTTTAATGTGCTATGCCAAAGTATGAATGCAGCCCTGCCAAGTGGCTTGCCAGGGTTACATCAATGCAACAAATCATCCCTATTGAGATGATGCACTCTTATAGGTGCAGGACGATGCATGAATGTGGCACTGGACTGCTGAAAGTAGCTAACCAGCACTTAGATATTGTCCATGCAGGGTTACATAGTCAGACCCACTCTCCTTGTAGGGTTTACTAGTCAGTTCTAGTGACCCTGTGCTGCTGTATGCTGGACGGAGCAGGGCTGAGATGAGGCTTTGGATAAACAAGACAAAAAAGAGTAGAATATCCAGACTTTGGTGAAGTCAATAAAAGTTGTCTCAGAGCTTGTGTCTGTGGTACCAGACCGGACTAGACAGCGTGGGGCTGGTAGGGGTGGTGTCCATGTCTAGGCTATACACATACTACTCTCGTTCCCAAATCCTTCCGAAGGAAGGCTCTGGTAACTGCCAAATGAAGAGATTTTGCTGGTTCTGGGCAACCCCTGCTGGTAGCTTGGAACCAGCGAACAGGAACAGGAAATGGAACCAGAAAGGCTGATGGTAAATCTACCTAAAACTACCATCATACATTCTGGTTCCATTTCCTGTTCCTGTTCGCTGGTTCAAGCCTACCAGCAGGGGTTGCCCAGAACCAGCAAATTTCCAAGTTCAAGGTCATTTGGCTGTCCCCAGAGCCTTCCTTCGGAAGGATTTGGGAACGAGAGTATACACATACAGTCATGTATGAATGTATAGATATAGCCGTGGGTGTAGAGTGGGGTGTGTGAAGGATGTGTGAAGAAAGTTGATAACAAAACTGTAGGTGACATCTGCATTTCATGACACAAAGAGTTCACACACTGGATACTTCTTTGGGAGGGTTTCATGTTCAAGGACAGCATGTTTATTAATTTCATAGTAAATCACCATGTAATTGTATAGAACGGCAGTGCTGGCAAGTAACATGCCAGCACTGAATTGGTGCATCATAATGCTCATTATTCATCTCATCTCATCAAAACTGCAAAAATTATGTAGTGAAACTATGTTTTTCTTCATGATAATAAGAGTATAATTAACACTGTAGTCCGCCATACCGTGTTCTTTAACGCTTTCTACATACTGAACAGTCAAGGGGTCATAGCGTAAGTAATGCAATGCGCATGTGCTAGGTTAATTTCATTTCATTTCATTATGTATTTGTTATTATTCAACCCAATAAAACACTTTAAAAAGAAAGACCCATAGGGGTAGCATGCATGAGGTCGGATGCAGCACAAAAGGCTACTGTACATTAAAGCACTATGTGTCCATTAATGGTCAAAGGGGAGAAGTTCCCAGTAGTAAAGTACAACAGGCGTCGTCATGCAACCAATTGTTTCCTATACACTATGCATTCAGCACTGGCCAAATTGCTCAATTGGCACAGTTGCCTCTGCAAAGGCATCTGCAAACCTTGATTCTGGACAGTGAGTAATAACGGTGTACAAATTTCTTGAATAATACCATTTCCTCACATCATCAGCAGCATTTATCTTAATTGAAATATATTTGTAGTGGGGCAGGTACTACGTGCAGTTTTAGCTACGATTGTCCTCTAGTAGATATGAGGCACACAGTAAGGTCAAATAAATGTCACTGACTTTGTTTTTTTATAGTTAATAAATGTCCCCAGTATAAGTATGACAATGTTCATATCCTGCCTGAGTTCTGTATTTTAGACTGGCTATCCAAATGTTAAACTACCAGTCACATACAAACTGGCCTCATATGCGATCTTTTACATGTTTACTTCTTCTTCCAAGTCAGATTCTCTACAGCGTGTCCCTCCGTGAATTATTAAATACCCCCTGATACATTTTGTTTGGATTCATAGTCTACTGGACATCTTCTCATCCTCTGTTCCCCAGCTTGTTTTGATTACTTTACTACCTGCCTCTTGGGTCTCACTTCAACCCCAACCTCCTGTATCTTCCAAGACCCCCAACGCTATGGAACCCTACATCTTCCCCATCTGTACACACATATAGCTTCCCTCTATTGGCTTCCCCTGCCCAGTAAGTCACTGACCGCCCCAACGACCCCTCAATCAATACAACCAGACACCCCCTGGGTCCCTCCCACCCACTACCCTCCTCCGCTATCTTTCTAATCCCCTCCCCTATTCCCTCCACTCATATATATACCCCCTACCCCCACCTAGATTCACTTTTTCCCTCCAGGCCCACCCGTTTCTCTCCTTGTACAGGCCCAAAGCTTCTGCGTGAGGAAAAACAGAATTTAAGTTTAAGATGCACATGGTACCAGTCAATTAAATTCGTCAACATATTTTTTTGTTGTCAATCTTTAGCCTTTAGGCACTACATGCTTCCTCAAGGCTTAATTTTTTTTTAAATTTATACATTAATGTGACTAACTTGCCAGGAATGCACTGGTGGTTTACTTGTCAGATCTGCATTAATGAGATATGACGATGAAACGACATACACTGTAAAAAGTTGTTGTTCGTGAACAGGAATATGTGCTGTAACTATACAGTACTTTAGCTGTAAAAAATGATACAGCAACTTTTGCTGTACACATACAATTCTGTTACTGTAGATGCAGGTTCGAATCCCATAACCAGCAACCAGAGGGAGAGAGAGCAGAGAGGTTGGAGGCAGTACCATACTCCACAGCTCAAATATGACCTGATCTTTTCAAAAGCCTATTGATGCAGGCTACATATAAGTGATTGCCCCTCTAGCTCAGTTGGTAGAGCCGTGGGAGATGTAGTCTGAGGGTCAGCAGTTCCAGTCCCGGCAGGAATCTCTCATTCAAACTACATTCCTCCTGATGCAATTCTAAAGTATGATATATTTTGGTACACTGAAATGTTACTATTGAAAATATGCAGAGGATAAAACCAATGTATCTCTACAATCTGCATGAAAGATAGTAAAATTTACTTTGAAAAACATCTATAGGCCATCAAGATTACACTCCAACTAATGGTAGTTCAGTACTTATTAGTACATTACTGCAATAGGGTAATTTTCATACTAACCCTTAAGACATGAACAGTCTAGTTCTAAAATTGTCCCCAGGGATCCTGTGTTGACCTCATTACCATTCACACATAAGTAGGAGGTGTTTCAATGCACCTGACATGCAGGATTCACTGGTGTAGCAGGGGCGTGGCAAGCAGTTTCAAAGTAGGGGGGACTGAGGGGTATTTTGACCCTTTTTGACTCCTTTTTGCTTGACCTTTTTGGTTTGACCTTTTTTGAGGTTGGTCAGAAGTGGGGGGGACATGTCCCACCCGTCCCCCCCGTCCCCCCCGGTTGCCACGCCCCTGTGTATTGGTCATGGTTCAGGACTATGGATTGGAACCTGAGGGTTAAAATCTCCAAGATGTTGAATATGTGAGCCTTTTAGAACTCAGGTCTGGGTCTACAGTAGATTCTACTGTAGGTCTACAGCAGAATTTACTGGAACCAAGGTTGCCCCCAATAGTTGCTGTACAGGAACACTGCTTACTTCTAACAGTGTAGTGTACTAAAGCACTATGTCACCTTTAAAGGGTTAAATTATATGTATTTCCCTATCCCTTCAGTGGTTCCATCCAAGACTCGACTATAATAATCATTAACTACATTAACAGTGTAGCGGCAGTTCTGGTATCCCCTAGTTAGCCATGGTGACCCCTGTATAATGCAAGGGGCAGTAATATGGCAGAGAAAAATGGCGGGATAGTAACAAACTGACTATGCAGAAATCAATAAAGAGTGTCTCACCCTCCACCTAGAACCCCCTCACCACGCCCACGTGTTCCCCTCCTCTACAGTGCCACCCCTCTCCTGCCACAAAAACATGGTGATAAATCTACATTTAAGACACATTTGGTGCCAGCCAATTTAACTTCTTACCATTATGGCTATTGCCATTCTCTTTTAGATTGTTTATGCTACCCTTCTGCAGCAGTTGACGAAGACAGTAGTTCCATCTGGGACCCTAATACATCATTTACCATTGTAAGGCCAAGAGATGTCTCATAGTGTACAAAATTCAATCTCCCCAATGTAGCTTGCTGGTATGATATCAAGCCGACTATTCTGGAGTCTATTTGTATGGTTGTTATGATGCATGAATGCAGCCCTAACACTGGCTGTATTCATGCATCAAGATGACACATGGTCATTATGAATTAACAGACAATGAATATGTGTGTCTCGTAAACGGTTAACAAAATAAATAGGATGGAAAATGTTCTGGTGCAGGTCTCCAAGTCAGCCATGGTGACCTGTGTATACTGTATGAGACAACCATGTGGCAGAGAAATATAGCGGGATGGGAACAAACCGACTTAGCGGAAGTCAATAAATAGTGTTTCACAGTCGTGTATGTGGTACTAGACAGGCCCTGGTGTGTGTGTGTGTGGGGGGGGGGGGTGTACCATCTGGGTACTGCACACATATGTACAGACATAAGGAGTGCACAAAAGACAGACTGAGAGGGGCATGACAGATCAGAGACCAACAGAGAAAAGGAGACACAACTAAAGAGGAAACAAAGACAAAAAGATGTTTAGATCCTAAAAAAGATTCAGAGAGATTGTGAAAAAAAAAGAGGGTAATCATCCACAGCTATGGTGACAGTCTTCTTTTCTTACCTCTCGAAAATCTAAAACAGCAACGGATCTGGCAAATTGTAGTGTGTTAAATGATAGACTTAATTGCCAACAATAAGTGTGAAGTTGAAGCTCCACTTAATGTCAATATTGAAAATGTACACAAGTGCACTTGATTGAAGGGTTAACCATGATCCCGCTGAAATTGATGCACCAGCTTATCTGACATTTTTCAGTAATGTAGACCCACTATAACTAACTGTGCTGTAGAGGAGGCCTCAAAGGCACTAACCTGCCCCTGCCCCTACCACACACAGATGATGGCGCCCTCTGTAGTCAGATCCCAGTGGGAACTGTGTATAGCCGAGTACAAAAACCATGCCTATACAGTCTGGGCTTTTAACTTCCCGCCCTGTGGGACCCAGAGTAAAAGCCCCCCCCCTCCCTTGTCTGCCCTTCCCCTCTAGTATACATGGCCCTTGCCCACATCCACTGGTTCTGGATGTCTGTGTGGTTGGCCCCGAACCTGCGCTAATGCACTGCATTAATCTGCAATGAAATAAAACTAAAGATAACAAAAAAAATCTTGGCCCCTATGTAGCGAGGGAGGGGCTCAAAAAAGTACTTTATCCTCATTCAGTGCCAAACCAGGAACTAAAAGTGGGCATGGAGCCTTTGACAGCGTGTCCAGAAAAGTTTTGATACAAATGGGTGAAAAACTGGGATTGGGTAAAATCCCACAACAGACAATCCACCAGATGCCCAAACTGTATCACCCTAGATCCACCACCCCACCCCCCTCCTCCCCTCACACACACACAGACCACAGAATGCAGCACAACTCAGTTAGCTGCAGGTCAGCTGAGGGGGGGGGGAGATGATCTGGCAGGGGATGAGATTGAAAGTATCGATTGGTGAACGGCTGGTGTGTATGACAGATAGGTATGTTATCCCATGTCACCCTGTTATATGGACATGAAGACCTGCCAGCACTGTTATGACAACTCTGTAAAAGTCCTAATGATACCTAGCCCTGCCCAGACTCCTGCCACCACTAGGTAAAGGTCCTGATGGTTCCTAGTCCTGTCACTACTGGGTAAGGGTCTTGGTGGCTCCTAGTCCTACCCTGAGTCCTGCCACAACTACAGGTAAGGGTCCTGATGGTTCCTAGTCTGTCCCAGACCCCTGGCACTACTAGGTAAAGGTCCTGATGGTTCATAGTCCTTCCCTGAGTCCTGCCACAACTACAGGTAAGGGTCTTGATGGTTCCTAGTCCTTCCCTGAGTCCTGCCACTACTAGGTAAAGGTCCTTATGGTTCCCAGTCCTTCCCTGAGTCCTGCCACTACTGGGTAAGGGTCTTGATGGTTCCTAGTCCTACCCAGACGCCTGCCACAACTAAAGGTAAGGGTCTTGATGGTTCCTAGTCCTACCCTGAGTCCTGCCACAACTACAGGTAAGGGTCTTGATGGTTCCTAGTCCTACCCTGAGTCCTGCCACAACTATAGGTAAGGGTCTTGATGGCTCCTAGTCCTACCCTGAGTCCTGCCACAACTACAGGTAAGGGTCTTGATGGTTCCTAGTCCTACCCTGAGTCCTGCCACAACTATAGGTAAGGGTCTTGATGGTTCCTAGTCCTACCCTGAGTCCTGCCACAACTACAGGTAAGGGTCTTGATGGTTCCTAGTCCTACCCTGAGTCCTGCCACAACTACAGGTAAGGGTCTTGATGGTTCCTAGTCCTACCCTGAGTCCTGCCACAACTACAGGTAAGGGTCTTGATGGCTCCTAGTCCTACCCTGAGTCCTGCCACAACTATAGGTAAGGGTCTTGATGGTTCCTAGTCCTACCCTGAGTCCTGCCACAACTACAGGTAAGGGTCTTAATGGTTCCTAGTCCTACCCTGAGTCCTGCCACAACTACAGGTAAGGGTCTTGATGGTTCCTATTCCTACCCTGAGTCCTGCCACAACTACAGGTAAGGGTCCTGATGGTTCCTAGTCCTTCCCTGAGTCCTGCCACATCTAGGTAACGGTCCTGATGGTACTTGGTTCTGCCTGGACTGCTGCCATAACCAGGGAAGACTCCTAGTAAAGTATCACCACCATTTTATTACAGTAAAAATCTGACTGCATGAATATAGCTGAGAATACAAGGATGATTGGGTACAGACTAAAATGTCCTTCTCTCGGGACTCACCAACATAACGGCTCCTGTAGGGCCTAGACCATACATACCAGCAGCAGAATAGACAGGTCATAGAATTGAAGCTAAAGCGCTCCATAAATGTCCGGGCTAATTTATTGCCCTCCTGATCAGCAGCCAATTATGTCTGTGATGTAGTCTTAGTTAAGATAGTGATGGGGTAATTCCATCAGCTGGCTTGTACTCATTATGTAGGAATCAGTTCCTTCATGAATCTGCATTATTTTGTGGTGAAAAACTGTTATTGCAGAAAAAAACTATTTATCCACATTTAAGTCAACTCACTGTCTATCCCACCTGAATCAATACAAACAGAGGGTAGGTCCCTCCTACCCACTATGCCTCCTTAACCACCTATCTAACCCCTTTGTCTCCCCTATTCGCTAAACACACATATATCTTTCCCACTCACTTCCCTCAACCCTGCCCACATGATCCACTCCCCCACACTGCTATGCTTCGCATGCCACAAATAAATGGTGATAAATCTACATTTAAGACACACTTGGTGCCAGCCAATTTAACTTTTTACCATTAAACGTTTTGCCATTCTCCTTAAAGATGTTTGTGCTGTGTTTCTCCATCATATGACTTGGACAGTAGTCCCATCTAGGACCCTAGGTGTCACACATTTAATGATCAGTTGTCTTTCTGACATAACTCACTCGTATGGCATTGGTGTATAATTCTGACCCAATGGGAATGTATCCAAAGGGTCATGAGAGTCCATGGATGCAGCCCTTACAAGTAATTCATAAAGGCCGAATTCAAACAACACAGCAAAAAAAGAACATTATGTATTAAATGATTATTTGGCGTTTAACTATTAACTACATATTTATAGCGTAGAGTGTGTTCTGGTATTGGTCACCAAGTCAGCCATAGTAACCCTTGTATACTGTAAGAGATAGAGGTGTGGTAGAAAAATAGGGCGGGATGTAACAAAACTGACTTTGCAGAAGTTGATAAATAGTGTCTCACAGATTGTGTGTGTGGTACCAGACAGGGCAGAGCAGCAGTGGCAGGGGGAATATACCCGTCTGGGCACTGCACACATTTGTTCGGACATAGAGAGTGGCAATGGAGGCACGCAGATCAAAGGAGAGGAGCATGGCAGATAAGAGACCAAGTGAGAAAAGAAGATAACTAAAGAGAGAGAAAACATGTACAGAAATATGCTGAGATTATGTAATCAGAAGGAAGGAATTGGTGATCCTCAAAGATTATGGTGGCTGTGTTATATTCTTAGCTCTAAAGTATCTGAAATAATGATGGTTCTGGCTAAACACTGTAGTGACAAACTGTGACTAGTGATGCCAATGAAGTACAAGAAATGACCCCGGGGACAAGGCTGCACCAACTTTACATCACCTTGATTGTCAGACACATGCTTGAGGCTTCACTTAATGTATATATTCAATAGACTTTATTAAAATGTGCTCTTGATTTAGAGGTTGATTATGATCATGCTGAAATCGATAGCTTTCAGTAATATAGACAGACAATAACTAAAATAGCAACAGAGGATGTCACAGAGGCGGCACTAACCTACCCCTGCACTACCACACACAGATGATGGCGCCCTCTTTAGTCAGATCCCAGTGGGAACTGTGTATAGCAGAGTACAAAAACCATGCTCATACAGTCCGGGCTTTTAACTTCCCGCCCTGTGGGACCCAAAGTAAAAGCTCCCCCCACTCTGTCCATCTGCCAACCCCTCTAGTATACATGGCCCTTGCCTACAACCACAGGCTGTGGATGTCTGTGTGGTTGGCCCTGAACCCTTGCTAATGCACTGCATTTATCTGCTTTACAATAAAACTAAGGGTACAAGATATATATTTGGACCCCTCTATAGGCTCTAGGGAGGTGGGGGGCTTAAAACAGTAATTCATCTGCATTCACAGCTGATTTTGTGCCAAACCCGGAATTGAAATTGGACATGGAGCCTGTCAGGGATGTCTAGGAAGGTTTTTGACTGAGGTGGGTGAAAAACTGGGAAATCCCACTTTTGTTAAAGAATGACCATTCCTACAGACAAAACACCAGATGTCCATGCTGTACCTCCTTCCCTGTTTAGACCCTCCCCCCCCCCCACGCCCACCCCCACAAGCACAGACACAGACACAGACCACAGGTTGCGGCACAACTCAGTAAGCTGCAGGTCAGCTGAAGGGGGGGAGGCGGGAGATGATCTGGCAGGGGATGAGATTGAAAGTATCGATTGGTGAACGGCTGGTGTGTATGACAGATAGGTATGCTATCCCATGTCACCCTATTATATGGACATGAAGACCTGCCAGTACTGTTATTATAACTAGGTAAGAGTCCTTATGGTGTCTAACCCTGCCTAGACTTCATCCACAGTTTAATAGGGATCCTGATTGAACATAGACCTACACAGACTCCTGTCACAACAGGGTAAGGGTCCTACTCATAACCCTCTTACCACTGGGTACTGGCAAGGATCCTAATAGAACTTATAATTAGGCTTAGGGCAATTTTCCATTAGCCGAAGGAGCTACAGATCGGTAGATCATCCTATCGGCAGGGAGGGTCATACCTACTGTACTAACTATACTAGTGTACTACCGGTGGTTTGTTGTGGTTCTACCAATCACCTGCCGATTAGCACTGCCATATCGGCTAATGGAAAATACACCTTAATCATACTCCTGCTGCAACAATGGGTACAAAAATGGCCTGTTGTCACTTCCAAACGGACTCCTCCCAAGATTGCTTCTGTATAGTCTAGGCCGTACATACCAGCAGCAGAACATACATGTCATTGAATTGCAGCTACTACTGGGACTAAATAGCCTGCCTAATTAATCGTCCTCCTAATTACCAGCCCCGTTATATCGCTGATCACAGGCGCGGCTAAGTCAGTGATGTGGTAATAACATTACTTGGCCCTGGCTCATTTATTGTCAGGTTGATTGTGCAAGGATCGGTTCCTTCATCTGCATAGATCTGTGGTATTTACTTGGCATCTTTCAGTTACCCACATAATTATTATTACATAATATCATCACATACAGTGGCATACCTGCAGTGACAGTGTAGTTGTTAGGGATATTCCAACCTGGATATTTGAACTAATGAGACAGATTAATTGCTCTGATGGCACTGAGCAAACAGAATCGTTTGGCCCATTACTCTGTAGAAGGGAGTAGTCATTTCTTTGTGGAATCTTTTTCTTTTTTTTTGGGGGGGGGGGGACCCTCTTGAGGGGGATAACAAAAAGTTTAACCCCTTTAGCTAAAAAGCCTGCAAATGATTTGAACCATTCTGTAGGGGGAGGGGGTGAAAAGGATTCAGACCCCTCTTGTGGGGTGACCAAAATTCGACCCTATACGTCCCCAGCAAACAGAAATACGTTATTATACGTCAAAATAACGTTTTTAACATTACATAACGTTTTGTCATGATGAGGAGCCATGGAGAAACGTTATATAACGTTAAATACGTTTTTTGTTTCCTGGGTCTATTATTAAAAAGTGACCACTCCCTATGAATGATCTAACAGTAGTGGTTCCACCAAGTTTACTTCAGTCTTAGTGATTAGGAGTTGTAACAAAATCAAAATTTCCATCAGTGCTCTGTATCAACCAGCATAAGCCCAGTAAACACAACTACGTTCTTTGAACGTGATTTCACTACGTGATTTCACGTTCTAATGTAAGGGTTTAAATAAGTAATTTGACGTAGATTAACGTAAATCAACGTTTATAATACGTTTATATAACGTAGCTTGCAGGTTAAATAACGTAGATGTATTGAGGTAGTTTAACGTTAAAAGAACGTGATATATATGTTGATTCACTGGCAATTCAATACTAGTTGATGATGTTAACTATGTATGTGGGTTCGAGTCCTGTAATCTGTAACCTCCCAGGGGACGGGGTGAATTAAAAAATGTGGTTCCCTCATTGTTCTTATGTATCAATGTCAATATCCGAACATATAATTCAAAAGCTTTGCGAATACCAGCTTAGATATGAGAGCATTATAGCTGGGCAACTTTACTTGGATTCGAACTTTCAACCTACAGATGCTCCGTCCAATGCTCAGCCGTCTGAGCTAGCTGGACAGTTGTACTATCTAATGAGAATAAAGCTACTCTTTCATATGACATAAGAAACAGTGAGAGATGATAGTGAGAGAGGGATAGAGAGACAGAGACAGATAGGCAGAGAGAAAAAGGACCGAGTTGTATGGACATATTCCATTAGAACCACATGGAATTTGATAATCATGACGTGGGGTTCGCAAAAGTGATAGGATGTTAATGATAGAATACTCTCAATACAAAATAATTTATATCAGATTCAAATATATTGGGTCAGAAATGCAGTGTTAAACCCGCAGATCTTACTGCACGTCCAGTAACAGTCAGAGTGCAATCGGGACAGGTACTCAGCTCTATATATAGGGGTGCCGGGCCTTTAAAACAGGTAAAGTCAGATACTAAATCATTAGGGACCTTTAGCAACCACGTAAAAGCTCATTAAACGCAGACGTATCCTATCCTTTCAGCACTGCTACGTCTGCGTTTTATAAGCTTTTACATGGTTTGCTAAAGGTCCCTAGTGTGTCGGCTCTGTGGCCACATGGGTTCGCTACCCGCAATCAAATCTCAGGATACCACCAGTGAAGGTTCGAATCCTGATGTTTTCTTTTTCAAAAATATTGTTGCACAACAAATACAATTATATGCTATAAATATGGGGCATATTGTTATCAACAAAGTAAAAACTATTTCATGCATCTTCCTGCAGACTAACACATGTTAAATCCATGCAAACGTTGCTGAACAATTCTAGGACCTAACATGTTCTATGTACATATAGTTAATACAAATGATGACCCTCAACACAAACAAAGAGCTATGTTCTATGTACATATGAAGTTGAATTCAACCACCATCTGCCACTTGCCCCCCTAGCTCAGTCAGTAAAGTGGCTGCCTTCTAATCTAAACCGAGTGAGTTCAAATCCAATTAATTCTGGGTAAATCGTATATTACAAGGAGAGCAAAGAGAAAAAAAAGAACACTCACATGGATGTTTTGTATATTTTTATAAATATATTGTAGGATCATCTTTCGTTTTATATATAAGAATTTCTATTTCTAATGTTAGGTTATTTCAGGTAATTTACCTAAATAAACCTAGAAGAACGTTCTTATAACGTTCATTTAACGTTTATCTACGTTCATCTACGTTAAATAACTTAAAATAACCCTTACATATGAACGTTAATTTACGTTGTGAAATTACGTAATTGTAACCTAGAAATAACGTTGTGTGAACGTTAAGTCACGTAAGTGTGTTTACTGGGAGGGCCCAGAGTCTCCAA
This sequence comes from Harmothoe impar, assembly GCA_947462335.1. Lineage (NCBI taxonomy): Eukaryota > Metazoa > Annelida > Polychaeta > Phyllodocida > Polynoidae > Harmothoe > Harmothoe impar. Next base: position 30,229 of record CANHQG010000012.1, on the reverse strand, counting down.
TAGGTGTCTACAATCAGGTATGTGGGATATAAAGCGGCACAGAAATGAATAAAGAATTACATTTTGGTTACAAATAAACGCATGCCTATAGTGTATAAGGACAGGGGGTAATCTGACATTTACAGACCCCTGGGTATATATGTTCATGTGTCTGGGGCATAAAGCAGCATGTTGTGTACATGAATCCCCTCTGTGAGTCACTGTCTGCTGTTTGTGTATATGTATATATATATATATATATATATATATATATATATATATATACATATACATATACATTTATATAATATATACATATATATATACATATATATATACATATATATATATACATATATATACACATATATATATATACATATATATATATATATATACATATATATATATATATATATATATATATATAGAGAGAGAGAGAGAGAGAGAGAGAGAGAGAGAGAGAGAGAGAGAGATATGCGTGGGTATATATGTATGTGTGTGTGTGTACATGACGAGGGGAGGGGGTCATGTTGCATGTCTGACCTCTTTCCTGTAACATGCACACTCCTCCCTCTTACCCTGAGACTAACTCCCATCTCCCACTACTACTAACAAAACCAACAGCACTCCTTCCTTCCTCCCTTCCTGGTCTACCCCGACCCCCCCCCCCCCCCAGTCACACGGTTCCGTCACAGGCACTTCCCTCGTTTTATTTTCATGTATAGGGGGCAATCCTCAAGACCCTCAACCACATATTTCCCCCCTTTTTTTTTTATTACAATACAATAGCATCAAAATGGCACAGCAAGTATGGGCATCACGACGGCGTAAATTGTCCATGTTCTGCTGTGATGACATCTAGACCAGCAATGGTATAGAGCTGTTATCATGTGCAATATACCTCCGTGCCCCAGCTGACATCAAAGTGGCCCTATAGGGTCCTCTACCAGCTGTATGTATATGTATACAACAGCAGTCGTGTCCTCTATAGTCCATGACAGCACGTACAGCACCAGCCCCTCTCCGTGCCACTCACCCTGGTGGGTGCTGCGTGAATTAAACAAGGCCTGTATGTTACCCACACTCTCCTCCTTGTACCATAATGGCCCGTTTTAAGCGCAGGGGTCTCCATAAGAGCGCAGGTCTCGTTTAAGCACAGGTGTAGGTACTCTCGTTCCCACATCCTTCCGATGGAATGGTCTGGTCACAACCACTTTGACCTTGAACTTTGATTTTGCTGGGTTTGGGCAATCCCTGCTGGTAGCTTTGAACCAGAATGTATGATGGTACTTTTAGCATCATGCTTTCTGATTCCATTTCTGGTTCACAGTTCAAAGGTTCCAAGCTAACCACAGGGACTGCCCAAACCCAGCAAAATCATAGAGACAAAGTCATAGTGGTTGTCCTTAGGAAGGATCTGGGAATGAGAATAAAGTGTAGGACCCGATGAATCCTAGTATAGGCTCCATACCCACGGCCACTAGCGTTGTGGGTATAGGATCTTGGTGCAGGAAAAGCTCTGGTTTTGCGAGGACTTTTTTCCTCGCATTGCCCTGTGCTTAATATGTTATTTATAGAGATGATACTCCATAGTGACCATCTTAAACATATTCCTCACCTTTGTATGTTTTTAGAATTTTTAGTTTATTAATCATTTCTACCCATTAAAGGACTTTGAAGAGGGTATTCTTTGCAGGGAGGAAGCCTTTAATGTATTGAAGTCACCCATCAATTGGTCTAGACATGTCTATAATTACCAATTTGTACATTTCATCTTACCCAATTAAGGCCCTTAGAAGCATAAACAGCCACTCATAGTCTGTCTTGATTGGGTGTAGAAATATACATGATTGGTAAGGATATGCACAACCAGTAGAAAACTGATCCTTCTATCCGTAACTCTCAGACAGCCCATGGCTACATCTGAGAGTTGCAGCCGTAACTAGATGAATCCAAGAACAGATTCTTTAAACAGATTTATATCAGTGTCTGTACAAGGGCAGGGGACAATGGTTACTTGAAATGTATAAGTCCAGGTGCACTTTGACGCAGAAGTACGGTATATAAGGCAGCCCCACTCCCACAGACACACCTACACCCGCCTCCCCTACCTAAGGCAGACCTCAGGGACACCCCCCACCCCACCCCACCCCTCCCACCACCCCCCCCCCCACACACACACACCTACGCACACCTCTATCTGGGGCTACATGAAAAGCGTCCACTTTCACAAATCAATAGAAAAAACGCGGCACGCGAGACCCTGCGAGAAAAGACGAGATGATGCGTGAGAGTCTGCTTCCGCCGTGTGTACGCATGCGTGTGGGTTAACCTAGCTTCCTTATCCACATCTCGCATCTAACCCCCCCCCTTCCTGCCGGATGCCACCTCCTCAACCCCCCCCCCCCCCCCACCCCTTCAGATGCCCCCTGCATGGGGCATATCCAGAGGGACAAGGGGTCTCCCCTAACCCTTTTTAGAATAACAATCTAAACTTTAATTGATAGTCATCCCGTACCAATGTTATATCCAGCAGGAGGGTCTCATTTTAATTATAAAATTTAAAAAAAATCGATCTCGTCCATAAATGTGGATTTGGCATTGGGAAAAACGTGGTAATGTGTCACATCTATACATAATTTCTATAGACAATACATTGTAAATTGAGGAAGCATTTACCTCGCTGCATTACACCTGATGAAGCTGTGAGCAGCTGAAACTATTCAGAACTCACACTCAACTGACAGTCTGACTCAAATATTGGTACTAAATATTCCTAGAAATATTTAGAGACTACAAATATTCTCCAGTTTTGGACCTCTTTTATGAGATCTAACTGAATTTTTTCATTTTTGGGAATTTCAGTATGCAATTTCAAAATTGTTATTTGTAGTTACACCAAAACTTGGGACTAGATGTGATTCATCATGACCAGGTGACACATGTCAACCAATGAGAGAGCTTCAATCTATGTCAAGTTGAGGTCAGCCACCTGGAAGCCCGGAGGGGCGAGAAGGACATACCTGATTCAGTTCTGAAATAGTAGTGGCAGAGTACACCCAAATCCTCGTCTTGTCCCTCAGTCTGCAACAATCTTAACTTTCCCAATAGTATTTATATCCGCTGTCGTGACATCACAGCACAACACTTCTCATTACTTTGATGTTAACTAGACCCACCCCTTCCACATGTCCGGGTCTACCCCTGCTCCATAGACGAGGCTGGTTCCTACAGAACTATTGTGCCGTATTATTGGAAGATTTCAGAAGTTTTGAATCGAGGAAATCCGATTTTTAAAAAAACGCTAAGTGTCCGGAATAAGTGTTTAAATTGACACCTTTAGGTGACGAAACATGATGAAAAATCATTACGTGTACGAGGATTGGTCTCGTTACTATATAAGGCGTTCCCCATAGCAGACACCCCCTCCCCCCAATATACCCCCCCTCCCCCAGCAGTCCCGCTACCCCCATATACTGTTCCCCCTAAGCTCCAAGGCTATCCTCACGGGTCCCTCCTAACGTTATCTGCCCAGCCCTGATAGAGCAGCACACAGTGATAGGATGCATTATTTACACCACTTAAGATGCTATCTCTCATACCGCCTGCTTGTGGATGGAGGCACCATGAAAGGAGGATCGCCTTTAAATTAATTACATTGAAGGCATGTCCTGCTGTTTGGAGGCATACAATGGATGGCATATCTAACCCAAGTCCAGGATCACGAGGGTAACTAGCTAAAATAATGTTTCTTCTTTTCCTTTAAACTTCTTCTTCCAATTTGTTCTCTCTAGATCGATTTCTATTGTTACCTGTCCTATTACCTATCCGCACTCTTACCACTGCTCACAATAGTTTACTTCTGGCATATTTCTCTGTGTATACCTTCATTGTACATATCATGTTGGAGGCATGCACTGTTGGCATATCTAACTTAGTCCGAGACCACGAAAATAATTAGTCAAAATGGCTGTTTTTCATTTAAAACTTCTTCCTTCTAGATAGATTCATATGTTTGATGTCATGTTACTAATCTTCTCTCTTACTTCTGTCATGTTTCTTTGTGTCCCTTATTGTACATATCATAACATTATGTGGTCTCATGTTCGACATAAATACGGGTCTATGGCAATAAATTTATTGTGATAATACTTTGGTATAATGACATTAACTATGTCCCTGGTGCACGTATTGTACACGTGTGCAGCTACGCAGAGAGCATATATTCTTGTCCCGCGTGGCATCATTATTTAAATGGTCAATATTTACCTAACCTCTCACTCACACTCCTGCATCTTCTCATCATAAACCCACCCCAAAACCCAGAATAGTATAATGTGGAACTGTCCAAATATCAGTGGGGAGCATCTGAGGGTGAGTGGGGCAGCTGGGGAGCAGCTCAGGGTTTTGGGATGGATGGCGACGGAAGTGGAGTAGTGGGGTAGTGGCTCAGTGGAGAGCAGTGGCTCAGGAGTGTTGGGTGGGGAGGGGAGCAGCTCAGTGTGGGGGAGCAGCTCAGTGTGGGGGAGCAGCTCAGTGTGGGGGAGCAGCTCAGTGTGGGGGACTAGCTGAGGGTGTGTTGGATGGGGAGGGGAGCAGCTCAGTGTGGGAAAGCAGCTCAGTGTGGGGGAGCAGCTCAGTGTGGGGGAGCAGCTCAGGTTGGGGGAGCAGATCAGTGGTGGGGGGGGGGAGTAGCTGAGGGGGTGTTGGGTGGGGAGGGGAGCAGCTCAGTAGAGAGGAGTAGCTCCGGGGTTGTCGGGTGGGGAGGGAAGCAGCTCAGGGGGAGTAAGGTAGGGAAAGAGGGGAGTCGTAGGGTAGTGGCTCAATGGAGAGCAGCTCAGTAGAGAGGAGTAGCTCAGGGGGTGGTGGGTGGGGAGGGGAGCAGCTCAGTGGAGAGGAGTACCTCGGGGGGTGTTGGGTTAGGAGGGGAGTGGAGTAGTGGTGTAGTGGCTCAGTACAGAAGAGTAGCTCAGGGGGTGTTGGGTTGGGAGTGGAGTGGAGTAGTGGTGTAGTAGCTCAGTAGAGAGGAGTAGCTCAGGGGGTGTTGGGTGGGGAGGGGAGTGGAGTAGTGGTGTAGTGGCTCAGTACAGAAGAGTAGCTCAGGGGGTGTTGGGTGGGGAGGGGAGCAGCTCAGGGGGTGGGGGTGGGGAGGGGAGCAGCTCAGTGGAGAGGAGTAGCTCAGGGGGTGTTGGGTGGGGAGGGGAGCAGCTCAGTGGAGAGGAGTAGCTCAGGGGGTGTTGGGTGGGGAGGGGAGTGGAGTGGAGTAGTGGTGTAGTGGCTCAGTACAGAAGAGTAGCTCAGGGGGTGTTGGGATTACGACAGGTTACCACTCCACAGGCTACTTACCGAGTCACACGCCGATTAAATTTTCATCCTGAGCGCGTTCTGTGCGGAAATACCCCTGGCAGCGCTCCCTAAGTGGTCAGGGAATGGGTTAGCCCTTTAAGGACGGCAGAGTGCTTTGTTGCACTATACTCTCCATCATGGTGATGCATGGTGATGCATGAATTGCGAGTAACTCAGTGTTGCATCCAATGCTCATGTCAACCAAATGAGGCTGATATACTTTCAGCGGGTGGGCATGATGCATGGTTTGTAGTCCTGGTCAGTAGAGCACTGCATACATGATAGCCTGTACTTGGCTCGTAGTAGGTATCGAGCCAGTCCACCACGGATGTGTGCACGGCTGTGATTGGCTACGCTATGACGTCATCGCCCGGGATTCCTTATTTGAGCACTTTGCGATCTGCTGGGGAAGCCCTGCAGAATGGGCCGCTGGTTTTCAGACCTAGATATTCCCGTCTAGGTCTGATTGAGACTACATACATGACGAAAATTGGTATATCACCCTATTAAAGCGCTATGCGGTCCTTACATGGCTAAGGGTTGCGGGTGGTGTATGGATGGGTACACACTGGTATTGTGGTGCAGGGCAAGCATTAGACACCATGCAGATACAGGGGTTGGACATTGGTGGTTATCGTTAACCACTTAGTTCATAAACCCTGTATGGCCTTGGTCCCTATGTTGCATCAATGTAGCCCGGAGGAGCTAATCGGCGACTCTTCAAGCCTGATACACTCCCAAAGAGTCGACATGATGCATGAATGTAGTACTGGTGAGGTACTAGCCGCAGTCATATTCATGCATCATGACGACCAAGAATCAGTATGCGGCCCATAAAGTGTTAATGTAGGGTTCGCAGTAACTTGAATTAGGTGAGGGGTTGTCCTGAAAGGTAGGCCTATGGGCCTGAGGCTGAGGGGTCCCTGGTACTACTGGGCTCACGCCCACACTACTTGAGTTATGAGAGGGATCCTCTTAAAGGGCAGGTCTCTGAGTAGCCTTCAACCAAACCTTCCGAAACCTTACTTGGTTCCTTAAAGATATATTACCACCTAAATCGACCCAAAATCAAGTTATGAAATAAACCCAATCTAGACTTCCATTAGTCATTTCCTTATCAATTGGATAGGCCCTTTATCATAGGAAATCCATTTGTTATGCAATATGAAGGAAATACTGAATAGAGGGCTCTCTTGTAGACCTATGAATTCACTGTCAGAGCATATGTGTTTTGATTGTTCACGATGCACCCCTTGCTGGTTTCCATTTAAGGTGGCTCGCAGTTATATATTTTGCTCCCTACTATGGTCATATTTACAGATTAAAAGAGAAATAACAGACTCCAAATTTTTCATATGAACTTACAGGCACTTGGTATGTGGAAACATGATGAAAACAAAAAAAGCACCCAAAATAAGCTGGTAATGTATCTTTAGCCGTAGGTGCAATGTAAACAGCACTAATGCTTTATGCCATCTATCAGCATCATGTAGCAATGCAGTACTGATGCACTCTACACTGGTGAATCATGAAGACTCAGCAGGAGTGTATCAACACCGACGAGTCAGCATAATGCATGAATGCAGCAGGGTCGAGTAGCGTGTCTACACTGCATCTATGCATCATGCCAACAGTGTCTTTTGCAGGGCATTTAAGGTTCAAGAGGTGTGATATGTGTAGATCGGGCTAAGTCCCGTTTAAGCATTACACTTCCCTTCTAATCTAATCCTAGTCACACTACTTGAACTACACCAGCACGGAGTGTCAATATTATTGAGTGTTGTTCTACTTCTATACGCCGTATTAGCGTCACAGTTACCGCTTCATGCAGAAAATGACGCAGTTTCAGAAACAAGGTCGTTGGACGCGCTCCATCAGGTGAGGCAAACTGTCAGGGGAAGGAAGGATGAGGATAAAAAAGTAATCAATACATTTTATTTTTCACAATCTAAACCTTTTTGTTCCTCTAGTGTCTTATCGTAAAGGGGGCTGTTTTATGGTCCAGTTGTCACGGATTGCTCCGGAGGATTTTCCCATTGCAGCTCAATAATAATATCTTATTTATAGGGAGGCTGATGAATGGAGATGTTCTGTGCTGTATTCAAATTGCATGTCTGACTCCTGTTTGCTTGCATCTAACCCCCACAGGACGGTGCAGGGGAAGGAATAACGCACGGAGAGAGGCTAAGGGAGGGGCAGCTGAGGGAAGGGAGCAGCTCAGGGTTTGGGGAGCAGCTCAGTGTTTGGGGAGCAGCTCAGGGTTTGGGGAGCAGCTCAGTGTGAGGGGAGCAGCTCAGTGTGAGGGGAGCAGCTCAGGGTGAGGGGAGCAGCTCAGGGTGAGGGGAGCAGCTCAGGGTGGGGGGAGCAGCTCAGGGTGAGGGGAGCAGCTCAGGGTGAGGGGAGCAGCTCAGTGTGCGGGGAGCAGCTCAGTGTGAGGGGAGCAGCTCAGGGTGAGGGGAGCAGCTCAGGGTGAGGGGAGCAGCTCAGTGTGAGGGGAGCAGCTCAGGATGAGGGGAGCAGCTCAGGGTGAGGGGAGCAGCTCAGGACAAGGGGAGCAGCTCAGGACGAGGGGAGCAGCTCAGTGTGAGGGGAGCAGCTCAGTGTGAGGGGAGCAGCTCAGTGTGAGGGGAGCAGCTCAGGGTAAGGGGAGCAGCTCAGTGTAAGGGGAGCAGCTCAGGGTGAGGGGAGCAGCTCAGTGTGAGGGGAGCAGCTCAGTGTGAGGGCAGCAGCTCAGGACGAGGGGAGCAGCTCAGGGTGAGGGGAGCAGCTCAGGACGAGGGGAGCAGCTCAGGGTGAGGGGAGCAGCTCAGGGTGTGGGGAGCAGCTCAGTGTGAGGGGAGCAGCTCAGGGTGAGGGGAGCAGCTCAGGGTGAGGGGAGCAGCTCAGGGTGAGGGGAGCAGCTCAGGGTGAGGGGAGCAGCTCAGGGTGAGGGGAGCAGCTCAGGGTGAGGGGAGCAGCTCAGGGTGTGGGGAGCAGCTCAGTGTGAGGGGATCAGCTCAGTGTGAGGGGAGCAGCTCAGTGTGAGGGGAGCAGCTCAGGGTGAGGGGAGCAGCTCAGTGTGAGGGGAGCAGCTCAGGGTGAGGGGAGCAGCTCAGGGTGAGGGGAGCAGCTCAGGGTGAGGGGAGCAGCTCAGGGTGAGGGGAGCAGCTCAGGGTGAGGGGAGCAGCTCAGGGTGAGGGGAGCAGCGGGGAAGGAAGGATGAGGATAAAAAAGTAATCAATACATTTTATTTTTCACAATCTAAACCTTTTTGTTCCTCTAGTGTCTTATCGTAAAGGGGGCTGTTTTATGGTCCAGTTGTCACGGATTGCTCCGGAGGATTTTCCCATTGCAGCTCAATAATAATATCTTATTTATAGGGAGGCTGATGAATGGAGATGTTCTGTGCTGTATTCAAATTGCATGTCTGACTCCTGTTTGCTTGCATCTAACCCCCACAGGACGGTGCAGGGGAAGGAATAACGCACGGAGAGAGGCTAAGGGAGGGGCAGCTGAGGGAAGGGAGCAGCTCAGGGTTTGGGGAGCAGCTCAGTGTTTGGGGAGCAGCTCAGGGTTTGGGGAGCAGCTCAGTGTGAGGGGAGCAGCTCAGTGTGAGGGGAGCAGCTCAGGGTGAGGGGAGCAGCTCAGGGTGAGGGGAGCAGCTCAGGGTGGGGGGAGCAGCTCAGGGTGAGGGGAGCAGCTCAGGGTGAGGGGAGCAGCTCAGTGTGCGGGGAGCAGCTCAGTGTGAGGGGAGCAGCTCAGGGTGAGGGGAGCAGCTCAGGGTGAGGGGAGCAGCTCAGTGTGAGGGGAGCAGCTCAGGATGAGGGGAGCAGCTCAGGGTGAGGGGAGCAGCTCAGGACAAGGGGAGCAGCTCAGGACGAGGGGAGCAGCTCAGTGTGAGGGGAGCAGCTCAGTGTGAGGGGAGCAGCTCAGTGTGAGGGGAGCAGCTCAGGGTAAGGGGAGCAGCTCAGTGTAAGGGGAGCAGCTCAGGGTGAGGGGAGCAGCTCAGTGTGAGGGGAGCAGCTCAGTGTGAGGGCAGCAGCTCAGGACGAGGGGAGCAGCTCAGGGTGAGGGGAGCAGCTCAGGACGAGGGGAGCAGCTCAGGGTGAGGGGAGCAGCTCAGGGTGTGGGGAGCAGCTCAGTGTGAGGGGAGCAGCTCAGGGTGAGGGGAGCAGCTCAGGGTGAGGGGAGCAGCTCAGGGTGAGGGGAGCAGCTCAGGGTGAGGGGAGCAGCTCAGGGTGAGGGGAGCAGCTCAGGGTGAGGGGAGCAGCTCAGGGTGTGGGGAGCAGCTCAGTGTGAGGGGATCAGCTCAGTGTGAGGGGAGCAGCTCAGTGTGAGGGGAGCAGCTCAGGGTGAGGGGAGCAGCTCAGTGTGAGGGGAGCAGCTCAGGGTGAGGGGAGCAGCTCAGGGTGAGGGGAGCAGCTCAGGGTGAGGGGAGCAGCTCAGGGTGTGGGGAGCAGCTCAGTGTGAGGGGAGCAGCTCAGTGTGAGGGGAGCAGCTCAGTGTGAGGGGAGCAGCTCAGGGTGAGGGGAGCAGCTCAGGACAAGGGGAGCAGCTCAGTGTGAGGGGAGCAGCTCAGTGTGAGGGGAGCAGCTCAGGGTGAGGGGAGCAGCTCAGGATGAGGGGAGCAGCTCAGGATGAGGGGAGCAGCTCAGGGTGAGAGGAGCAGCTCAGTGTGAGGGGAGCAGCTCAGTGTGGGGATCACATCCAAGCTAGGAAGCAGATTAAGCTGAGGATGAACCCTTGACCCATGCTTGCCTCTTAGCTATTTGGCTTTGCTACTGGAATGCTCTCCCTTTAACCATTTACAGTTAAAAACAGTTTTAATGCACTATCCCATATCTTGTTGGCATGATTGATATATGGATGCAACAAACAATGATATTTATGCAGAACTGGCGGGTAACGTTAGTGCATACCGATGATGACTGATGATGAACAGGATGCCTTTAAGGTATCCTGCTGTCCTTAAAGGGTTAAGCAGAGACTTATAAATATGTGCATAGTCCCATCTTAAGGAGCGGTGCATACAGTCTTCTGCGGTGACTTAGCCATTTAAGGACAGCATGGTGCTCATCTGCCTTCATGATGCACCAAGACAGCTCTAGTGTGTAACGCATTATTGCTGCATCATGATGACCGTTCCGGTGTGATACGTGAATTCAACGTTAAAGAGTTACTCTCCGGGGCTGCATTCATGCGTCACGAGGATAACAGGTCACCTACAATGAATTAAAGCACAATGCTGCCCTTAAGAGTATTGCATCTACATAGTCTGGGTGGTAAAGGCAGGGGGGTGGTAAATGGGGAGAGGGGTTGGTAAGCGGGGGGGGGGGGGGTGCTCAGAGTGGAGTGTGAGTGCCTCCTAAGTCTATCTATAGATGCCACTATAATAGGCACCAGTGCATACAGGGTCTGAAGCCCGGCTGATAAGCTCATTTTCTTATCCATTCTTTTCTATGAAGGCTTGTGTTAGTTCTATGAGTAGGCAGTCCCAGATTCCCATACCACACAGCTCCGGCTCCATATGCTATGTAATCAACTGTTCCTTACCCATCATCAAACCTGGAGCAAAATACCTATAATCAAACACACGCTGCCCCCACCCTCTCCTTTTCTCATCATATCTGATAATAATTGTTTTTCCTTCAAATATTGCAATCTCACCGATTCTTGACTTTATTATTAATGTAACATACTTCTTCATTTCTGATACGCCATACCGTGATTGTATACTGACTGAATAGGACTGACATGATGGTGGTCAGAACGGCAGAAAAGTAATACCCAACTCCCAGCCAGCATTGGTCCCTGGGACCCATATGTATGTATGTAAGACGGGGCGTACTGGGTACAAATGCTACCTTGTGCGACCACACTCTGAAAGACTCCTCCCTGGGTTTCCAACTTTATCCTGTTTAAACAGGATCCAAACACCTAGAGAAGGCCCACTGTGATTGGCCAGAGACTGTCCTGTCCCCTGATTGGCTGAGGGGATTTTTTTCTAGTAGCCTCTTTAGGCGAAAGACAAATATTTCCAAAACCTGGGACCCATACGTGTTTGACTTGGGCCAGCTGGGCTTGCCCATATCTGGGTTATGGTCCTTTTTGTCCAGGGCTACCAGTTGGAGCCCAGATGGGCAAACCTAGGAAAACTTTTTTCCCCATAAGTACATTGTAAATATTTCAAAGCATGCTGACATCTAATATTCCTCCAGAAATCAACATTTATTGTACATTACTATAGTTTATATTTAATCTGGGCTCGAGCTGGGCACTTTGAATCTTGGCTAGCTCATCTGGACTCCCACTGGTAGCCCTGGACAAAAAGGACCATAACCCAGATATGGGCAAATTAGCTTGCCCAACATGTATGAGTCCCACTAAGCCAGGTTAGCTCACTTATTGTCAGGTTCTATTCTGGACCTGGGTGTTGAGGCTTGTACCATGTTTATTTAATGTTATCCCAGCATTCATTTTGCCATGCGGTAAGACCCACTCAAAGAGGAATCCGGCCAATCAGATGACAGCATTCCAGTCACTGCCAGGCTATCCTTCAGAGAGGAGGTAAATACGGTGGGTGGATTGTTTGCCTTTAATTTGTCTTACCAATTGACAATCAAGACTTCATATTCGGGACTAATATTGATCCTAACGATGACGCGACTCACGGAGCATTAACAGACGTGTTTTCAGCAGATATGAATGTGCAGTGACAGATCATGTAAATACCCCTGATTAATATGGCACAATTAGAACATGTCCTTTATCCTGACCAGAAGTAGATACAATAGACGTGGCATGCTATATTGGTAAGTGTTTTAACGATTCTGGGATTTAAAGGCAACATGTATGCCATCTTGAAGATTTATGTTGGGTAATATTAACCATAAGAAGTTCTTACTGTATATTTATCTAATGTAATCGTATCTCAGTAGTCTTTGAATATATGGTGCTCTTCCCTGTGGTATTTAGACCTACTCCACATGATGCATTGCTGATTGCTGAGGTGCAACGTCAATCAAACCTTCCCACTTTTTATGGCCTTTTGAAATTATGTGAATGTTCTAAGCTAGAGTGCGAAAAAAGGCTAACACTTAATGTACATATACACTTCTAGAACGATCTACTAAAGGATAATACCAACCATTGAGCAGCACAAACAGTGCTGGGTAGGATGCACCAATGAGCAGTAAGGACACAAACAGTGCTGGGCAGGATGCACCAATGAGCAGTAAGGACACAAACAGTAGTAGTATAGTATGTATCGGAACGGGACTATAGTTAAGTACTGTTTATTACTCAATCGACATGCAGCCAATCAGAGGCCTCCATTTGGTCACGTGACCGGAAGTGACCTACTTAGGGGATTAGTGGTGACGTCACGTGACCTAGTTAGCCAATCAGAGGCCTCCATTTGGTCACGTGACCGGAAGTGACCTACTTAGGGGATTAGCGGTGCATTCTGGGTAACCCTGAAGCCAATCAGAGGCCTCCATTGGGTGACCGGAAGTGACCTACTTAGGGGATGGTGCATTCTGGGTAACCTACTGACCTACTTAGGGGACCGGAAGTGACGTCACATGACCTAATGGCCAACCGGAAGTGACCTCATTGAGGATCACGTGACCGGAAGTGACCTGATTGATCACGTGACCGGAAGAAGAAGAAGAAGAAGAAGAAGAAGAAGAAGAAGAAGAAGTGACGTCACGCGACTTAATGAAGAGATGAGCGTCTTTAAGGGGTCACGGGCTTTAAAATGTGATATCTTTTTTTTTTGGAGGAGGAGGCGAGTCTCTTATTTTTTTTCGGTAAACTAATAAAAAACACTACGATATAAGTTTTTTTTTCATTTTTTTTCATTTTTTATTGTTTTACGAGCGACTGGAAGTGACTTATTGAACTAGGTAGAAGCGTTCTTTAGAGTGTATAAGGGGGGGAGGGGAGGGGAGGGGGGGAGGGGGGCTTCTTTAAGATGCATGGGGAGGGGGGCGCTTTTAGGATGCATGGGGCGGGTGGTGGGGGGGGAGGGGGGGAGGGGGGAGGGGGGCACTCTAGGGGGGTGGGGGAGCACTCTAAGGGGCGTTTGTCTCTTTTAAGAAAAAAAGAAAAGAAAAAGATTTCAATCGAGAGACACGCTTCTTCCTCTCGAGAGGAAGAAGCGTGTCTCTTCGTGTTTTTTTTTTGTTTATCACGTGCTGCGATGAGGCGATCAGCTGCGACTGGAGGAAGTGACACTTTAAGAGATCGCGCGTCTTAATTGTTATGATATTTTTTTTTTTACTTACTAATAAAGAAGACGTATGAAAATAAAACACAACAATTCACATGTCCGTCGTTCTCGTTGTTTCTTGCTTGATAAAGTCAAGTAATATCGCGATGCCGAGGCCAAACTTTCCCATGTCCTCAGTCAACACTCGAAGGAGTTCAAAAGGCGTACCGCCGGCGCCGTCAGCTTCATCTTGCCACATTTTCAACACTCGGAAGGCCCACTCAGCGGGACTTCCTCCGTATTCGCATTCTTCAGCGATCTTATCTAACCTCTCAGGCGACAATTTTAAATGGTCCCCCACCTCTTTCCACCTGCTACCCAGACGTCTGCCGAGGGTGCCCAAGTGCTTGTGCATCGCGCGCGAGTCGGGGTTTTCGAAATCCAACCCCTGTCTGTGGAGAAGGGCCATCCACTGAGCCAACAGTTCCATGCGTCTTATGCGGGTGAAGACGCGACCGAGCTCGCCCCATCTATGACGATGCGGGGTTTCACCCCACCACACTCGGAACATCGCCGTACACAGCTCCTCCGGTGTCTTGACACTGCGCTCTACTAGAGCATCCATACGGGCGGCGCTGACTTTTAAGCTACTGCCCAACTCTCTCCAACAGCCGCTCAACTCTTTACCTAGTTGACGAAGCAAGGCGTCGCTATAGGCTAACCGCCGCTGTCCTACCTGTCGGGTCTCCCCATCATCGGTCTGCTGCCTCGCGCCGCGTCTCACGTCGTCAAGCCGCATTAACTTTTTTTCAGGCGCACCGGGCGGTGAAGGCGAGCTTGAAAGTGGAATAGCTTGAGCCATCTCGTCTCGTCTTGGCGGCGGCGGCAGCGGCGGCGGCGGCGGCGGCGGCGGTGGCGGCGGTGGTGGTGGTGGCGGTGGTGGTGGTAGTAGCCGTTACTGGGGTCAGAGGTGATATGTTTTTTTTCCAACAGAAATGAGAGCTTTTTATACAGAGGGAGTTTAATCCCATTTCCAACAGCGCTCCAGCTGTCTAGCACCCTGTCCGCATGACGCTTTTTCAGCCGCTCCGCTCCTTAAGAGCTTAGATGACGAGGGGGGTGTGGCATCGCTATCCGTGGAGACCAGCTGAAAACGGTGTTTTTTTCCTCACTCATAGCCTTAATACCTCCTACCCCCTACCCGAGGACGTCTCCCCTCCCTCTGACATTCATTGTAACAAACGTCAGAGGTCAGGTGAAAATCGGATTTTTTTTTCATGCACAGCCTTAGGCAGCTGTCACCCCCTCCCTATTGAACTAGCCGGCCGCCCGCCCGCCTGGCCGGCCCGGTCTACTCACCACGGCAGGAGGGTGGCGATTTTTGTCTTACACTTAAGTCGCTCACCACATGCACACGCCTCTACTCACAGACAGACACGTTCGTCTTAGGGGGGGTCCTGCTTCACGCCACACGCCTCCTGTAGTTTTTTTTTGTATACACACTGTAAGCTCATCACCGTTACCGTTAATCCTTTATACAGCTAACGCGCGCTGAATGGCTGAACAGGGTGGTAAGCGGCTTAGCTCACCACAGTGGATCCCTCAAAAAGGGATCCAGCTGAAAACGTCATACCTTATGTCTTTGTGAATGGGCCGCCGCCGGTCAGTCGACGGCAGGCAGCAAACCGCTTAACCCTTTATACAGCTAATGCGCGTTGAATTGCTGAACAGGGTGGTAAGCGGCTTAGCTCATCATCACAGTCGATCTCTCAAAAGAGGGGGGGGGGAAAGGGATCCAGCTGAAAACGTCATGCCTTATGTCTTTTTGTTTCTCTTTGTGAATGGCCGCCGGCCAGCCGGCGGCAGCTGAACAGGGGTCGGTAAGTAGCTTAGCTCTAGAAGCGAGAAGGCGTATATAAGGGGCTTGGAAACCTCCATTCACTCACTCATTCTTTTTTTGCTGCTCTCTACAGTCACCACCATGAGCAAAAGACAACAGCTAGCGGCGTTCAAGAACAAGAAGACTACGCGGAACAGCGTTCGTTTAGCGTCAGTGCCTGCTCTTGCTACTGAACATGAGACTACCGCCGCAGCCGGTTGGTCTTATCACCCTCCTGCTGTAGCGAGCGCTCGCGGGCAGTAGTAGTAGTAGTAGTAGTAGCAGTAGCACTAGTAGTAGCAGTAGTAGTAGTAGTGGTAGTAGTACTAGTAGTACTACTGGTAGCAGTCGTCGTGCTAGCGACGTTGTTACACTCGCGACGGTACACGTTGCTGCTAAGCGCGCTGCCGCTGCTGCCGCCGTCCCGCCTGCCGCTGCTGCTGCTGCTGCTGCTGCTGCTGCGCCTGCTACTGCTTGCGCTTGCTACGGCTGCGCCTGCTGAGGCTGCTGCTGCGCCTGCTACTGTTGCGTCTGCTGCGGCTGCGCCTGCTGCGGCTGCTTCTGCTGCACTTGCTGCTACTGCTACTACTACTGACGACAACGCTCCTGGCACAGCGCAGTACTGGCAACCGGGTTTTTACCTCCCCACTACTGTTGATGACTTTGATGACCTGCCGCACGTTGCACAGCCCCTCTCCTCCACCACTACATCGACGGACGCCCTCGACGCCGCTCGCGCTGAGAGTTACAGCTATTCGGACACTCAGCCCCTGAACCGAGAAGAAGAGGAGGAGGAGGAGCAGCAACAGGGTGAGACAGAGAACGACGCTGACGACGAGGCGTACGAAGAACCCGAGAGGGCAAGGGGGTGAGCGGTACGTTTTTCGGCTTCCCTCTTCGACCTTTCGACCTCACTTCCTCCACTGCTAGCGCCCCCCCCGTCCGGTCCGTGGCGACTGCCCTCACCGCCACCTTACGAGGGCGGCGGGCGGCGCTTCATCTTCTACCGCTACACACAGCACGGACGGCGTGTGGCTGCGCTGTTCCAACAACGAGACCTCCGATACACCAGCGCTGACGCTGCTCCTGCTATCGGTTCTGCTGCTGATTCAGCTCACGCTGATGGTGTTACTCATCCTGCGGGTGTGAAACGTTCTAAGGTGAGTTCCAGAACAACAAGGCCCACTAAGAAGAGAAAAATACAAGAAAAAGAAGGAGATGGACGAGAAGAAGCAGAGAAACACTCGGGTTAGAGTTCTGCTTAGACGGAGCTTTGACGCTGGAGATCTGGGAGGACGTGGCTAGACTGTCTAGGAGGCCGCGCTACACAAAAGACGGCCAGGTGAAAGAGGCGTCTCTGACCAGAAGCAAGCGAGTGCACTTCACGCCGACGCGCTGCGCGAGCTCATAGCACGCATCGCCGATATCCGCGCAGTGGTGCGCATACGCGACACAGCGGCCGCGCAAGGAAAACCTAATCACACCCCCTGGTTCGCAGTGCTGGATGAGGCGGGCGAAGTGTACGCAGCTGTGAGCTACTACAGCGGTAAGAATCTCGTCCACGTGCGCAAGTACGAAGGTCCTGACAAAAAACCCCACACAGCAGGGGGTGACGCTGTCCGCCAGAGCGCTCAAAGAGTTGGATGACAAACAGAGATCATTCTGAAATATCTCGGCATAGATTCGGAATGAGAGACGCTCAACGCTCACGCGCGCACAACACACACACACAGCGTTTGACGTACGCTGTATGAGACAGACAGACAGACAGACAGACAGACAGACGGATACACAGACAGCAGGACAGAAAGATAGTTACATAGACGACAGATTGATAGATGGCTAGATAGATAGATAGATAGTTAGACGGCTAAGTAGTTGGTAACCGAGTGAAAAAAACATGACACAGTACGTATGCGAAAAGTGTTTCAAAAATGTTTAAAAGAGCGTACAACCACGAGAGGACACGTAGAAAATTGTAGAGTAGTAGCTAAGTTTTGCCCTCTATGCGGCGAAGGGGATTGCCGAAAGAGCGCTTGTCGACGCGAATCTCTGGACGGGGTGACCGTCCCTCAGCGCATATGTGCTGTACCGAACGGGGAGGAAACGTTCACGGCGAATTGGCCTGCGATACAAACGGGCGTCAGGATGCACGGGACTCGCGTGAGTGTAACAAACTTCAGGCTACCAACCGGCGAGTTGAGTGACGCTGTAGATACTATGCGTCGCATTCACTTGACACAAAGATTCAGATACAAAGTGGGTTTCTCGGTAGGCTTACTGTTACAACACAGAGAAGACAAGAGCAAACTGCGCTACTTCCACGCCTCCCAGAACAACGCAACTCTCATACAACCGCTCCCTACTGTAACTAATTCAGAAACTTTGGAAGAGCTCCTCTCAAAGATGCAAAACACCGTCGCTTGCGAGGAGGTACGGAAACTTTGCGACGCTGACACCAAGTGGCACGTTCTTTTTCCTACCAATTTGAACATCTGCGTTTACATGGGACCGGGGGGAATTCCCCATAGGCGGTAGGATCACTCAGGCCGGTCGAGTTGGAAAGAGAAGCGGCGTGTTAGATTTTCCCAACAAGGACAACCTCTGCATCTTCGCTGCATTTCCTTTCACTTATACAACACCAGCAAGCGCGCTTCAGATTTGTTACGTCAGTTCTGTCCCGCTGCCACCACCTGAATCCCTTTCCGGGTCTGAACATCCGCGACTTACCCGCGTTAGAGAACTTGTTTGACGTACAAATAGCGGTTTACACCGCGTCGCGTCAAGTGCCGGGGCGGAAGTTGAGAAGACGCGTTACTCTGATCAGACCGCCTTCCAGAACTGTGGCCGCCCGAGGTAAAGTCAACCTACACCTGACGGCGAAAGGGCGGTTTGCACGTCTCTCTCGTCACGGACTTCAACGCGTACGCGGGGCATATACGAATGTTGCAAGTGTAAGGCGGCGTTCACCACCGAAGTTCTTGCTGAAGAGACACAGGAACCAGCTTTCCTCTTGCCGACAAGTCAAGTTGCGCTACGTAGGTGGCATCTACCAAAATTCGAGAACCGATTTTCGAAGCGCTAGCAGACTTCTCCATTTTTCCCCCGACGGACATTCCGGAATCTACCCTTACAAGATCGCCTTCGATTTCGAGGCTTTCTTCAGACCGTGCAAAGAACCGTCGACGGAGCACGTGTCCCCTGCTGTGGGATCACGTCCCTTTGTCGGCTAGCGTCGCATCCGACTTTCCGGGGTGGGAGGGGCCCGTCTGCTTCGTCAGAGCGTCCGACGCAGATTCCGACCCCTTGTTGGACCGAGTTTTAAATCACATAAACGAGAACGCCAAAGCGATCGGGGAAGCTGTGCTAGAACTTTACCGACCGACGTTAGCGAAGTTAGATGCGGCGATAGGTGAAGCTCTCCTGCTGGAGGAGGCGACGTTCACCACCCCTTCTCCAGGCGGCTTCGCTGCGGCTCAGACCAGACACCCGTTAGTTCAACTGAAGAAGCGTCTTCTGAGATACATCCGTCAAGCTCCAGTGGTGGGCTTCAACTCGGGGCGTTACGACTTGAACCTGATCAAAATACGCCTTCACTCGTTCTTCGCCTCCGGAGACCGAAGAAACCAAGAATTCAGCGTCATAAAGAGAAGCAATCAATACTTGGCGGTTTACACACAGCACACGGTTTTCTTGGACGTAGTCAACTATTTGGCACCCGGTTACAACTACGCGACCTATTTGCGAGCTTTCACCAGGAACGAAGAGAAAGGTCACTTTCCTTACGAATGGATGACGTCTACCAGGAAACTGGCAAACAGAACGCTGCCGCCGAGATCGGCTTTCGACAGCGAGCTGACGGGCGTCAAAATGTCCGAATCCGACTACGCCGCATGTCAGAAAGTTTGGTCCGACGAGAAGATGCAAACTATGGAAGACTACTTGATCCACTACAACAACAAAGACGTGAAACCTTTCATAGAAGCTCTGAAAAATCACGCTAAATTTTTCCAAGATCGCGGCATCGACATGTTGAAAGACGGAGTTTCTCTCGCCGGTTTGACTTTACGCTTCCTCTTCCAAAACCTAGAAGACGCGTTCACAACGTTTCCCCAGTTCGACGCCGTCCTCCACGCTCTGATCAAAGAGAATCTAGTCGGCGGTCCTTCCATCATCTTCCATAGATTTCACGAGAAGGGCACCACGCGGATAAGGGAGCACAAGTACGGCGAAGAAGCGAGACCGTGCCAACACATCCTAGGACTAGACGCTAACTCTCTGTACTTGCGCTGCATGAGCGAAGCGCACTGCACGGGCTATTACGCGGTGAGACGGCCCGAGACCGAGTTCAAGCCCGAAATCAGGCAAAGAAACTCTCACAGCGCTTTGGAGTGGTTACGCTTCGTAGAGCACGACCGCGACGTGAAACTGCGCCACGCTCTGAACGGCGGCGAGATGGCGGTAGGCTGTCGGAGAATTCGCGTGGACGGATTTCACGCGGCCTCTAATACGGTTTTCAGTTTCACGGGTGTTGGTTCCACGCTCACGAGTGCATACCGTCGCACCGATATCAGTGCGCTTCACTGAGAGAGGAGAGACGCGACAGAACGACCAGAGTAAGCGCTTACTTGAAAGCGTTAGGTTACAAGCTGGTCGTCGTGTGGGAGTGCGAATGGCGAGAGATGAAGCGTCGAGATGAGCGGGTCAAGGCCTCCCAACAACGCTGGAAGGTTGACGCTTTGAAAGTGTCTCGAAACGCGATGAGCGAGAGCGACATCCTTTCCGCTGTGAAAGAGGAGAAAATGTTCGGTTTAGTTCAAGTGGACATCACTACGCCGCCTCACCTACGAGAGTACTTCGAAGAAATGACCCCCGTTTTCAAGAACGCGACCGTTTCAAAATCGGACATAGGCCCTCACATGTCAGACTTTGCGCAGGAAGAAAAGCTGTTGAGCACGCCTCAGAGATGTCTGATAGGGAGTTACCACGGAAAAAATATTCTCTTGGGAACGCCGCTTCTCAAGTGGTATTTAGAGCACGGTTTGATAGTCACCAAAGTGCAGCTGGTGGTAGAATACCTACCTAAACGCTCCTTTGCCGGTTTCGCGGACGAAGTGACGGCGGCGCGAAGACGTGGCGACGTGAACGAGAACGAGAAAATTCTGTCAGACTGTTACAAGTTAATGGGAAACGCTACGTACGGTAAAACAATCTGCAACAAAGAAAAACACACGGCGGTGAGATACACTGACAGTCGGAAGTTCGAACTATTGGCAGGTCCAAGCAACGCCCACTTCCTGGTACATGGCTACTTGTAGGGGCGCCCTCACTATGGAGGACGCCCAGGGTGTGAAGCACAGCAGCGTCCTCATGTATGGCTGTTATCCAATATTTTCTTAGAAAATTCAGAATTTAACCTAGTTATTCACGTTCCTGATGTTTAAAAAGACATGAAATGCAAAGCAGAATACCTACTCTAAATATTGTTACATTTTTAAGCATTTTGATAACATCAAAAATGAGGAAAATGCCTTTAATTGACCAGATTAATCGATAAATTGCTGAAATGTGGAACTATAACTTAATTGTGATTTTTTTGTCAAGTTTTGGAAAGTTTTCATACATTGCAAACGATGGATACGTATCCCCTCTAGGTGAATCCAGAAGATCTTAGGTTTCCTTACTGGAGCAACTAAGGAATATTGAGTTTAATAATGCAACATCTATACACTCTGAGCAGGGCCTGGTCTGTGCCGTGGTTGGCGGCAGCTACCCCTACACCTCCCGTTGGGTTGGTCACGCGTACGTGCACCATCAGCAGACTAGGGTAGACTGACCTAAAGGTAACCACGTACCATGAGATGTCCACCTCAGTAACATAACCGATATAGAGTATATCCCACAGGGTTGCTCCTTTTGTTCTCCTTTGTTCAGTAATCCACGTAAAAATCCATGTAAATAACAGTTATCTCAGCTCAGCTTGGGGGGCCAACTAACAGTGCACATGAATCCATACTACTAAGGACCTTAGTCCCAGGAGCGCCAAATGCCAGGTGTTGTAGTTTTCATGCTCTCCAGACCTGTGGGTGACACTGAAAGCTCATCTCATACACATTTGTACCCGACCGCCACACCTACACACTGGACACTATATCAAAGTAGCATGCCACACTAATCCCACCCTTTGAGGTAAAAGTGTGAGCCACATCTCCAGTGGTCGGGGGGGGGGGGCGAATGGTTGGGGGGGGGGGGTCAAACACTTGACTAAGAAACCTGCCAAATCAGCATCTCAAACAGACTCAGGGGTGGCAGCTTTGCGGCTCTGTGTTATGAAACACCGGGCTGATGTCCTCCCAGTGACCACAGGCAGCCGTACAACACCCAGGGGCCACGTGGAGGAGTGTGTGTGTGTGGTGGGGGGGGGGGGGTGGGGGGGGGGGTGACCGGCCCATTGAACGAGGACGGACTTCTCCGGTCAGGCCGGCCTCTATTGCTGGCTGTTGCTTGGACCTGATTGGCCAATTCGTGGCGCTTCAAAAAGGCGTCCGAGTTGACTTCCGATCTGTTTGAAGTCGAACTACAACCGAAAACGGTCAAGAACAACCTCCCTATTCAGATAGGGTTCATGGTATACCAGTACGCGAAGTTGAAAATGTTAGAGTTCACATACGACTTCTTGGATAGATTCGTCGATCGGCGCGATTATGCCCTTTGTCAAATGGACACCGACAGTCTTTACATGGCTCTCAGCGGTGCCACGTTGGATGACCTAGTGAAACCTCGCCTGAGAGAGACGTACTTCAGAGAGAAACGAAAGTGGCTTCCGACAGCGGTGTGCGACGAGCACTTAGAGCTTTTCGTGAAGACAAAAACGGAAAGAGTGCGAGAATGGTGTGCGCCGCCCGGCGGATGTTGTGAGAGACGGTACCTTCACGATCTGAGAACTTCGGGGCTCATGAAAGCGGAGTGGGAAGGTGACGGGATCCTAAGTCTCAACCCTAAGACTTACATTTGCTACGATCGAGTCAGCGACACCGGTGAAAGAAAATCCAAAAAATGGAGTGCAAAAGGCGTACAGAAGAAACAAAACCCCCAGGAACCAGACGCCTTCTTGGATGTTCTTCGCCAACGAAAAACTCTCATTGCTGTAAATAGAAATTTCAAAGTGGTGCGAAACAAAATGGTCACCTACACCATAGAGAAAGACGGCGTGCGCTACTTGTATTATAAGCGTCGCGTGCATTCTGACGGTGTGACAACGAGTCCTTTAGAGATATGAAAAAAAAAAAAAAAAAAAATAAGCGTGTGCATCTTTTCAAAAATAGAGTGTTTATCAAGATTGAAAAAAAAAATAAAAAAAAATTAAAAGAAAATATTGTTGTGTTTTTATTATCATACGGCTTCTTTTACTAGTAAGTCGCGCAGTCTCTTAAAGCGTCACTCATGTGACGACGTCGCTTCCAGTCACGGGATCCTAAACAAAAAAAAAACTTCTTCTTCTTCCGGTCACGTGATCAATCAGGTCGCTTCCGATTGGCCATTAAGTCGTGTGACGTCACTTCCGGTCACGTGACTCATCAGGTCACTTCCGATCACGTGATCCTAAATTAGGTCATATGACGTCACTTCCGGTCCCCTAAGTAGGTCAGTAGGTTACCCAGAATGCACCATCCCCTAAGTAGGTCACTTCCGGTCACCCAATGGAGGCCTCTGATTGGCTGCAGGGTTACCCAGAATGCACCGCTAATCCCCTAAGTAGGTCACTTCCGGTCACGTGACCAAATGGAGGCCTCTGATTGGCTAACTAGGTCACGTGACGTCACCACTAATCCCCTAAGTAGGTCACTTCCGGTCACGTGACCAAATGGAGGCCTCTGATTGGCTGCATGTCGATTGAGTAATAAACAGTACTTAACTATAGTCCCGTTCCGATACATACTATACTACTAACAGTGCTGGGCAGGATGCACCAATGAGCAGTAAGGACACAAACAGTGCTGGGCAGGATGCACCAATGAGCAGTAAGGACACAAACAGTGCTGGGCAGGATGCACCAATGAGCAGTAAGGACACAAACAGTGCTGGGCAGGATGCACCAATGAGCAGTAAGGACACAAACAGTGCTGGGCAGGATGCACCAATGAGCAGTAAGGACACAAACAGTGCAGGCAGGATGCACCAATGAGCAGTAAGGACACAAACAGTGGAGGCAGGATGCACCAATGAGCAGTAAGGACACAAACAGTGGAGGCAGGATGCACCAATGAGCAGTAAGGACACACACAGTGGAGGCAGGATGCACCAATGAGCAGTAAGGACACAAACAGTGCAGGCAGGATGCACCAACGAGCAGTAAGGACACAAACAGTGGAGGCAGGATGCACCAATGAGCAGTAAGGACACACACAGTGGAGGCAGGATGCACCAATGAGCAGTAAGGACACAAACAGTGCAGGCAGGATGCACCAATGAGCAGTAAGGACACACACAGTGGAGGCAGGATGCACCAATGAGCAGTAAGGACACAAACAGTGCAGGCAGGATGCACCAATGAGCAGTAAGGACACACACAGTGCAGGCAGGATGCACCAATGAGCAGTAAGGACACAAACAGTGCAGGCAGGATGCACCAACGAGCAGTAAGGACACAAGCATTGCTCAGCAGGGATCATGGTGACATAATGGGTGAGAACCGCCCGTGTGTGTGGTGTGTGGGAGCAGTGATACCGGACTATTTATTGGGATTATATCCCTACGCTGATCCATCAAGTCCTGCTACAAGCCGGCACCATGGGGAGCCATACCACCAGCCCTGTCAGAACTCATGTTACATAAGGGCACATGTCAGAGTCCTTAGTCGTCAACCAACCATCCCAAATGAATGCCAATAATACATTGTATATAACCTCTCCTGTCAGTCATGTAGGGGAACATATCATAATAACTCTAGTCATATTTACTACTTATAGTCCACTTCAAGCAAACACTACTTTGAATGCATCAACATTTCAGGCTCCAAAACTAAATCGTTTTGGAACTGTTCTCTCAACTTTGGACTATCAGAGCATCAGGAGTGGTTCGCCTATCTTCTCTGATTCTTACATTTCACAATGTACTGATTTCCCTTTAATATACTTGGGACTTCACTTTAAATCAATCTCAGACTCGATAGTCACTTAGTGTCCTGAACGACCATTTGTCAGCGTTGGTCCCCCATACAGCCCCATACCAGCACCAGCCCGCGGCAGGAGTCTGGTCTGGGTGGGTGCCGCAGTGGGACATTCTGTCCTGAGACAAGGGATGGCGCCACCCAATGGGCCAATTACCTCTCTGTGCAGTTACATTCATTTGTTTTGTATAGGGCCTAGTCGGGACTGGAGCTGGTTGCGGCGGCCCGCACTGATAAGGGCTGATAAGACTGTCACTAGCCTGTCCCCTGTTTTCTCCTGATTGTACCAATAGTGGGATGTATTATCAGTGGGTTTAACCGCAACCAGCGAAATTTGAAATGGTGGGACCCGCTGGGTATAGCTCCAGATTCCTATACACAGCCGGATAATGTGCATTAATGGATGAAACTTGGTTTGAGCTAGGACTGTCATTGGTATCCAATTTATTTCGATTTCGATTATCACTATTTTGGTCTCGATTTTTCGATTATATCGATTTATTTTGATCTAAAATCAATGGTTAAATTATGCTTTAAAATGAAAAAGTAATTGTTTGTTACAATAGGTAGCACATGCTATATCAATTGTGTAGCATATAGACTATATTCACAATTTTGATTCACATTCGGAAGTTCATTTCCCAAAATATTTGGCATTTCGAGGGCAGCTTTTTCATCCTTATAAATACGTTGGTTCTAATTCCAATATTTACACATTTTTTTCTTTTTTGGAAAGGTAAATTTCTGGACAACCTGTGGGTCAAAAGGTGTATCGATATAATGCTTTAGCGATGCGATAATCCGAAATCCGAAAATGTCGATGTATCGATTTGGGGGATATCGATGACAGTCCTAGTTTGAGCGCAGACCAAGAAGTTGCTGAGAGAGTGACGTCTCTCGGGTCTGCTACAATTTTGAACCGCACAGAGAGGCCTTCTGGTCACTCCCTCTGTTGCAGAGTGACAGTTGCCTGGGGCTGGGGTAGGGGAGGGGGTGTAGGTCTGAGACGGTGATAGGCGGGACCCAGCAGCGCTTGGCCTCCCTTATTGATCCAGTCTAATCTTAGCTCCCCCTCCTCAATAAATCCCTCCCCAATCCAGGGTCAGGAAATTGGGGATATCCAGGATGCCTCCTCCGCCCCAGCCTCACTACCAGCCTGCACATCCACAACCCGCAGCGGGACGTATTAACCCTTTAGGGACAACATGTCGCTAAAAGATGACATTTGTTGTCATGATGCACCAATGCAGCCCCGACTGGTAGCTCTTCGGTGCTGAATTTGTGCATCATGCCGACCCTTCGGGAGTGCATAAACCCCTTAGGGTCAGCGTGATTAATGAATGCAGCCCTGGTGAGTTACTTTCCAAGGCTGCATTCATGCATCATGATGACCAAGGGCATGATGCATAAGAACAGCATGATACCTCAAAGTTTCAAGTTCATTAGTCATAACCAAAGCAGGTGCATCAGTGCATCATGTCGACCCTTCCACAGCGTAGCTTTACTAAAGGTTGGCAAGATACATTAACTGGCTTTTGCGAGTTACTCGCTGGGGCTGCATTCTTTTATCTTGACCACAGAACACTATGCTGGCCTTAAAGGGTTAATAGCTAAGCTGCAAACCCTACTCCCCCACCCCTATCCTCTGCCTCCACCCAATACTGGCATCCCAGCCTGTAATGTTGACCAATGCTGGACCCAGAACCTGTCACTAATGCCAAACCCAAACCTCACAATGTACGGCCTCATCCCCAGCTCCTGTTGCCGTCCTAGCTCCAGCAGGTCTAAGGGTAATGACTTAACCATTCAAGGGTGGCATAATGCTTTAATCTATTATGCCTATTATCCTGCGGTCACTGTAGGGCTATCATGATTCCTGAATGTCGCGAGTTGACTCGTCATGGCGGTGTTCAGGCATCGTGATGGCAAAGGACAAATCCCATGAAATTATCAAAGCCATAAAATTTCTGGATAAAGGCATCCTTTTTTGCTTCAATCCTAGACCCCTGATCTAGAGCCCATAAAACTCTGTCATAAGTTACTACTCCAAAGGCCTGTAATGTAGATTTGATCATCATATAGCTTGAGATTAATCATCTAAGCCAACTTCCAGGGGACGTCTACGGTGACTTAATAAACACAATTTCGGGAAAAGGTTCCCTTTTCTTGCTCTAGCAGTCTATAGTGCCGCCAAGTGGAACAAGATTCAATCATGATTCTACCCTGTCCTGTTCCCTGAATCCCACCTTGTCCCAGACCCCACTACCCCCATGGTCCCCCACCCCCCTACCCCCCCCCCCCCCCCCTCACCCACTATAATGTGGGCCTCTCAGGCTATCCCTGCCCCTACTGCCCACTGGTTTGTGAAGATCAATGAGGTTGACCGATTGGCATGGAATTGGTACGCTTGATAAAGGCGGTTTGCTCCACCCCTCTAACCCTGTCGGTAACCTAGTCCTTTATTGCTGCGATCCAGCGTCAACAATGATTGTAACCCTTTAGGGACAGGGTAGATCTTCAACACATTATCTGTCGTTATGATACATGTATGCATGAGTGTCACCATGTTGACATACTCGCGAGGGGTTTAACATACTTGCAAGGGTTCGGTATATGCAATCTGATATGTGAGCTACTCGCAAGCAATGAGTTGGTGTATCAAGATGACAAAGTATTGTGAAGCCTTGTGGTATAAGATGGTTAATGCTGCTACCCACCTACACTGTCAAACTGAGTAGACAGGACCTCTGGGTGAGGAATGCTTCCTTTGGCTGTGCCATACTGGGCAAGACATGGAAGAATATTCAGAGTCGACTGAGACACCTTTTATGGAAATGTTGTTGATAAAGCGTTTGCACGTGTCTGAAGTAAAGCTTCCCTTGCGCTTCAATTGGAATTCATCTCATTGCCAGACTAATCTTGATATGCCTGACTTTGCTGGCAGATCATAGGAGATCATAGTAATTGACCTAGGTACCAAGACGGTTAATTGTAATCCGTGCCTGGGCAATATTCATGTTATGGGAAGTGAATTCCTGGTATTCAGTATGTGTGCCTACTTCCAGTACTCCAGAGCTCGAGACAACTGGATTATCTTTCTATACATGCAGGTAACTAGTCCTTAACCAATACCAGTGCACATGTATGCCCTATATGTATTAGCACAGGCAGGCAAGACACAGGAGTAGGTTGTGGATGCATGGGGGTATGGGGACATATATGTTATATCACGGAGAGGGGGCAACTCACCTACCAAACCTCTTGAAGGTGTACACGGATTTCATCTCTCCTATTTTACTCAATGAGTGCTTCATTTAGAGTATGGCTCTGGCCCAGACACTGGGTCAGTGTGGACCTCTATCCCTGCTCTACTCACTAGAGCCTCATTTACCCCTTGAAGGGCAACATATCGTTTTAATACACAATGCCCAGCGCTGGCACAATGCATGAGCACATCGATGTTGATGCGCTCACAAGTCTACCGAGTAACTCACAAGTCTGCCAAGTAACTCACAAGTCTGCTGAGTAACTCACAAGTCTGCCAAGTAACTCACAAGTCTGCCGAGTCACTCACAAGTCTGCTGAGTAACTCACAAGTCTGCTGAGTAACTCACAAGTCTGCCAAGTAACTCACAAGTCTGCCGAGTCACTCACAAGTCTGCCAAGTAACTCACAAGTCTGCTGAGTAACTCACAAGTCTGCCAAGTAACTCACAATCTGCCGAGTAACTCACAAGTCTGCTGAGTAACTCACAAGTCTGCTGAGTAACTCACAAATCTGCCAAGTAACTCACAAGTCTGCTGAGGAACTCACAAGTCTGCTGAGGAACTCACAAGTCTGCCAAGTAACTCACAAGTCTGGAGAGTAACTCACAAATCTGCTGAGTAACTCACCAATGCTGCATTCATCCATGATACCAGCCCTACACATGTCATGCCCTCTTTGAAGGGTTAGCTGCACCCTACCCTATATAGCCGGAGTACACACCTCCCCCGGGAGAATCTAGTGTTATTTCAGGGGTAGGCGTTCGCTGAACCCCAAGCGGTGATCGCTCACCGGGGTCCCGGGTGGCTGGGTAGAGTACAATACCATCTAAGGTGGTATATAGGCTGAGGGCAGGGTCCACACCATTCATACCTTAAGTAAGGGGGAGGGATCTCTAAGTGCCAGTACTTGAGGTAAGAGGGGCCCTCTGAATGGCCTTGGATGCTAGGGTTAAACTGCCAGTACTTGAGTTAGGAGGGGGACCCTGGAAGGGGTCAGGTTTCTGAATAGTCTCTGAATCTAGGTAGTGTAGGGTAGTGGTCAACATATTCGCCTATTGCGTAGAATACACGGGTTCGATTCCTGGTAGATCCAACGACATGTACAAGGTACCTGGGTTATGTTTAATAGTTTTGATTAGCGATTACACTTCCTTGGTATTTCAAAAACTGCCCCACCAAAGGAATGGCTAAATGCATTAACTCCCTGCTCTGTCCCTTAAGAAGTAAATGCCTAACATCACCAGTGTACATGCACATATGTCTATGTGGCAAAGTTACCGTGCAACAACCTTGTCAATGTAACTATACCAACTGTATAATTATGCAGTCATGTATTCTATTGTAACAATGTGAGGCCTTGAGCCTGGTCAGGTGGAAGGGAACTGTATGAGTAACCATCCTCCATTATTGATCAATGGTCTAAAAAGGATAATTCATTACTCATGGATACACCTGCCCCTAAAAAGTACAATACACGTGTTAAACATTTAAAGATGACATACTACTCAAGGCTTCATGTTGGTTACCATCTAGATGGACCAGTGGAGGGCTAGTGAGGACCTCACTAGTGTGACTTGGTAGGGTCGGCATGATGCATGATTGCAGTCCTGGTGACCTGGTTGTTGCTAGGGCTGCTTTCATGCATCATGCCAAATTAAATGCATCGTATATTAAAGCACTTTGCTGTTCCTAAAAGGTTAATGATTGTAACCATTGTAAAACATGTGAAAGGGATATCTACAATTGCATAAACATGAGACAATCCCTCTCTTTTTGTCCTTCTGGAAAATCTATTCTTTTGTACTCCCCTAACATTGGGGCCAACACGGCATTGTCTCCTTTATTGAAAACAGATAATTTAAGGTAACCCTTTTATGGTTTCATATAACAACACTGATGCAGCGCCAGCGAGTAATGTACTGGGCATGTGTTGATGCATCATGCCGACCCCTCAGGACTGTATCAACTCCGTAGGGTCGGCATGATGCATGAATGAATCGGCTGCATTCACATATATCATGGAGACAAACATACATAGTGCATTATAACACTATGCCGTCCTTAAGTTAAAGGGTTAAAAACGTATTGAAAACAGATAATTTAAAAAGCAGGCCATTGATTGGCTAATATTGATCACGTGCCTGCTGCGTCCCTCCATTCACACTCACACAGTTTATGACACAGCGCCTCTCCTCACACACATACTCACACACACACACACTCACACACCCATACACACACTCCCACACACCTGGCGGGGGTGGGGTGTGTGGGGATGTGGGGTGGGGGGGGGGGTAAGGGGAAGTTAGGGAGTGTAAGTTATAATGAATAGAAGGCTTGTTTAAAGGCCAACACGTTGATACCCCTACAGCAACAGTCCAAGTCAGGTACACAAA